>CM060659.1:40884127-41201627 GCA_030686955.1 Odontamblyopus rebecca
TTACACTATTTACACTATTGACACTATTGACACTATTGACACTGTTTACACTATTTACACTATTTACTCTACACTATTTACACTATTTACTCTATTTACACTATTTACACTACACTATTTACACTATTTACTCCACACTATTTACACTATTTACTCTACACTGTTTACACTATTTACACTATTTACTCTACACTATTTACACTATTTACTCTATTTACACTATTTACACTATTTACTCTATTTACATTATTTACACTATTTACACTATTTACTCTATTTACTCTATTTACACTATTTACTCTACACTATTTACACTATTTACACTATTTACACTATTTACACTATTTACTCTACACTATTTACACTATTTACACTATTTACTCTACACTATTTACACTATTTACTCTATTTACACTATTTACTCTACACTATTTACACTATTTACTCTACACTATTTACACTATTTACACTATTTACACTATTTACTCTACACTATTTACACTATTTACTCTATTTACACTATTTACACTATTTGCACTATTTACACTATTTACACTATTTACACTATTTACACTATTTACACTATTTACACTATTCACACTGTTTACACTATTTACACTGTTTACACTATTTACAGTATTTACTCTATTTACACTACACTATTTACACTATTTACACTATTTATTCTACACTATTTACACTATTTACTCTATTTACACTATTTACTCTACACTATTTACACTATTTACACTATTTATTCTACAATATTTACACTATTTACACTATTTACTCTATTTACACTATTTACTCTACAATATTTACACTATTTACACTATTTACTCTATTTACACTATTTACTCTACACTATTTACACTATTTATTCTACACTATTTACACTATTTACACTATTTGCACTATTTACACTATTTACACTATTTACACTATTTACACTATTTACACTATTTACACTATTTACACTATTTGCACTATTTACACTATTTACACTATTAACACTATTAACACTATTTACACTATTTACACTATTTACACTATTTACACTATTAACACTATTTACACTATTTACACTATTTACACTATTAGCACTATTTGCACTATTTACACTATTAACACTATTTACACTATTAACACTATTTACCCTATTAACACTATTTGCACTATTTACACTATTAACACTATTTACACTATTTACCCTATTAGCACTATTTGCACTATTTACACTATTAACACTATTTACACTATTTACACTATTAACACTATTTACACTATTTACACTATTGACACTATTGACACTATTGACACTATTGACACTATTGACACTATTGACACTATTGACACTATTAACACTATTAACACTATTTACACTATTTACCCTATTTGCACTATTTGCACTATTTACACTATTTACACTATTTACACTATTTACACTATTTACACTATTTACACTATTTACACTATTTGCACTATTTACACTATTTACACTATTAACACTATTAACACTATTTACACTATTTACACTATTTACACTATTTACACTATTAACACTATTTACACTATTTACACTATTGACACTATTTACACTATTTACACTGTTTACACTATTTACACTGTTTACACTATTGACACTATTGACACTATTGACACTATTTACACTATTTACACTGTTTACACTATTTACACTGTTTACACTATTTACACTATTTACACTGTTTACACTATTGACACTATTGACACTATTTACACTATTTACACTATTTACAATATTTACTCTATTTACACTATTTACTCTATTTACACTATTTACTCTACACTATTTACACCATTTACTCTACACTATTTACACTATTTACACAATTTACACTATTTATTCTACAATATTTACACTATTTACACTATTTACTCTATTTACACTATTTACACTATTTACACTATTTACACTATTTACACTATTTACACTATTTACACTATTTACACTATTTACACTATTTTCACTATTTACACTATTTACACTATTTACACTATTAACACTATTTACACTATTTACACTATTTACACTATTTACACTATTTACACTATTTACACTATTTACACTATTTACACTATTTACACTATTTACACTATTTACACTATTTACACTATTTACACTATTTACACTATTTACACTATTTACACTATTTACACTATTTACACTATTTACACTATTGACACTATTTACACTGTTTACACTATTTACACTATTTACACTGTTTACACTATTTACACTATTGACACTATTTACACTATTTACACTATTTACACTATTTACACTATTTACACTGTTTACACTATTTACACTATTTACACTATTTACACTGTTTACACTATTTACACTATTTACACTATTTACACTATTTACACTATTGACACTATTTACACTATTTACACTATTGACACTATTTACACTATTTACACTATTGACACTATTTACACTATTTACACTATTCACACTGTTTACACTATTTACACTGTTTACACTGTTTACACTATTTACACTATTTACACTATTGACACTATTTACATTATTTACATTATTTACATTATTTACAAAAACAGAGGTCCAAAAAAGAGCTGTCCCTCCTTCACACAGGCTAACACCCCCCCAAAGCCCCAGCGCTCCTAGAGAGAGAGAGAGAAAGAGAGAGAGAAAGAGAGAGGGGGAAGAGAAAGAGAGAGAGAAAGAGAGAAAGAGAGAGAGGGGGAAGAGAAAGAGAGAGCGGGGGAAAGAGAGAAAGAGAGAGGGAAGAGAGAGAGAAGAGAGAGAGAAAGGGAGAGAGAAGAGGAGTGGTTGAATGTGAGGGGGTAAAGAGAGCGTGTATGACAGAGGAGGGAGGGAAAGAAAGAGAGACAGAGAGGGGCAGGGAGAGAGAGAGAGAAACAAAAGGGAAGAAAGAAGAAGAGGGGTTAGAAGGTGTGAGAGAGAAAGAGAGAGAGAGGGAGAGAAAAGAAAGAAGACAGAGCAACAGCGAGAGAAGGAGGTAGAGGATGGGGGGTGAGAGGAAGAGGGGCAGACGGTGGAGGAGAGGAGGGGGGGAAGGAGAGAAAAGGAGGAGGAGGAGTTTCTCTAACAATAGTGGCGCCAGGTGCTGGTTTATTGCCCAGGGCCCTTTGGCATCAAAAACACTGTTCTGCCCATTTGTGTTTCTGCTGTTTGAGTTTCCACAGGTCTGATGCTAACTGGATGCACTGCTCTGTCTGAGGGGTCTGACGCTAACTGGACGCACTGCTCTGTCTGAGGGGTCTGACGCTAACTGGACGCACTGCTCTGTCTGAGGGGTCTGACGCTAACTGGACGCACTGCTCTGTCCGAGGGGTCTGACGCTAACTGGACGCACTGCTCTGTCCGAGGGGTCTGACGCTAACTGGACGCACTGCTCTGTCCGAGGGGTCTGACGCTAACTGGACGCACTGCTCTGTCCGAGGGGTCTGACGCTAACTGGACGCACTGCTCTGTCTGGAGGGGTCTGACGCTAACCGGACGCACTGCACTGTCTGAGGGGTCTGACGCTAACTGGACGCACTGCTCTGTCCGAGGGGTCTGACGCTAACTGGACGCACTGCTCTGTCTGAGGGGTCTGACGCTAACTGGACGCACTGCTCTGTCTGAGGGGTCTGACGCTAACTGGACGCACTGCTCTGTCTGAGGGGTCTGACGCTAACTGGACGCACTGCTCTGTCTGAGGGGTCTGACGCTAACTGGACGCACTGCTCTGTCTGAGGGGTCTGACGCTAACTGGACGCACTGCTCTGTCTGAGGGGTCTGACGCTAACTGGACGCACTGCTCTGTCCGAGGGGTCTGACGCTAACTGGACGCGCTGCTCTGTCCGAGGGGTCTGACGCTAACTGGACGCACTGCTCTGTCCGAGGGGTCTGACGCTAACTGGACGCACTGCTCTGTCTGAGGCCTTAACCTGCACTTCAGCACAACCTGACCTGTGACGTTTCTCCTTTTGGTCATTTTTTCATACGTTTTCAGACCGTCTTAAAACTTGTTTGTCCGTGTTTTGCTCGTGTGTGTGTGTCGCGTCGCCACGGTAACCGCTGAAGCGTTCTGTCCTGTCCATAGAGATACACGTAGAACACCCCCAGCGCGATGTCACTGCAGAGTGTAGCCTGTGATATTAGCATTAAATATTGTAGATTTAGAGTGTTATAGAAGATTTGAGTGTTTCAGTCGTTTCTTTCTCTTCTGCAGCAGGAGTTTTATTTGACAGAAGATTCAGACCTGTGGAAACGAGCTGCACAGATTCAGATAAATGAGTGAATAATGTGATTCTACAGTGGAGCTTTATTATTCAATTGTCGATATGTTGCTCCTTTAGTCGGAGTTTGAGCAGAACCCGACTTCAAATGAACTACACAGATTCATATAAATGAGTAAATGTGACATAACAGGTGTAAAGTGTGATCACTGTGCAAACAGCAGCAAACCTGCTGAGTCTGATCCAGGGAAATAAAGTAAAACTGGGGACGTTCACTTTATTGGATCTGGATGACTGTAAACGGAAAAACATAAGGAGTTTATTTCGACAGGGGAGCAAGAATCGATGGACGTCTCTGTTGATTTAGGCTGCAGGAGCTCATCCCGACAAAACACCAAGCGTGGCGTAAACTGTGCGATTTTTGGCCCTTTTTGAACCAGTTTTTCACTCTTGCGACTGTTTTTGGGATCGAGTTTTGTCTTAATCGTGTGTCGTAAACATGAGGTAACGAGAACCGATGACTCCCTCACAAAAGCTCCCGATCGTCAATCGTAGGTCGGAAGAAAATCAAACCTGTTCGTGAGAGTTTCACTGTTGAAGTCGTCGGTTCAGTGTGAGAACAGGAATCTTGAGCTGTGAACTTTAAACCCTGAGACTCGGTCGAGCAGTTTGAGCTGGAGTGAAACCGTGGAGAATATCACACAGTGTTCGTACGCACGGCTTTAGTCCACTTCTTTAAACTGTCTGTGGTTTCAGTGCAAATTAAATCACAGTTTCAACATTAAAACAGAAAAAACGTGAGAACGCATTTCCCATTAACCTTTGCCCTCCTGAGAGTTCAGTGCTGTGGGTTTCTGTGCTTGAACAGCTGTGAGCCTGCATCTTTTGTCACTCCATACGTTTTCATTATTGGCTCAGACGGCGCAGACTGTTTTTGTCCTTATAAGTCCTCTCTCTGTGTGAGTCTGATGTTTTAGGACGGCCGCCTCCTCTGAACTCGTCCATCTGAGAAAATATAACGACGCTTTGAGCCGCTCCGTCTGCCTCTGCGGGACGGATCCAGTTACAGCCTGAACAAAAGAGACGAGCCCAGAAACACTGTCCACATGCACCAGAACCTGACCCGGGATCTGATTTCTGCAGTTCACTTTATTGAACAGTTACATCTGATGTGAGAAATCTGTAATTGCAATTGAGTAAGAGAAGGTTTTGACAAAAAAAAACTGGACATGAAACAAAAAAAGTCACAATTTAAAATGGGTTAAGCTGCTCATATTACTCACATTTTACTGTATTTTCTGATCGTTTCCTCATCTTTTTGATAAGTAGTTGTGTTTTGTTTCATTCACACACGTTTAACACACAATATTTAGGCTATTCATATATAGAAAAAACACTGTTCCACCTTGTGATGTCATGAGGTAATACAGGAAGTGCTCCACAGTGTTTTAAAACTACAGACGCCGTCACTATTTGGATCATTTCACATGTGGAATTGCTGATCTCCACTGAAATGCATGTAAAAAAGTCAGCGTTTAACATGAAAACTACTACTACATGACATCATGAGGTGGAACAAAGCGTTTTGAGCTTTGGAATCATAGACAGAGTTACTCAAACATATGTGAATGAAACAAAACTCAGTTCCAGGTGTGTTTTGATGAGGTAACCGCATTATAACACGGCTTAAAACTCACACGAATCAATTTAGCATAATATGGGATGATATAATTGAATTTAATTGCTAGACATTGCCTTAATTTTGTCAAATTATGGTTTAAAACAGGCAGAAAAATGTACTTCTGTAGTTGATTTTCCAACTTTTGTCCAGTTATTTCATTGCTTCATAGCCCAGTCCATTGATAAACGCATTTCCCCGGTGCTTTTGCTGATCAGATTTCCCTTGTGCATGTAAACAAACACCAGAAATGAGCTCTTATCTCTGGGTTGTACATGAATATTCTCCAAATCTAATTTTTCCTGGTCACATCCAGAGTCTGAACAGAACACGGATGAGAAATCGACAGGGAGACGGCGACATCTAGTGGAGGAAGAGCTTCAGTAGGTCACAGGGAAAATATGTTCCCTTTTTTCTGGTGTTTCACTGACACAGGAGGAGAGAAAATGTTTATGCTGTTAGATTTTGTGAAGGGTACAGAGAAGGGCAGATGAATGCTAAAGAGATGAGTTTATGAATGTAGTGAAAGAAAGAATGATGTGTGAGGGCAGAAAATACAGATGAGAGGGTCAGAAGAAGCAGAGGAGAGGGTCAGAGGAGTAAAGGAGAGGGTCAGAGGAGTAAAGGAGAGGATCAGAGGAGTAAAGGAAGCAAAGGAGAAGGTCAGAGGAGTAAAGGATACAGAGGAGAGGGTCAGAAGAAGCAGAGGAGAGGGTCAAAGGAGCAAAGGATGCAGAGGAGTGGGTCAGAGAAGTAAAAGAAACAGAGGAGAGGGTCAGAAGAAGCAAAGGAGAGGGTCAGAGGAGTAATGGAAGCAGAGAAGAGGGTCAGAGGAGGAAAGGACGTAAAGGAGAGGGTCAGAAGAAGCAGAGGAGAGGGTCAGATGAGTAAATGAGAGGATCAGAGAAATAAAGGAGAGGGTCAGAGGAGTGAAGGATGCAGAGGAGAGGGTCGGAGGAGTAAAGGGTGCAAAGAAGAGAGTCCAATGGAGAAAATTATAGTTATGCTTGTACATTACATTTAAATTATTTAAATCATTATTGGCCCCACCTTGGAGATGCATTAAAATAACACTTTGAATACTGAAAACTCTGTGCAACATTACGCAAAAGGAGAGAACCCGCAAACGCCACACCCCCGGGCTCTGGAGCTCCGGGTCCCGCCCCTGAGGTTCCTCCCCCCGGCCTCTGGAGCTCCAGTACCCGCCCCTGAGCTGACGTCGCCGGGCTGAGAAGCTGGTGGAGCCGGAAGAAAAGATGGCGGATCATGACGAGCAGCTATCCGACGAAGAGAAGGTAAGAACCGGACTGAAACCCGCCGATAAGCCGCTGTTCACACGGAGGATGGAGGGTTCCACCGGAGTGCGCTTTCCCCGGGCTCCCGGCGCTGCTCCTGCCCGGGCGCAGCGCTCCCTCTCCGGCTGCGCGAACCCCCGGGCCTCCGCCGCTCCTGCCGCTTCGCCTTTTATTATTTTTAGCCCCAACTTCCGCTCTCAGGCTCCTTGTACGGTCCTGGCTCAAAATAGACGCTAAATACAACTTTGATCACGACCCTAAGTGCTTGTGTTCCCCTCGGCTGTCCAAGCCTGAGCTAAAACAGATGCTAAAGCTGATGCTAACAGAAATGAGCGCTTATTTCCATTGAAAACTATTAACATGTTGTTAGCTAGTTTAGCTTTAGCCTCGTTGCTAACTTGACGACTTCACACACACGCCCTTTTGCACTTCGGTGCCACTCAGCTGTCAAAATGCACAATTATAACACCACTTACACCAATAACCAAGCCACAAGTACCTCATTATTCAGCTAACTTCCAAATAATGACGAATAATTAAACGCTGCGCCACAAATACTTAAGAATAATCGAATGCTAACGAACTAGCTTCACTTCTGAAATGCCCATGCCACATATTTAGCCTAAAATGAACTTTTACTCCAGTGTTACCGTCTTTAACTGTAACTCTGCATAGAAATAGTAATTATAATGCTACAATAAGTATCCTACTGCGAAATGAACCAAAAATAATGCTATACAAACGGATAATAAGAGTTAAATGTGCAACAACACAACGAGGCTAGCGAATTAGCTTCACATTCGAGTTGCCAGTGTTACATATTTGAGCTTAAATTGAATTTTTAACACTAGTGCATTGGTTGTATAGAAAATGAGACATGGTTTGGTGTAATTGGCGTGTTTAAAGAGCAGTCATCGCGTTTTGTCGGTGCATGTTTCCTGTAAATGTCCGTAAGAATGTGTTCCTTAAAGCAAAGTGAAGATCCGCCTGGGGACGAGGTTTGATTAACGTGATGGATGCACACCGTGGTGTTTAATTACGTTTTCCCGGCTGGTTTATGCATTATGAAGGCTTATTTTGCTTTGAACGTAAAGTAATCTCCTTAATTGGTAATATATGACCTTGTTTGGTGCTCATTGCGTTATTGAAAAGTGGGTTATTGATTTATTTGGGTGTAAAGCAGTAAACGCGGCTGTAAGTCTGTAGCCTAAGGGCTTTTTGCATAATAGGGATGTAATGTTCTCTGACCCTGTGATCGAAAATGGCCTAATACAATGGGTTTACAACAAGAAAAGGCCATGCATTCATAGCTGCAACGTACAACAAAGAACTTTTTTTAAAACCGCTTCCACAAAATAAATGCACAAGTTCCTAAAATGGTTTGATTTTGCTGCAGGGCAATGATAGGCCTGTTTGTCTGTGATGAATTGATAATGTCTAAAGCTGTAACAACTGCACAAAATCAGAACATTATGTATATTGTGTAAGAAGAACCTGCTCATTATTTCAGCACTTGTGTTGCATTGTACAGTTCATTCATGTTTTGTGCAAGACTTGATCCTCAACTGAGAAGTTTTTATGATTACAAAAATACAGCTTTGTGATCATTACTGTCAAATGTACACACCTCTAAATGATTGAGGACTTTTATTCAGTCAAGCCATTATTTAAAACCTATTGTATTAAACAAAGGTGGTCCGATGTGGATTTTTTTCAGCCGATACAATATCCATTATTTGTCTTGCTGTTGTGACCGATAACCAATACTTGCAATGCCAATGTTCAGCTTTTAAAATCTACAGTACAGACCAAATCTGTTAAATTATAGAGACGTTTACAAATTACTTATTGTTTTTACAAAAGCTAAACGTAATTTGTTAAAGTCTATTTATCCAGGATATACTGGGGCAGTGCAGAAAAATGTCTGCCAAATATCGATTCAGTTTGCAATATGGTGCCATTGCCAGTATCTGGGTAAATCTTCCTATATCTGAAATATACCAGCCCTAACATTAAACTCAGAGTTTGTTACTGCCGGAGCGCATTTTATTTTCGTGTCATCGTGCATTTAAACAATGATTAATCACTACTTTTCTAATTACTCTCAAGACCTGGTCCTTAATATGTGTTCAGCCTTGTTTTAGTTCCTGTTGAGGTGATTTAAGAGGTCATACTATGGAAAATATTTGTGTATCTTTATGTGATTAGTTAGCACCTGATTCCTAGATAACATTGTTCTAATATTATGTAAGTTTATTCTTGTGGGTGATCTTGTTGGTGAGAGGGAGTTGTTTGTCCAGTGTTGACTCAGCCTTTTCTCTGGAGGTGATTCACAAATAGGCCGCTGTCCAGAGCCTATCCGTTTCAATTTGAAGTCATGCACATGGAGCCACGGTGGTGCAGTGAGCTAAGCAAACGCCCTGCAGCCAGTAGGGACGTGCAAAAATATCAAAATACTCATTTGTCGTATTGTTTAATATGATGGTGCGGTATCGATATCGTGGGCTGCTGTATCGATGTATCACCTATAGGGGCGTAGTAAAAAATCATTTCATTGATATATCGTGATACTACATTGCACAAATCTTGAATCGATTCCAAATTTGTCCTATTATTTTTCACAAAAATTCTGAAGTTCATGATTTATTAATTAATTAATGCAATACAGTTTGGTGCTTGTGAAGGGGCACATGAGTATATTATTAGAAGTAATTATTAATAAATCACAATATATTGTCCTATGTTTTAGTATCGGGATATATCGTATCGTGACGTGCACAGTGTGATGCGTATCATATCGCCACACTCATGGCAATGCACACCCCTAATCACCTGGAGTGTTTTGTTGGTATATTTTGTTAAATTATTTTATGACAGCTACAGTTTTGTTGCTTGTTCAAAGGAAGGAAACTCATTTGTGCAACACATTTCACATATTCACAGTTTTGATGATTAAAATGGGTGTTTATCATATTAACTTTGCACAAAAAGTGGTTTAACGAATTGATTTGAAATATATTGAATTAAAGTGCACTGTATCAGGACTCGTATCGTACCGTGGCCTATGTATCGAGGTATGTCTTTCTTGCATCAACAACTTCTTAATGATACCGAGTCCTACCATCCTGTGGGTCCGATGGCCTAGATCGGCAGGTATTGGCTCGCCACACTTCTGGTTACAATTTTATTGCAATGGGACAATTTTTTAAATTCTGGTGTCACTTGCCAAACTTCCTCCATTACTGCTCTCGCTGTGGCTGATTTATTTGAGATGGAACCTCATTAAAAACTTTGCTCTGATCAATTACGGAATGGACTCATTAACCCCCACTTAGCGACGATATGAAGCTGTGGAAATGCTGCTCAGCTGATGCTAACAAAGCAAACACATGTGTTCAGCGTGACCAAGAAGTGGACTCTAAGTTTAACGCCTGCTCTACTTTAGTTTTCAAATCCTCCGGACAGTCGCATCCTTCCTGAACGAGCGGCACCTCTCGTCAACATCTGGAAGTCGCTCTCGAACTGGTCTGTGTGGATTTTTCGTCTGCGGGGCCAGATGGCAGAATAAGAACTCCTCATCATGACATTTTTATGAAGTGAAATCCTGTCACTGTGCCAACCCCCAACAAAAGGCCAGAACTGTCTCCGAGTGTCTGTAGAACAACTTCCTTTTGTATTACAGCTTCAAGACTGGCACCCTCGAGATAAAAATCACACCCTTGTAGCGTCCCCGGCTGAAACGATGGTCTGGAACACTGATGTTTCACACTTTTATTGTAGGACACACCATAAGAGCTACAAAAAAATGAAATAAAACAATTAGTTCTTACAGTGAGTACCTTTTATTCCTTTTAACCATATGACAGTCTAATTAGAGTGATCAACAATTACTATTTATTTGACCAAATCTTATAAACCCTGAATTTGGGCCTTAATCTATATGTACACTTTGCTCAAACATGAAAAACAGAATCATAACTCCTATTACAGATCTATGAACAGAATATCTACATTTCCAAACAACCAGGTGCTGTAGGGGGTGAACCGTACATGAACATGAATTATGAATTACTTTTAGATTACACCGAACAAAAACACAAAGTTCAAGCTAAGGTAATGTCCTCTTGTAACCACTTCCTATGAGCTATAAGTTTACTTCAAACGCAATACAATACTTATAAACAAAATTAGAAGTGCAGAAAATATACGAGATCATTTACAACCAAGAGACGACCCTGTACTCGTACAGCTGGGCGTTCTCAGTGCTCTTACAGGTGGGACTTCAGCTTCTGAACATGCTGCAGGTGAGGGTTTGGTTTGTCGTCATTTAGGAGCAACAGTCCACAGAACGTCTTGGTCGGCTGCCAAACGTGAGTTGAAACAATTGTTCTTTTTGTGCTCCATGGCTTCACCTTCGCTGTTCAGGAAGACGAAGATAATGTGGCGTCTCCTTACCCCAGTCAGCCAAATGTTCTCTGCCAGCCTGGTCCACGTCCAAAGGAAAGTGTAACTCGCATCAATTAACCCCACTTCCACTTACAACCTCACTGTGGCAGGATAGCTCCCTTTGAGTTCCGGCGTCACTTGCCAGACCCTCTCCTCCGGTTTGTTTGACATGGAACTTCATTAAAACCACTTCTCGCATCAAGATTACAGAATGGATTCGGTCGCCCTCGCTCCCCGTCTCTGTCTGCTCAACTTTGAGTCGAGACACGAGACACAGTCAGCGCAACCAGGAAGCAGATCTATACGTTTAATGACCGCTTTAATTTAGTTTTTGAATCACCCAAACTTTATCTTTTGGAATAATTTGTGCCACTTTGGACATTAACGGAACAAAGCCCAGGCAACTATGGAATATTATATTTGGAATTGTAACTTAACTGAAGCTCATTATATTGAAGTGAACTATTGTTGAATGGGAATACTACTAATGACCTAAAGTTTATTGCTGTGAAATACGGCATTGACTTAACTTTTTTTTCTGGAGCTAAAGCTAATTTACTCCTGAGCTAATTTGTTCTTTTTGCTGACCCTGTTTTAGGTTCCAGTTTTAGGTTTAATCAACATCAAACTACCACAGGATGACAAGGTCACTCCTAAGAAGTTCAATCCGGTAGGAAATAGTGCCCCTTTTCCTTCGTAAACCTGGAGCTCTTGGAACTGTTGGATTAGAATAACTCTGGACTGGACTTTGGGATTTCAGTAACTCAAACCTGTGGAATTACAAAACTAACGTCTAACACTTACTCGAACTCAACTCTGAACCAAAATACTGCTGGTGGTCTCTCTGTCGTAATATAATAATTCTACACCTTTATAACACGTGATATTCTGTTTATCTAATATTTAAGGGGAAGTTATTGAGCTCAAATATCTTTAATACTCATCATTTTTGTGGTTTATTCACACACTTTGGCTCCCTGCCGTTCCTACTAATGTGTTTCTGATTTTGTGAAGCACTTTTTGTGTATAAATTGTGCTAAACAAATGAAGTTTGCCTCCTGGTCGCTCCCTAAGCTGCAGTTAGTGCGTTAGTGCCCATTAACGTGTTACATTTTCAAGCATAGGACTTGTTCTGAACGATTTTTGTTTATTTAAAGTACAGCAGGTCACTTGCTGGAGGTGGCGCTTCACATATTGTTTACTGCACAATGTTGGCAGGTGGGACGATAAAGTGCAGTCTCACAAACTAAATATGAGTGTAAAGTAAAATACAGTATACAGTATTACCGTGACTAATTCAGAATTATTTAGTAGCTGCACCTAAACCCTTCAGAAACAGAGTCGCAGTTTTATATTTGAAGATGAGGCACAAGTTCTGATCAAACCAAACTTCTCCAGCGCGTTTTTCCCTCCATTTAATGAGCTGGCACTCGCCAAGACAAAAGCAGAAGATGCAGGTTCTGAATCAAAAGTAAAAGGCGACAGTCCTGCAGCATGTTGTACCTGACAGACCCTGGAGAAGTTCCCGTCTCCTCCGTGAAAGTCTGACTTCGCCCTCGGGAACTTTCTCCTCTTCAGCCTCGTCCCCTCTCGACTCTCGGCTTCAGTAAAACGTCTCCGTCACAAACTTTTGGGCTCAGCGTCGCACACGAAGCGTCAGTCAGGTTTTTTCCTTCTTCCTCGCTGCTTGTGGATGGAAATCTCCGAGCAGAACCATGTTTGAAGAGGAGAGAGAGCGGAGGGAGAAAGTCCTACTGTGTCTGAAGCGACTGTGGTGAATCTGGCCTGACGCAGGGTCGAAGCTCCGGCAAAATGCTCCTAATATTATATTAGGTCCTTATGTGCTGCAGATTTTTTAATGATGGTAATGAAACTGATACCGCTGCTACTTTTGATACCTCGGGATATCGTATCACAGCCCAGCCCTGCCCATCATGCATAATTTGGGCTTGATACATTTTAGACAATTCCTTTTCCGCTTCTCCGTGTTTGATGGAGCTTTGTAAACATGGAAGAAGAACAGAGCAGCTCTAGTGAATCTCACAGTGCTTCAAAAGTAAGTTCTTCTTTAAACAGAGGTACATTTGCGGCTAAAAAAAATCAAGAAACCTGACAAAGAAATTGAAGAAATCAAGACATTTCGCGAGAAAGAAAACGAACGCCCCATCTTGCGCGAATGGGACTGAAAATGCTGTCCCTCGCAGACCTCTAGACGTTAAAACCATACTTCAGCATTCCCCCGTGGAATATTATAGCCGAACGAACAATATTCCAATAGAGACAAGCATGTGGAGGCCAAATAAGAGTCGGGTTTGTGGAGATGCAAGCCCGCTCACAGTAAAGACGCATTTCTTTTTGGTTTCAACCTTTTTCAGTGCAGTTAAAACCACAAAAACATGCTGTTGTTTCATGTTTTTTTTTTTCCATATCCTTTGGCTAAAACGTTGGGCACCTGTTGGTCCACAGTGTACATATCAAACTTGTCCTGCAGCATTAACGTTCACAGCTGACTGAAATATGAAGCGCCAAACTAATCCAAGAATCCCGTGCATTTCTGAACATGTTTGTAGTGGTGGAAAGGGGCTTAGCAGCTTTTACACAGACTCAGACCTCACAGAGACGGAGGAAGGGCATCTGACACACAGCGACATCTTGTTCTTGATTGCAAATGGCAGAAATTGCGCGTACGAACCTGGCATTTGAAATATTTGGTTTTTTTTGCTAATACTATGTAATTAAAGACTTGTTGGAGCGGTGGTTCACGTTCTGAGTGTGGTAGATTTTTGTCGATTTCTCCACTATTGATCGACAAATAAGAGAAACCAGGAGTCTAACCCACAACCTCCTTACAGAGAGAAACAGAGAAGGCCGGATTTCCCCTCGAGTGTGATTCTGTGAGAAGTAGTGCCCGTCTCATCTCTATTTTTACTCGCGTTTGAGCGGAGTTCCCTGTTTTACGAAGGCCCGTTTTGACAGAGCAGTTTTGACAGACCTATTTTTGGTTCCGCTGACAGATGAACAAAGTGTTTTTAGTCCATTTTAATTTGCATTTTGTTTCTCTGCTAAAACTAACGCGAGAATCCCATGTATTTCAGAAGGTGTTTGCAGAGGCCTAAAGTGCAGACGTTGGCAGCCTTTACACAGGTTACGACCCCGTGGAGACGCAGGGAGGGCATCTGACACACACAGGTGCTTCAGAACGTGTTTATAAAGGTCTAAACTACTGTGTTAGCAACTTTTACACAGGATAAGACCCCACGGAGACCAGCGCTGCCGCAGTAAATCAGCAAAATCATTAAAAAGGCATATAATTCGATCATCGTTTCATCATTATCTGGGTTATACTGACTTTAAAACACATTTTACATCACACATACATCACATTTTAGTCATAAATTTCTGTATTTATTAAAAATTTCAGTGTACAATAGCAAATATTCGACGAACTAAAAGAAAACTACTAGAAAATGAGTAGAAAACCGGTCTTTGTTTCAGTCTCGTTGGCAGGTTTTCGCCGGAATAAAACCGCACAGAGACACGGGAACGTCTGCAAATCAGAAATCTTTGCGATTTGCTCAGTTGACCAGTTGAATTTTTAATATTTTGGATGGTATAATCGCACATCTTTCTTTCCACCCCTTGAAGTTTGTGGCGGTTTTGAAAGCCTTGCTTGTGCAGAGACTTCCTGATCACTGTCGCACAAACCGCACACACAGGAAGCTCATGATTATCCTGTTCTTTCTAGTCACCTGCCACCTTTACAGATTAAATATGTCAATACCTTTAACTACAGATGGAATTTGCTTTATTTTGTTTATTTTTTATTGCGTTTTCTTACATTTAACACCAACAAAAAGGTTAAATCTGCCGCGTTTCTGCTTTAGTTTCAAATAGGGCCATTATTTGTTTTTATTAGAAACTGAATCGAAATCTCATCTTGTTCCGAAACCTCACTGTGTCACCTATGGTTTACACCTCTACAAATGTGTTAATATGACATAATTCACTGCAGAAATAATTAAAACTGCAATTTTAGATGGAACAATTCTGTCCGTGCACCGTTTGTTCTTTTGAATTTCAATTAGGAACGAAAAACGATGAAATGGGAAAACGGTTTATTTCATTTTTCTGTTTTAGTCTCAAACAAAAACACATTTTGACCTCAATTTCCAATGTTTAATTTAAAGTTTATTTCATTTATTTTCTTCTCTCTGGTTTATCTGAAGTTCTGCTGCTAAAGGACTCACCGTAAAACTCGTGTCAGTTTCGTGGACAAACGTGTTTCTTCTTTTACTTTGGCGTCTGAGAAAGTAAATGTTGAACTCAGGACGAGAAACAGAAGCAGCGAGAAACTCTCCAGTGTTCAGTGACTCCACAGAACCAGAATAAAAAGAGGTTTTATTTTAGATCCACGTTTGACTCCGAGTTTTACACACCAGAGAATAAAATATCACAATTAAATCACATCAAAAATAGTCCTGAGACTGTTTTGTGCTGGGTGTTATTGAAATAAACTTAAATATTAGAAATAGAGGTCGAAATCTGCTTTTAGTTTGACACTAAAATGGAAGAATGAAATAAACCGTTTTCCTATTTTGTTGTTTTTCCTTCTTAATTGAAATTCAAAAGAACGAACTGTGCACAGATCTAATTCCTGCTGTTTTTATTCATTTTCACTTCATTCAGCCCTAATTTGTTGTCTTAATTTTCTCCATAATAAAATGTGCCCTTCAGCGTCTCTTGGTCATGAATCCCGGATGCCCCGTCAGAAGTTCATTGCAGAAATAGTCTGTGCGACCCCAGTTTAAGGCGTTCGCAGCAGGGCAGGTTCTTCTTTGACTTCAGTTTGTCTCTGCGACGGGTCCGGACATGAGGAATTCCTTCGGTGCAGCTGGAGCCACCGGGGGAAAAAGAAAAACTCAAGATGGGAAGATGTAGTTTTTAAAATCGACAGTAGGGGGCGTGTGCAAAAATCTATTGCAAAACTTGAATACAGCAACTGTTTGAAGAAAAAGAATAAGTATTTTTATTTATTAGATGAACTTTAGGCTGCACCAGTTCAGATCACAGTACGTTTCAGTTTTTATGCTGAGCCCATCGGACGCGCTGCTCCTGGATTCGTCACGGTCTGAGTCTGATAACGAGGTTCAGACCTGGTTCAGTCCCTGCTTTAGTTCATGGTTTAGTCCCTGGTTTAGTCCCTGGTTTAGTCCCTGGTCTAGTTCCTGGTCTAGTCTCTGGTCTAGTCCCTGGTCTAGTTCCTGGTCTATTTCCTGGTCTGGTCTAGTAGACTTCTTTTCTTTGGTTTTAGTTTAACACAGATGGAGCAGGTCAAATGTCTCTAGAAAACCTGTGATGCAGTTTGATAGAACAGGTAAATAACAGGTAAATATCAGGGTGAATAAGTAAATAACAGGGTGAATAACAAGTGAATAACGGGTAAATAATAGGTGAATAACAGGTAAATAACAGGGTGAATAATAGGTGAATAACAGGTGAATAACAGGTAAATAACGGGTGAATAACAAGTGAATAACGGGTGAATAACAGTGTGAATAATGGGTAAATAAGTGAATAACAGGTGAATAATGAGTAAATAACAGGTTGAATAACAGGTTGAATAACAGGTGAATAACAGGGTAAATAATAGGGTGAATAATGGGTAAATAACAGGTTGAATAACAGGGTAAATAAGTTGAATAACAGGTGAATAATGGGTAAATAACAGGGTGAATAGCGGGTAAATAAGAGGGTCAATAACAGCTGAATAATGGTGAATATCGGGTAAATAACAGGTTAATTACAGGTTAATAACAGGTGAACACTTGTCGCTAACAGAAATGATCACATTTGTAGATTCTCGTGTCTCGTCTCTTCAAATGTTTTTCTGCCTCCGTTAATGAGCGTCCGGTGGGAACTGAACCCACAGCCGCAGCTCTGTTTGATCCTCTGTGAAACTGGGTCGATCTCACGGTTTTATCTGATGCAAATAAGCAAAACGCGAATAAACTACAGCCGTTTGGTCCTTTCTATACGCGTTTGAATCGGGATTTTAAATTTTCTCGAGTTTTCTTATTGTGACAAATGGACCTGGAGAATTGGAAAGTTAAAGTTTTTCAAATGTCCAAATTTTATAATCCACAAATGTTGAACTTTATAATTATTTGTTCGCGATTGGAACAGTCGCGTCTTTGTAATGGAATATTGGCACCTTTTTATTGTGAAAAATTGTGAAAAATTAATTCACTTTTGTTGAAGATGTTGAACTTTGTGCCAGTTTTTGTTTCGTGTGGATCGGCCCAGTAACTACAGAGAGAAGAACCATAAACCAGGTCAACAAATCTGCAAATTCCACCGTAGAATTCAGTTTTCCACTGAATAAGCAACAGAAGCTGTGCAAAAATATCTAAATACCGACGGGCCGCTGTATTTTTTGGTGTATTTTAGGGAATTATTTAGTTCCAGAGCTACAGTTTTGTTGCTTGTTTGGAGGAAGGAAACTTGTTTTTGAGACACATTTGACATTTTCACCGGTTTTGAGGATTAAAATGTTTGTGTTTCATATGAACTTTGCACAAGACGAGGTTTAACAAAGACTTTTAGTGTCACAGCCACGATTTAGCCTTTATTTTTATTGCACCGTATCAAATCCATTTGAAATATATCGTATAGAATTGAAAGTGCATTGGACCAGGGTCTGTGTCGTATCGGCCGAATAAGCAAAGTGCACAAGAAAATCTGAACTAGAATTATGACAAAAGGACAAAATGGTTTCTTAAACTCTTTTTACTACAGGAGGAAGGAGGTAAATCACCACAGAGGAACGAACCATTAACGACCAAGTCATTTTTAGCCTAAAACTGCGATTATTAAGTCGAGATGATCAATATCGAAGTATCTATACAGCGCTTAACAAATGTATTAGATCACCTGTCATGAAAACAGAAAAAAACTTCATAGTTTAGACAAAACTGAACCAAAAATGTGAATATTTTGCATTGTTTTTATGTTGTTTTGCAAAATCTCTTTTGTTATTGAGCTCCAAATCGTTTCAGCTGTTCCCAGAGACTTGCTAAACTTGAAAATGTACAGATGGCAACAAAAGTTCTGTTTGAGCATCAAAGATCTGGTTTTCATATAAAGATCTGGCATAAACTGAAGGATTCACCTTTATGGAAACATAAAAAGATATTTTGGTAAAAAGTCTAAAACGTTTGTTAAACTCTGTGTATCGATAGTGACTCAGTGCAAATGCGGGTTTCGATACCATTATGCAAATATCAATACTAATTAATTAGCATTAGCAGTTTTAGGCTGTAGAATTTTAGATCAGGGGTCAAACTCATGTTGGTCCGGGGGCCGTGTACAACCGTGATCAGAAAACTCAGAGCAGATTTACCCCAAAACAGCAATAAGTCCCAATATTGGTACAGAGAAACACAAATCTGTTACAGAAATCTTGATTTGATTTTACAAATATTAGAATATTTCAGGTTCTTTCTTTCACAGCAGCTCTGACCTCTCGGCTCCGGGTGAAAACAGACGTCTGTTTCTTCAGTCGCTGCAATAATTCGTTTATCGTCTGTTTTCTCGATTCTCCGTTCAGGTTCTTGTACTTTTCGCCGTGTCTCGTGGCGGCGTTTAAGACACACCGAGCACAGGTTTCCCACTCGCCTCCAGGAACAAATAAGAATTAGTCCATTTTTGTTGGAAAATCCTCAGCTCCACTTTTCCTCATTTCTGACACTTTGCTGATGAGTTTGTCGGGGTCAGAACGATCGTCCTTTAAGAGCATTTGGAAAGAGGAAACTCTTCATTTGTGCTGCTCTGCCCGAGGCGCCACACAGAAAATTACCAGAAATATCTGAACGTTTTAAATATAAATTGTTTTATTATTTTATTCATTTATTTGAAAAGGGACAAATCACATGAATCAACATCAAAACCATGTAAATGTGCCAGAGGAGCTGATAAGAGCACATTTACATCGGCCCCTTTGCCTGATGTGAAAAAGGCAGAAAAGAAAATACACTTAAAAAGTTTCACATCAGAAATTACACAAATGTAGAGTAAGATTGCAAAAATACAATGAAAGTTTTAGTGTTGACACATTTGGGTTTCTAAAAGCCACTTTTTAGCATCGATTTAAAAGCAGAGAATGAGGGAGATGTTCTGCTTCAGGCACAGAGTTCCACAGGTTTAGTCCTGGTTCAGTCCTGGTTCAGTCCTGGTTCAGTCCTGGTTTAGTCCTGGTTCAGTCCTGGTTCAGTCCTGGTTCAGTCCTGGTTCAGTCCTGGTTCAGTCCTGGTTCAGTCCTGGTTTAGTCCTGGTTCAGTCCTGGTTCAGTCCTGGTTCAGTCCTGGTTCAGTCCTGGTTCAGTCCTGGTTCAGTCCTGGTTCAGTCCTGGTTCAGTCCTGGTTCAGTCCTGGTTCAGTCCTGGTTCAGTCCCGGTTCAGTCCCGGTTCAGTCCCGGTTCAGTCCCGGTTCAGTCCCGGTTCAGTCCCGGTTCAGTCCCGGTTCAGTCCTGGTCTCTTTACATTACAGATATTTTTAAATGTAATAAGATTGTTCCAGGTCATTAGTTTGTGGAATCTGTGGTGTTTTTAAAGCTCCTTCCTGGAGTTTTCTTGCTGTGATCAGACCAGCTGATGATGCAGTGTGTGAAATGTGAGAGGATCAGGGCAAAGCTTTTGCTGCCTAAATAATATAAAATAATAAATAAAACATGTTTGACCTCTGTGCTTTAGATCCCTTCAGCCTGGACTAGGATCGAGTATCAGTATCAGGAACTGGGATTGTTTCGATACCAAAAATCGTGGTATACTTGTCTCTGCCATTTCAGTTCATATCGGTTGTTGAGTAATTTATATTTATGTGTATTTATTATATGTTTAACCATATGTAAAGTAAAAAATATAAATGCAGTTAGATTTATTTTTATTATTTTGATTGAACTCTGCAATTTTAATTCATTTTTATTGAACCACAGTTAAAATAATCTGGGCAATGCATTAATTTCTCTTCTTAATATTGTCTTCTGAGATTTTTTTAATTTTTTTATTTAAGTATAAGATGAAAACATTTGTGCAAACCCGTTTTTTAGTTTAATATTTTTACTTTATATTCTCTGTATTCTGTCATTTCGTGCAGCGTCGCAGAGGAAGTGTGTCCTCCTGCACACTGCACATTTTCATGACCTTATTTGGTCGTGAGCCGTGAGGGGAGGTGTCATGTGACCCGCCTGAATCAGGAAGTGCCGGAGGGGCTGGTGTGGAGCGCCGCCCGGTGGACACGAGCGGAACTACAACAACATCAGGCGCAGAATGACCCAAATCAGCCAGTTTAACATTTGGGGGTTTAGTTAGAATGTTTGATCGGGCTTTGAGGAAACACTTTACTTTAATCACATTTTAATCAGGGTTCAGTCATTTCTCATGGTCAGTTTGGGTGTTTTTAATGCAGAGTTCAGCAGTACGGTGACCACATGTCCTTATTTACCCGGGACAGACTCTGTTTTGAGCCCCGTGTCCCCTGTTCCCGCAGATTTATACAAAACCACTGATTTTGTCTCATACAAATCTGACATTTTATATTTTCTTGCTTATTTTTCTATTTTATTTAGACTCATACATATGCATTTATTTAATTAGGTCTTGTTTGGCGCCTGTTTCTTGCTCTTTTTTGCTGCCTATTTAGAATGTATTACTACAGTTTGTTTATTTATTGTATTTATTGGTGTTTTTGACAGGGACAGTGCACATTAACAGCATCGCTATAGCCAAAAGGCGAGTTTTCATCCATTGTCCCTGGACAAATGGTAAAATTGTCTCCCTTAAAACAACAGTAAAAAAATATTAAACTAGTGTGACCATGTAAGACAGTGTTATATATGAGAGGACCACTGCGTGCATCAGCATTTATATGGTTTACTCTTTGTTATTATATTATAGTGATGTGTGAGCTCCTGTGTCCACATAATTTCCCTTGTAGATCAATATAGTTTGTCTAAGGCTAATTTGTCCCAGTTTTATACGAGGAATGTCCCCAGTGTCCCTATTTTTGACCAGTTTGATCCCTGCAGAAGGATAAATTGTCATTTGTTGAGCTAAAATACAGAAAAGCTGAACAGTTTCCTTAATTCCGCACTCGTTTCACAGTTTTCTTATTACCAACCAGCCCAAACCAGGGATGTCCTGTGTGGGTAAACGCCTGCGGTTTGTCACCAGACTTTTACACACAGGGAGACGACACTAAATGACCTAAATAATTTGAGTCTTTGGGATTGCATTACCAGCGTTTACATTGCATTTTTCATGGCGATGGGACTTGCAAACCTGCCTCAAACCGGACTAATGTGTCAGTCTGAGTTGAGTTCTACACGGCGCTCACTGACGAACGAATCTGTTCGGCCGAAATATCAAACTTAACTTAAATTCAGCTGAGATAAAGGCACAGACGTCCTCCCTGTCCGCAAATGCATAAAATGTCTTCACCTTCTGCACGGTTTTGTCAAAGGAAATCATGTTTGTGCACGCGGGAAGACGGGGAAACGTTTCGCTCTGACGGCACTGAAACATGTTGATATTTGCACATATATGTGAAGATATTTCCCTGTGTGTTTCAGGTACGTGTAGCAGCCAACTTCATCATCCACGCCCCACCCGGAGAGTTCAACGAAGTCTTCAACGGTGTGTATCTCCTCTTTTACCTTTTATTGGGACAAAAACAGCTGAAAATCCAACTGTATGTCTCACAAAATCAATCAAGGCAGAACTCTCACAGCAGATCTGGCCTCTATAAGCACTTGTCACAGCTCTTAAACTCATAGCGGTGAATAATTAGGATGTTCTGAGTGCATGAAGTCCATTTTAAATTAACTAGTTCTGTTTTTCACGTTTTAAGACGGTAAAAATCAGGCGCAGCGCCTTTAAAAATGATTAAAACTGTTTAAAAAATCTTCCGGGAGGTGATAAAAAAATAAAAATGGAGCAGACCTGTGTATAGTTTGGGTATAAGTCAAATTCAACATGTTTTTTTTATTTAATTCAGATTTATTGCGATACTTGAATCTCAAAATGTTGACAAAAACAGCAGATAAACTCTGCGTCCTGTATTCTTTTTATTACATGTATTTCGTCAGGTTATTTAAGAATTATAAATCTACAAATGATTCCTAAAAGTGCGTTTTGAATTTCTTATCTCCACACTCCAGACTCAAAGAAAAGCAGTTTTTTTAGTCCTTAAACTCGCTCCAAACCGTTGAAATCCTATCAGCTCACACCCTCTAACTGACGCGTCTCTGCTGCAGACACTTTGTCTTTGTCGACAGACGAATGAGCAAAGCTGGAAACAGAAGTGAAGCTAAAGAGGAAGCTGCAGATTTACTCCAGGCAAATGTTTTTATGCAGAGGTGTGGACTGAAGCCTGGGCCACGGGGACGTTTCTATTTGTTTTATTCATTTATTGGTTTATTTGACGGGGACAGTGCACATTAACAGCACCACGAGTAAAACAGTAAAAACGACAGTAAAAAAACATTAAACAGTGAGTAATACAAATATGGAAGAACAGCAAAATAGATGAAACAACTACTGTTAATAAAAGTGTGCAGATAAAAAGCATAATACAGACATTAAGTAACAGTTACTACAGTATTTAAACATTCGATTAAGACAGAGTCGTGTTGTTTTAAAGTGCCGACACAACTGAATTTAGTCTCACATCAAAATGGTTTTTTAAATTCTAGCGGTGGATTATTTAAAATTGTCAGTAAAAAGGCCATAGTTTGGTTTATACCAGGGCTCGGTATAGAACTGATTCAATTCCGATTCTCAAGATTCAGAATCGATTATCACAATCCGATCTGACCTGGATTGGGGTTCGTATAATAATAATAATAATAATAATAATAATAATAATAATAATAATAATAATAATAATAATAATGCATTTTATTTATTTGGCGCCTTTCTGGACGCCCAAAGTCGCCTCACAACAGCAGCTCCAGCGCTTTACACAGACACATGTCCTCGAAGACGCTTCACAGACGCTTTACTAACAGAACACTGTTCATTCACTCAGACCCGATGGTGTAAACTCCACCAACACTCACTCTGTCCACTGTCACACCTGCAGCAGGGTCTGGGCTGGTTATTAGAACTGTTTCTGAGCTGTTCCCTGAGCTGTTCCAGTGGTTCCTGATGTTGGTTGTTTCCGCTGATCTTCACCTCCGTTTGGCTCAAATCTCTTTGCTTCAGTCAGGCTCATCTTTGTCTTTATCGTTTCTGAACCTGAAATATATTAAAATTTAAATCAATCTGTGGACGTACAAATCGATCTTAAGGAATTAATATGCAAATTCAGAATTGGAAAATCAATTTTTTCCCCCACAGCCCTAGTTTATACAATCATAAAGATCTGTAATTCTACTTCAGAAATGTTTTTGAAAATGTTTTTTAATCAGAGCAAAAGGACAAATAACAAAACCGTGGACGTTCTTGTCAGACAAATGGCCACAGCAACAGGCAGAAATCCATGCTGGACCTTCCAAAATGAAATAAAGATGGAGAATAAGACGGAGACTCTTTTGTAGCTGTGCTAATATCAGCTTTGTTTTGTTTTTCAGATGTGCGATTGCTGCTCAACAATGACAATCTGCTCAGGGAAGGTGCAGCACAGTGAGTACAGACCAGAAATATTCTGGATTTTCTCATTTTAACAGCAGTAAATAAGCACGAGCACTAAAGGAAACAGTGCTGTTGTATTTGTTCAGTGCAGTGATGGTTTCTTTCCCCTCAGTGCGTTTGCACAGTATAACCTGGACCAGTTCACTCCAGTGAAGATCGAGGGATACGACGATCAGGTACGAGCGTCAGTCCTGCCGTCGCTTCTGTCTGTGTGACTCTGTTCTGTCGCGTTTGAGCCTTTGGGAAACTCCTCGTCATAGTTTCGTGTCCGGGTTTGTCTCCAGGCCTCGGTCCCTGTGGCCCCGTGTCAGAGCTGAGCAACAGTTGCATGAGTTTGAGTGAGAATGTCATCATCACCTCCTTCTGCAACGCAACAAACACCTCCGCTCATTCCGCTCCATTAGTCCTGGTTTAGTCCAACATGCAGCTCTGGAAAAACATGAGATCCTGCTGCAAAATGATCCGTTTGTCTGATTTTACCACTTATAGGTTTGTGTTTGAGTAAAATGTTTAGTTTCATTCTAAGGAGATAAATAACACTTCCTGGACACATTCGGATGATTGTTTACATTTGTGTTTTAAGGAAATAATACAATTTTCAGTCTCCGTAGTATCGGCAAAATAGAAAAAGCTGGATTGGTGCCTCCCTAATTCTTAATCACATTAGGTTTGTACGACCCATCCGTCCATCTTCTCCCACCGTCTCCCGTATCTGCCCAGAGTTAGACAATTATGCTTCTTTGTAAAGTATAAAAGAGTGGTTCTTCTGCACACCTATTACAGAAATCTTCCTCTTTAACAGACTTACAGAATATGCAAAACTTCAACACGTGTCCAAAGGAAGTTATAAAACTTTAAATGGACCTGGAGGAGTCGTGTTTTTACTCTGGCTCCGGTTCATTTTTACTCTTCTGTATTTAAATCTGAGTCACTCCTAAAGCTCTCACAACCCGGTGTTTTGCTCGTTTACATGTGTGCACATTTGTCCGGCTTCAGGAGGAGTCGTAAAGTGACTCACACGGCTCAGATACATATTTTTTGTTTAGTTTTTGGATTTATTTCACAAAGTACTTAAAATACACTTTTTGTGCACAAATTTCATATGAAGTTAGATACTTTACTACTTATTTCATGTAGATGATGAGGATTTATAAGGCAGCAACAGCAGAAAAGAGGAGTGAATGAGCTGAAGATTGGGTATGTTTTGGTAATTATACGTAAAAAGGCTGTTTAAAGTTGAACTCGGGCCTGTTTGAAGCTAAAGTCCATCGCTAGAGGAGGTGGAATTCTGTCAGAGCCAAAAAACGGCACAGATCAGTGTTTCCTCTGTGGAGATCTCACTGTGTGTGAGTCTGTCAAGGCAACAAACTAGTGCAGTGATGGGGGCAAGTTCTGAACTAGTGCAGTGATGGGGGCAAGTTCTGAACTAGTGCAGTGATGGGGGCAAGTTCTGAACTTCCACGTAAAACGACAATTTGCTTCAGACTGAAGAAGCTGAACACCACTTTAACCCATCTGACAACAGCCACGAGTCTAACAAACCAAACGCTCTGCCTGGTTCACTCATTAGTGTCTGGAAACGTTAGAAAACAACTTATTCCCTCGTAAATAAATGGGATTAGAAACGACATCAGCGATCGAGTCTTTTTGGCTTCTGACAGTGTTCGATCATCTCTAGCAACGGATTTTAGCTTCAAACGTGCCTGAGTTCAACTTTAAGTTGGGTCAGTTTGGGTCAGATACAGAATACAGAAAACATAATAGTTGTGAGAGCTTTTGTCAGGCCTCCTTTTGTAGCCGACAAATCGAACTGCAGGACATGTTTTAGTCGATTATAACCGTCGCTTTAATCGTAAACTTAAACACATTGCATTTGTTTTTCCATAATCCAAATGTCCTTGTGCATTTTGCTTAGGTCTTAATCACAGAACATGGAGACCTGGGCAACGGCCGTGTGCTGGACCCCAAAAGCAAGATTTCGTTTAAGTTCGACCACCTGCGCAGAGAGGCCAGCGACCCCCGAGACCACGAGCTCGACTCCTCCATCGAGAGCTGGAGAAGCGCCGTGGACTCTGCCGTGAGGGCCTACGTCAAGGATCACTACCCCAGCGGAGTCTGCACCGTGAGTGCTCCCTGTGTGCACGTTCTCCCTGTGTGCACGTTCTCCCTGTGTGCACGTTCTCCCTGTGTGCACGTTCTCCCTGTGTGCACGTTCTCCCTGTGTGCACGTTCTCCCTGTGTTTACTCCTTTTACTGTACAGAGTTTTACTGTGGCACATACGAACCGATCTAAAGGGGAAATGTGTCGTTAAACTAAAAGAGGGGAAGCCGTGAGGTCTTAAAATGTTCCTAAATTAAGGCTTTAAAAAGTCTTAAATTATGTCCAAGTCTTATTTTTTTCACAAAAGTCTTAAATCTCATGAGCCTGTTTTTGTGTAAACTCTCCGGGCTGCAGAGCAACGTGAGACAAGACACTGTAAAAGTTTAGTTTGTCTTGTTAGAATGGTATAAGTTATTATTTTTTGGCCATTTTACACCAATGCAGAGTGAGATTTTATAACAGTATTTTTGTTCTTTAGAGCAGTGAATAATGGGCATTATTAGAACAGGATCTGGTGTTTTTCGCCCTCATAACGGCTGCGATGTTGGTCTTAAAAAGGTCTTAAATTTGGGGGAGAATTTTCCTTTGGTCTATAGAAACAGGTCTAAAGATGAAATGTGTTGAACTAAAAGAAAAAATATACTTGTGTATTATTATAAACATTTCATTCATAAACAAATGGTTTGAGACGTATTTTTCATGAGAATCACCTTCAGGAGTCTCCAGCCTTTTGGAGCTTTCTCCTATTAGACTTGAAAACTCGTTTTTACCTCTGTCGACTTTTCAAAGCTCCGTCCAGAGGATTTTCAGGATCCGACTCACCGGGCTGCAGCTCCGTGTGAGACAAGACACTACGAATGTTTAGGATGAGAAGAACTGTTTGACTCGCTCAGATTACACATGTCCCCATGAAGGTTTTTTGGCTTCTGATCTGATTTTTTTTAAGGAATGTTCTTTCCGATACCGATCCAATACTTTTTTTTTTTTAATAGCTCCGGTAGCGCCGTCTCTATAATGTGTTGTGAAGGAAGTTTGTACTTTAGCTCCAAAAACTCCATTAGACGTCGAAAGTCTTCCCTCCTCACCCGTGAAACGCCTGCTCCAGTTTTTGCTGCTGTTGCTTTGCTCTTGTGAATCTCAAACTCGTCCGGACGATTCTTTTGTCAGTGCAGAATCAGTTTGGTGGTGTTAAAGTGGCTCTGCTGGTTCCTTCGTTTGCAGCGTCGCTGTTTGACTCTGGTTTTGTCGTAGTGAAAAGTCCCACACGGCGACACGGCGGCGTTTTGATTTACAGCTGCCGTAAAGCGCGTCGGTGCTGCAAAAACATGTGAAACTGGATCCGATGCTCATAAAAGAGTCGGATCAGGAGCCGATACCGATACTGAATATTTGATCGGGACGTCCGTCGCCAAGATATTCAAGAAGTACTAACAGCTGTAATAAAAGTACTGTTAAAAAAGGGAAATAAGTAAACAATATAGTAAAAAAAACAGGTTAAACCCTGAGGCAGTGAAGGGGAAAACCTCATTTAAACTCAAATCTTTACTCATCCAACTCTGTGTCTTTGTTTTTCTTCTCAGATTTATGGGAAAAACATTGACGGGCAGCAAACCATCATCGTCTGCATCGAGTGCCATCAATTTCAACCAAAAAACTTCTGGTGAGTTCACGTGAGATGATTCTGACGGCGCATAAACCCCACGACTAAGACTTAGGACGACTTTTCAACCTCTTTCTGTTGGATCGTGTTTGGCCGATGTTCTTTAAGCCGACTCGTACCTGTGGAGTCCTGAGCCCGTCCCAGCGCCGTTAGCCTCTGATAATCGGGTTTAATCTAATCAGATCAGAGCAGCTCCAGCCCCGATTACTCCTGCGTTTAGAGGATTATTTTACCCACAGGAGCAAAGGTGAGTGGTGCTGCAGGATCCTGATGAAGAGAGAGAGAGACGACTGTGTGTGACGCAGGAGAGGGTCAAAACGAGCAGAGACGCATTTAAATATCATCGATTCTGTTTCGTTCTTCCAGGAATGGTCGCTGGAGGTCAGAGTGGAAGTTCACCGTCTCCGAACCGACGACTAAAGTGGCCGGCATCATGAAAATACAGGTACGAAACCGGAGAGACGAGGATTTAGAGACGGAAAACGAGAACAAAACCACAGACTAAACCAACCAGTGACTTGAAATGAAAACACATGACGGGGTTTTTCTAACTCTGGATAGTTCCTGTGGGAAATATTTCTCATCCCACGCTTTTTCTCTCACAAAATCTCAGAAATTTTCCATGACTTTTTCAGGACCTAAAGTGAATTTTCCATGACTTTACGGCACCTGAATGTGCAGAATTTCTCAGACTTTTAGAGCTGAATCTGAAATGTGAACCTTTTCCCCTGAGTTTATGGTTTGGTTTGTAGTTTAACTTTTATTCTAAATCCTGTCGGTACATTTTTGTGTCTCTCTTAAACTAAACACCTGATCACAGCCGTGTCCAGACTCTGTGTTTTGGCCCAAACTGCCACAGTCCGACTTTTTACTGCAGGTTTTAGAAATGTGTGTGTCCTTCTGAGGGTCTAAACCAGGACTAAACCAGGACTAAACCAGGACTAAAGCAGGACTAAAGCAGGACTGAACCAGGACTGAACCAGGACTAAAGCAGGACTGAACCAGGACTAAAGCAGGACTAAAGCAGGACTAAACCAGGACTAAACCAGGACTAAAGCAGGACTAAAGCAGGACTGAACCAGGACTGAACCAGGACTAAAGCAGGACTGAACCAGGACTAAAGCAGGACTAAAGCAGGACTGAACCAGGACTGAACCAGGACTAAAGCAGGACTGAACCAGGACTAAAGCAGGACTAAAGCAGGACTAATCCAGGTTTAATCCAGGACTAAAACAGGTCTAAAGCAGGTCTAAAGCAGGACTAAAGCAGGTCTAAACCAGGACTGAAGCAGGACTGAAGCAGGACTGAAGCAGGACTGAAGCAGGACTGAAGCAGGACTAAACCGGGACTAAACCGGGACTAAACCGGGACTAAACCGGGACTAAACCGGGACTAAACCGGGACTAAACCAGGACAGGAGCAGACATTAGCAGGCAGGAGCAGACAGCAACAGACAGGAGCAGGCAGGAGCAGGCAGGAGCAGACAGCAACAGACAGGAGCAGGCAGGAGCAGGCAGGAGCAGACAGCAACAGACAGGAGCAGGCAGGAGCAGGCAGGAGCAGACATTAGCAGGCAGGAGCAGACAGGAGCAGACATTAGCAGGCAGGAGCAGACAGGAGCAGACAGGAGCAGGCAGGAGCAGACATTAGCAGGCAGGAGCAGACAGCAACAGACAGGAGCAGGCAGGAGCAGGCAGCAACAGACAGGAGCAGACAGGAGCAGGCAGCAACAGACAGGAGCAGGCGGGAGCAGGCAGGAGGAGACAGGAGCAGGCGGGAGCAGGCAGGAGGAGACAGGAGCAGGCGGGAGCAGGCAGGAGGAGACAGGAGCAGGCAGGAGCAGGAGTGTGTGGATATTCACTGGTGTTTGTGCTGCAGGTTCATTATTACGAGGATGGAAACGTGCAGCTCGTGAGCCACAAAGAAGTGATGGAGAAAATGAACGTCACTGTGAGTGAAACTGAACTAAACCTGCACCAACAGGAGGAGGTTAAACAGTTTCTCAGGGTTTATACCAGTTTAATCTGTTCTAGACTTTATTTAACCTGTGTGGAAATGTTCAGGAAGTAAATCTGGACCAAAGTTTCTGTTTAACCCGAAATCCAGAGTTATTTTCGCCCGTTTTGAGAGTAAACGTAAACACTGTGTAGTTAAGTCATGTTTTATTTGCCCATTTTTTCCTCTAAGAATCTTCTTTTCTTGTTTTTTGTTATTTTTTTTACTCTTGATCTTTTATTATCCTGATTTAGCCGAACACACTGACGAGTTTTATTTTTATTACAAATGTCCTGATCAGGATTTTTTGGCATCTGATCCCATTTTTTAAAGAGTTCTGTCCGATACTGATCTGATCTTTTTTTCATTTTTCAAATAGTTAAAATACATCTTTATGTGTTAAAAACGATTTTCCATCCGTCAGTGATCGATTATCTTTAAATAAAAGATAAAAGTGTGTTTTTTAGTCTTATACAAACCTAAATGTGAACCACGCACAGACATTTACCTCATGATCAGGTTCTGTCTGTATCTACACTTTTAATAATAAAATACTTTTTAAACTTTATACAAAACATATTTTTGGAGTCGTGCATCAAAATTATTCCCAGTCCCAAAAAGCAATATTTACTTTTGTTACTTAATCTATTTTAATCTGTATTTTTAATCTGTATTTTAATGATTCAAATTTTGATTTAATTTTTAATCCAGTCCAATTTCCTCTTTTTAGTCAAGTCATGTTTTATTTGCCCATTTTTCCTCTAATAATCTTGTTTTTTGTTAGTTTTACTCTTGATCTTTTATGATGACGTCGTCTCTTTATGTAAAGTTGTGATAATATTTTTTATGCGTTTATTCCTTTTGTGTGCTTCTGCTTCCAAACAGTAAAATTCTTTCTTCCTGATTCCCGTCTGTTTGCAGAAGGAGGCGCCGACTGCAGAAGCCTTCGTGGAGTTAATGAAGAGCGCAGAGCAGGAGTACCAGGTGTGTTCAGGCGCTCGCGCTTTTATCCCCAACATTTACCTCAAAGTCCCTATGTACGAGTGGACTAAGCTAACCCGTTAGCCGCTAACCCGTTAGCCGCCGCGTGCCAAACAGGAAGTGCTCCAGGAGGCTCCTCCGGCTCCCAGTGCCTCACATTAGGATCTTCTCGCTCGTCTCTGGACCTGCTGCTCTGAGCCTCGTCGTTTTGGTCTTAAAATGTTCGTATGAAGCCGCGACACAGGAGCCTGAACTTTTTTTTTCACCTATTTTGTTTGTCAAAAAAACCCTGTTCATAACAGATCCTGACTCCAGATTTGTCCCGGAGCCGTGAGCATCTCGAGCCTCATGTGAGCGACGCTGAACTCTGTGGGTGACGTCACACTTCTGTTACACAGGCGATGATTTAGTTCCAGGAAGTCGCCTCATCAAACACAAACCTGCACAAAAACTGACAATCATTTGTGCTGAAAAAAGTTTTGTTTGTGCTTCTTTAGTTTTGGAGAAATTAACGATTATTTTACAGGTCAAACTGGGGTCAGACCCACAGGAAGAAGAAAAATGCTCGAAAACGCCCAAAATGGAGTCAGTCATTTGTGCTGTTTTGTGCTGTGACAGTTTCATTTGTGTGAGTTTATTTCTAAACTTATTCATTATTATTTCTGTGGTAATTATAGGACGTCATTTGTTTGTCTCCGTCAGCTGAGCAGAAATGACGTCCTGTAATTACCACAGAAATAATAATGAAGAATCTTAGAAATAAACTCACACAAATGAAACTGTCACAGCACAAAACAGCACAAACCAAATACAAACATTGACATCATTTTCTTCCTGTTTTGAGGCTGTTTCACATTCTGAGGTTCTGGACGACGTCATCGACCAAAATAAAACTGTGAATATCTGAAGAACCAGAATCACACAAACTGAACTTTTTGCAGCACAAACGATGGACACAGTTTTTGTGCAGGTTTGTTTTTGATGAGGCGACTTCAGCAGGTCCAAGATGTGTGTGAATTCGTCCAGAGGCAGATTTAGTGTTTCGTTTTCCCGCCCTGTTGGCAGAATCTGCTGCTTGGAAAAATGTTTTGAGAGTTGGAAATGTCTTAGATCAAGTAAAACGGAACGAAATAAATGTGTTGAGTCGTCTGAGCCGCAGATTCGTACAGAGCCTCAAACACAAATCTATAAACCGTAAAACACCAGATCAGAGCCGGGTCCCTGTAAACGCCGGGCACAGGTGGAGATTTGGATAAAGTCGCTTAAATTATTGTCACACTGGTTAAATTTAGGAATAAAACAGAACTGAACCAGGACTAGACCAGGACTAGACCAGGACTGAACCAGGACTGAACCAGGACTAGACCAGGACTAGACCAGGACTAGACCAGGACTAGACCAGGACTAGACCAGGACTGAACCAGGACTGAACCAGGTCAAAACTGAGACTAAACCAGAGGCACAAACTCCAGTTTAAACCAAAGACTCGGCCCCGTCTAAACTAAACCAGGACTGAACCAGGACTAGACCAGGACTAAACCAGGACTAGACCAGGACTAGACCAGGACTAGACCAGGACTAGACCAGGACTAGACCAGGACTAGACCAGGACTAAACCAGGACTAGACCAGGACTAAACCAGGACTAGACCAGGACTAGACCAGGACTAGACCAGGACTAGACCAGGACTGAACCAGGACTAGACATGGATTTAAAAAGCAAGACTGAACTGGGGGTTAAACCAGGCTGAACCAGGGACCGGACCGGGGACCGGGGACCGGACCTGGACCCTCACACTCAAACCCTGCATATTTCAGAACAGGAAACACTTGTTTCATGTGGTGACACCGGTCGTGCTCCACTCGGTTTTTAAACTCTTTCCAGGACTGAAATGATCCGATCGCTACTGAACTAAAGCTAAAAGGAAACTGGATTTAGACGGAGTCATAATAAAGAGTCACTCAAACGTGTGAATGAAACAAAACAACAGGTGTTTTTGAGGAGGGAGCGACAGAAGAGACGAGAGGTTTTCATGGTGGTGAAGGTTCTGGAAGCTGCTGGAGGCTCCGATCTAATCAAGTCTTTAATAAAGAACATTTTAAGAAAGATGTTTTTGGTGGGGAAATCGCTCAGCTCCAGGTCTGTGCTAAACCAGTGTTTAGTTACAGCTTTTTTGCTCATAAACATTTTTAAATGTATTCGTCAGCGGTGGAAACTTTTGCTCCATATTCCCCAAGTAAAAAGTTCCACATGTGAATCTTATGTCAAAGCAAAGAAAATCTCAGACTATCTGACGCACACTTCCCAAAAAGAGTCAAGAACATCCCCCAAAAACATTTTTCTAAGAGAAATCCCTCCACATTTGTGATTGAGTTGCTGTAATTTGACTATTAATGTTTTTCCAGTCAGTAGAGTTGATTTTTACACCCAAGTAGAGTCACTGCTCTATTCTTTTCTATTTAAATATAACTCCCCTATTATTTTCTTACTTAGTTTTAATCCGTAGGCTTTTCTAAACATCTGTGTGTCTCGTGTTTTGCAGACGGGCATCAACGAGAACTACCAGACGATGTCGGACACCACCTTCAAAGCCTTACGCCGCCAGCTCCCTGTGACGCGCACCAAGATCGACTGGAACAAGATCCTGAGCTACAAGATCGGGAAAGAGATGCAAAACGCTTAGAAAAAAAACAACGCAAACTTCACCAAAAGATGAAAAACACGGGAATAACATATGGACAAGCCTCCTCCTCCTCCTCCTCCTCCTCCTCTCCGCCCTCTAACCCTCTGCATGAATGGATAGATGTCTCGTCTTTGTACAAAAACTAGGGAAATAAGCGACAAAATGAGGTCCGGTCTCACACGTCATGATTCGGGGAAGATTTCCAACAGCAGTAGTTTTGTTTTTGCCAAAATAAAGATCATATAATAAATAAATGAAGTCGTGAAATGTTGAAACGTCAGACTTCAGATGTGTTTGTGCTCGACTGTGCTTCCAGTGAAATATGCAGACTTACAGATCCAGCCACAAGATCGGTTTAAAATGCAAAGAAAACGTGTGATCTCGGTTTGAAAATGCTCATTTGTTAGAAAAGTTATTTAAAGTTTCCATTAAATTAAATGAAATACAGAAGTTGCATGTGATTAGAAGTATTTTAACCAACTGGATAGAAGATGTATTGAGGAAATGTGAAAAAATAGTTCCTTAAACTTCACCATTTTCACTCTCGAATAATGAAATTCTGAGCACAAAAACACGACTACTGCAAAAACTTCAACTTGCATAAGACACGGGAGCAGCTCGTGTTCGCACCTGTAAACATGAAAACACCCATCAGATCCCGTTCAGAATGTTCCACTTCACTGTTACCGTGAGACTCAACCTGATTCTTGTGCCGATTGTAAAACCATTTTGGGGAGAATTTTGTCCAAATGAATGAAAAATTGGGAAAAAAATGAACTAAATTCGGCTTCCCCACAGCTTCACCTCCTGAAAATTAAAAAAAATATGTTTGCAACACAGATTTTCAACTTTGTTTTTGGTACTGTAACGAAATAAATGACAGAAATATAACGTTTAATGTGCATCGATAAAATACAGCTCTATCTTCCACTGTTTATTTTTACGATATTAACCTGATGAGAAAACCTGTATATTCTGTACCACAGCTCACACTTCTAACCCACGTGTGTCAGTCTGTCCAGTGGAGTCCTCATCCCAAACTGTACTTCACAAAATGTTGCATTAAAAGTCAAATTTTCTATCAACGACTCGACTCGTGTTTGTGAAAACTGGAGAAAGTTAAACGTGCAGCAGCTGCAGCAGGAGCGTCAAACTCCCTCTGGTCCAGGGGCCGTTTACAGCCAAAGGGGCCGGATCCAAAAACTCCGGCAGATTTACCCCAAAAACGGCAATAAACTCAAATATTTGTGCAGAGAAAGAATATAATATTACAGAACATAATATTCTGCTCAGCTCCTTTCACAGCAGCTCTGACCTCTCGGCTCCGGGGAAACAGACATTTCTTCAGTTGCTGCAATAATTCGTTTATCTTCTGTCGTCTCAATTCTCTGTTCAGATTATTGTATCTTTCGTTGTGTCTCGTAGTGTTTAAGATTATTTAAGTTTATTTTCCCTGAGCGTCTCCACTTGTTACAAACTCACCGACCACAGGTTTCCCGCTCACCTCCGGCAAATAGGAATAAAAATTATTCCATTTTTCTTGGAAAATCCTGCACTCGGCTCCACTTTTCTCATTTCTGACACTTTGCTGATGAGTTTGTCACAGTCAGAACGATCGTCCTTTAAGAGCGTTTGGAAAGAGGAAACTCTTCATTTGTGTCGCTCTGGTGGAGACGCTGCTCTGCTCAGCAACGCAGAAAATTACCAAAAAAATCATAAAAATCTAAATATTAGAATAATAGAAATAACAGATCCTCAGCCCAGGGCCAGATTAAAGGCCTTGGAGGGCCACATCCGGCCCCTGGGCCACATGTTTGACACCCCTGAACTACAGAGTTTAACAAATGTGTTCGAGCGTCTGTCAGGGAAGCAAGAAAACAAATCACTTCAGAGTTTATGGAGAAGAAACTTCATTTTCAGCTCCGAGAGACGCACCGACTATCGACTATCGACTATCGACTATCACAACCCGAAAAAAGAGAAAAATGACGTGTCAGAATAACGATAATAAAAAGTTCAAGATTGAAGGTTGTTTATTCGTCGTCTGCAGGTTCAACACGAGGTCGACGAGGCAATAAAACGCTTTAGGATGAGAAGAACCGTTTGAGTCTCAGATATTCAAGAAGCACAAACAGCTGCAGTAAACAGAACTGGAGACATGATGAAGGGAAGAGGATCCTTCACTTCCACCTTTTTGTTCCTAAAAGCACCAGAACAGGAGCACGAACGAACACAAAATGATCCTGAAAATGTGGTGTTCAAATACGTTTGCAGTTTTTTTCTTTTTTCTTCCAGATAAACACACTTTTTTTTGCAGTATTTGCTTTTTCGTTTTTCCTAAATGTCCAAAAACACGACACAAAACCCTAAACTCTGACTCCACAAACTGCTGTGACGCTGCAGTTTCACTCAGACTGTGTCCTGCGCTCTGAAGGGGGAGTGACTCAGCAGAGGGAGCACTGGGACGAAACAAACTGATTAAACACGTACAGAGTTGAACAAATGTGTTCGAGCAGCGGTCATGAAGGAAACAGAAATAACTTCATAGTTTATCCAAAACGTGCTTCAAATACACAGTTTAATTGTTCATTAAGAAAACGAGCGACTGGAATCACAAAATCGTCCTTTTTGACAAAAAAATAACCAAAAATGTGAATATTTAGTGAGATCACAGCTTCACTCTTATTGTTTTTCTGTTGTTTTGCAAAGTCTCTTTTGTTCTCGAGTCCAAATAGTTTCAGCGACGCTTTGGACGAGACTTTGGGGTCATTTTTGGAAAATATTAAACTTGAACATTTATGGAAGCAGCAGTGGTTCTGTTTGAGCTGAAAGATCTGGTTTAGATCAAAAGATTTTGCACAAACTGGAGGATTCACCTTTATAAAAACAGAAAAAGAGATTTTGGTGAACACAAATACTGTTAAATTACACATTCCGCTGTGTCGGGTTTTGCTTATTGCTTATTTCCTGCTTTGCCTGGAATGTTTTGTGGTGCGACTTTTCTCAACTTTCCTGTTTTGCATTTATTCAAATACGGGTGTTTTTACTGTAAATCTCCATGGAGACGGGTTTAATGTCAAACTGTGAAACATTCCAGGCAAAGCTACATCTTGTTTGCCTTTATTCTTCTTTTATTCGGTGCTGTTTCTATATTTTTCTGCTAGTTTCAGACGACCACACCTCATATTCTGAACGTTTCAGTTAAAGTTGCTCTGTGCAACGTTTCTACTGGTGGTTTGTTCTGGTAAAATGTTTAAATAAACTAAATAAAAAAATAATAAAAAATACATTAAATAAACAAAATGTAATAAAATAAGCAAAATATATAAACACAATAAATAAAATAAACAAAATAATAAAAAAAATTAAACAAAATATTTAAAATGTAATGGGAAACAAAATCATTAAAATGTGTCTTAGAAAATAAATCATTTGCCCAAGTAGAGTTTTAGTAGAGCAGTAGTATTTTTTTTATTTATATTTTGCATTTTAATGAAGCTTCCACATCTGAATTTATAATATAAGAAATAAAGGTGAGCAGTGGCTACAAAACTTTATAAACTGACAAAAGCAGCCAAAAGAATCAGGCGGACTAACTAAAATTGAGCAAAAAAAGCGCCAGCACCTTATAATAATCCTTATAGATGATACGCAAAAAATAAATACATAAATAAAAAATAAATAATAATCCTGGGTACGAATTGGGTATTTATCTGAAATATGAAATATGCATGCCAAAAAAAAAAAAATAAATAAAAATAATAATAATAAAATAAATAAATAAATAATAATCCTGTGTATGAACTGGGTATTTATCTGAAATACGTAAAAAATAAAAAAATAATAATAATAATAATAATAATAATAATAATAATAATAATAATAATAATAATAAAAATAAAAATAAAAATAAAATAAATAACTAATAATCCTGGGTGTTTATCTGAAATACGCACAAAATAAATGAATAAATAAATAAATAAAATAAACCTGCGGCTGTTCCACCTCTGCTAGCGGAGTGTGGCTAACAGCGGAGCTAACTCCGAGCTAACAGATGCTAACAGACGCTAACAGACACGTCTCCAACACAGCGACACATGTTCCTGCGGCTCTGCGGGAAATGCCCGCTCCTAACGCGGATCTAACACGGCTCTAACGCGCTTTCTCCCGCTCCAAGGTAAGCCAAACATCCTCTGTAATCCTCGCACTGAAACACACCTCTCAGCGCCATAATCTTACTTTTAATAAACTTAAACTCGTTAGCAGTGGAGCTAACAGCGGCTAACCCTCTATACATTTTAATGGTAGATCCCACTCTTGAAGTTTAGGTGTCTTTTCTCTTAAAAAAAGCATTATATTTTCTTGCTTGCAGAAACTTAAATAAAACCAACATAGTCATTTGCTTAATATCAGAGCCTAGTTTGTTCCAGTAATTATAAACTGCTGTAAATAATCTCACGAATACAAGACAAGACAATGCAAAGACTGTTTTTCTGCATTGGAGGCGAATGCATTGTGTTTTAAAACAATAAAATGCCTAGATTTTACTTGTAAAAAGTCTGAGTTTAGATTTTGGAATTGCTTAGAGTCTAATAAAGCATAGTTGTAATGGAAAGACAGTAAAAACAGATCATGATATCCTTTATCTGCTTTGACATCAGTACATTTGGTATAGAAATAACTGAAGAAATGCATGCAAACTGCACCAAAGAGTGAGTGCTAAACTGTGCTACTTATTCATATGAAAAAACAACAGAAAACTGTACTTAATTAGCATTTATTTTATTAAAACACATGCATAATAAATAATATATATGTAAATGCTCATTTTGCTCTTTTTATCAGTCAGAATTAGGTTAAACATTGACATATTAACAGAATCAGAAGCTAAAAGGAACTAAATTTAGGAATAAAACAGGCCTGAACCAGGTCTAAATGTGTGATTAAAAGAGGATGAAAGTTGGACAAGACGAAGAACCAAAACAACCAACAAAAGACAGTTTAAGCAAAGTACTCGGTAAGACCGGTCTGAACAAGTGTCTAATTTAGGACTTAAACAGGATTTAACTCAGTCTTTGGTCAGATACTTAATCAGGGACCAGAGAATAAACCAGGGACTAAACCAGGGACTAAACCAGAGACTAAACCAGAGACTAAACCAGGGACTAAACCAGGGACTAAACCAGAGACTAAACCAGGGACTAAACCAGGGACTAAACCAGGGACTAAACCAGGGACTAAACCAGGGACTAAACCAGGGACTAAACCAGGGACTAAACCAGGGACTAAACCAGAGACTAAACCAGGGACTAAACCAGAGACTAAACCAGGGACTAAACCAGGGACTAAACCAGAGACTAAACCAGGGACTAAACCAGGGACTAAACCAGGGACTAAACCAGAGACTAAACCAGGGACTAAACCAGGGAATAAACCAGGACTAAACCAGGTCTAAAGCATTTTTAGTCTCCACACAGACGTGGAAAATCCATCAGTGGCTCGTTTGACTATAGCTGGGGTTCCATTCAAATGTTTTGCAAATGAAAATTCAAATGAGAAACAAAAGCTGTGATGCAAATGATGATATTTCCATCGTGAGACTGAACCGCTCTCTTTGGTCACCTCCCGGCGCTCGGGACGAACAGAGAATACGACATCGAGCACAAGGCCCATATTTGTATATTTTACTGCTTTACATACGCACAATGTTCTTTTAAAGTCTGAGGTTAAAAAGTGCAGTACATTTAAGGAAAGGAGGAAAATAATCCAAACGGGTCCTACATGTGAGGTACGTGCACCATTCGCTCTTTTGAATTTCATTTAAGAACAAAAAAACGATTAAAAAAAAATGTTTATTTCATTATTCCGTTTTAGTGTCAAACAAAAAACAGATTTTATTTAATTTAAAGTTTATTTCAAATGACACCAATCAACAAACATCAGGTCTATTTCAGTTTTGATATTTTATTCAGATGTTTTATTCATTTTTTTTGCTAATTTTCTAATCTGGCACATGGGTCAGTGATGTGACGCCTACATTTTCTGTCCAGTTTCAGTTTCCTCAGTTAAAAGGTTCAAATTTCAGAATAATTCAGCACATTTCTGCAGCACTTCTGTGGAACCAGATCCTTTTGTTCATAAATCCTGAGTTCTTCTGCGTGTTTTTTGTGCTTAAAGTGTTCAAATGTCATGTGGTGCGACCGTGCATCATGTGGTGCCACTAATAACAGCAGAATTCTGTGGCTGGAGTTTAATAACAGACAAAGTCGACTTGGGTGAACGGTTCTTTAGGCATTTTTCTTCATTTTCAGCATTTTCCAGGGCAGTAGTTTGTTCATTAAACACAAACAGGTGACGTCATATTGGAGCAAAAGAAAATATCAAAATGCAGTAAAAATCTAAAGAAACACAACAGTTTGTTTCTGTGCACTTCATATTACTCACAACTTAGACTAATATAACAACCATGTTTTAGAAAATAAAACTATTTTAAGGTTTTTCTCGGTCGCACCACATGATATTTTGTGCTAAAAATGCAGATTTATGCTCCTGACACTGGAAATATATGAAAAAGTTTAATAGAAACTCATATTTTTTATATTTTTAACATTTTCCTGTTAAAAATCCTTATATCGCTTCCAGAAATATCGGCAGATCTTATCGACCATCAGTTTCTCTGGATTCTAAACCATCGATTTCGGCCTCGGCTACGAAAAACCCCACATCTGTCGATCTCTAGACCCAAAGTATTCTACACATTAAAGATTAAAGCTGCAATACGTAACATTTCCTCTACAGCACCTGGTCGTCTCCACATGTGGGGATGTCCTCGTCTTCCCTGGAATGTTTCACAGTGCGGCATTAAGCTCGTCCATCCCTGCGAATGCACAGAATGGTTTTTGTTGCCGTAAACGCAGCCGTTTTTGAACAAATGCAACATGGACATGTTTAATGCCGTACTGCGGAACATTCCGGGGAGCAGGAACATCTCCAGGGAGACGAGGAGCTGGCAGAATCTCCGAAAAGAACCACATTAGGAAATTAAAAGTGTGCGCACAGCCAGCTCTTTATTTTACTACTTTTTAATCATAATACACTGTGTCATGGTGAAGAATTAAAACGATTAAACACTTTTCTGTCTTTTAAACTAAATATTGTTTATAGACGAGCACTGATTCGATACCGATATCAGCGCCGGTGATGGGGAAAATATTAGGGCTCGGATATCGGTCCCAAGAGATCAGATTTTGGTCTGTAAATTTGTGTAATGACGCTCAGACTTGGACTTTATTGATCCGCAAGTGAAATTATCTGGTCGCAGGAGCTCACGCCTCACAGTGTATTAAAATAAAGAGTGGAAATATAAATGGTGATAATAAATTTTAAATAAGTCGCCAAAAAGAGCAAGAGGCACAATTTACTGACTCATGTTGGCCCAAAACACCTCGAAATATTGACTTTTATTTCATTTGAACTCTTTTTCTGAGCTGTTCTGTGGGTAGGAGATAAATAACAGTCACAGGACACATTCGGATCATCGCTTTTGTGTTTTAAGGAGATTAATACAGTTTTCAGTCTCTGCAGCATCGGCAACGGTGTCAAAATGGAAAAAGCTGAATCGAGGCCTCCCTGATTATTAATCCGTTAGGTTTGTTCGTTCTGTTCAGGGTCGTTCCTCTGAACGCTCCGCTCGACCAGCTCAGGTTTGACTGAAAAACTTCACACACTTTCCAAAGAAAAAAGGAAAAAAGGAAAAGTCCCAAAGTTTAACTCCCAACTCCTTATAGTTAAAACATGACATAGTGAAACATTTTGTTGAGTTTAAGCTCTGAGTGTTTTCTTCGCCTTCATGGTCCATGCATGAGGCACATTAATGCAAACACCACATTTTGAACAATTAATTTTGTGAAAATAAGGCAGAACTTAAGACCATCACAGATTCTGGATATGTTAAAAAACTTCTGTGAAGTCGCCTCATCAAACTCAAACCTACAAAAACTGTGTCAATCTTTTGTGCTGCCAAAAGTTCAGTTTGTGTGATTCTGGTTCTTCAGATATTCACAGTTTTATTTTGGTCGATGACGTCGTCCAGAACCTCAGAATGTGAAACAGCCTCAAAACAGGAAGAAAATGATGTCAAACGTTTGTATTTGGTTTGTGCTGTTTTGTGCTGTGACAGTTTCATTTGTGTGAGTTTATTTCTAAAATGATTCATTATTATTTCTGTGGTAATTACAGGACGTCATTTCTGCTCAGCTCAACAAGAGAAACGACCTGAGGCTGTGGAAAAGTCTGTTTCAGTCTTTAGGCTTTTGCTTTTGAGTCATATTTTCTATAATAACACAGACTTTTCCTCAGCCTCAGGTCGTTTCTCTTCTCTAGTTTTGTGGAGTTTGTCTCCGTCAGCTGAGCAGAAATGACGTCCTGTAATTACCACAGAAATAATAATGAATCATTTTAGAAATAAACTCACACAAATGAAACTGTCACAGCACAAAACAGCACAAACCAAATACAAACGTTTGACATCATTTTCTTCCTGTTTTGAGGCTGTTTCACATTCTGAGGTTCTGGACGACGTCATCGACCAAAATAAAACTGTGAATATCTGAAGAACCAGAATCACACAAACTGAACTTTCTGCAGCACAAACGACTGACACAGTTTTTGTGCAGGTTTGAGTTTGATGAGGCGACTTCCTGCAGGTTGTTAAAAACAGAATCTATTCTTTCTATAACTGTTTAATGTTGGTGGGCGCTGTCATTCTTTTTGGTATAACATAGCAAAGGTGGCACCAAATATATCTTTTTTTTCCATTTTTAAACCTTAATATCTTCTGGCTCGTTCATCACAGAGGGACAGTTGTAAAATCCAAAGTCCACAGCGTGTGGGAAGGTGAATGTTTTACTGATTTATTGTTTATTTGCTGGGGACAGATACAATAAACACAGATCATTGTGTCCGAATCATCTGCTGCAGGGACCACAGTGTTTATAGAAGCTCTTCTAACAGGCGACTGAGTGGAAAATGAACAGTAAATACAATAAAATGTCCACAGACCCTTTAGCACTATTAAATTCAAGCTTCAGAAATCTGTGATAAACAAAAGGGTAAAACATGTGTAAAAGTCCAGATTCTACAGGTGCATTTGCTGAATTTTACCCCTTGAACATTTGAAGGAGCTTAAATCGTTTTTTTAGACACAGAATCTGAATCTGGCTCCTCAGAAAACTCTGCTCAGAGTTAATATTTAAGTCGTATTTTTAATGACTAAACTATAAGGAGTTTGGAGCTAAAATGTGGGACTTTTCTTATTGGAAAATGTGTGAAGCAGTGAAATGTGAGCTGGTGGAGTGTGGAAGGATCTGCAGGGACATTTTGAGCTTTTAAGTTATTAAAATAATTGTAATTTCTAATACGAGATAAATTATCTCCTTTAGGATTTTTGCTTTTATCGAGTACCCCTAACACTGGGTTTATATTTATATATGAGTCTATATTTTTCTGTTTTTCTTTTAAGAATGATTAAAGTAGTGTCAAAATGATTATTGTTATTATTGCCGTCATTATCTTTTTGTGTTTGTATTCTTGGTATTTAGAGTTTTTGTGTGTTTATGTGGTTTATATGGAAAATGTTTTCTTAAAGCTTAAAAAATAAAGTATTAAACACAGTATTTTGTGCTCGGGTGAGGGTCGTATTCACATGTCCCTGATGCAGCGGCTCTTTATTTAGAGCAGAAACTTTACACCGGCTTCACTCCGGGCGCTGCTCTGTGGAAAACCCCTCAGCGCCCGAAAGGTCCGCGTTAAAACAGCGACGGGAACTGTAAACGCGCCGTACTGATGCTAATTAATGTCTCCAATTAAGTTCAGACCCGATTCCTGGTGCAACGTTTTTATTTTGCAGAGATTAAAAGTTTTATATTTCACCAAATGGACTTTTATGAGCTTTAAGTCGTGTGAAAAACAGACTTTGAGTGAAGTTTTGTTTGAACTCACATATTATCACATTTTTTCCGACTCTCGTTGTGGTGAGATTTGAGATTTGTGGTAAAAACATGAGCAGAACTGATAAAGAGACTGAAATATAATCTGATGAACACAAGAAAACACAAATATCACTTTTAGTCAAACACATTTCAGTCGTAGTTTTTGTTTTTCTCATCAAATCCGGGGCTGAAATGATCTAAATCTGGGCAATTATTTTTTCCATGGGGCCACATGAGAAACTAAAAATATAAACTCAATTCTGCATAATTTGAATTGTATTTCTTCACGTCTGTATTTCTTCTTCAAGTCTAATCGATTCAAAATTGCATGAGTCAAGATGGTCGACTCCTCTGACTGTGTGTGTTTATAACGAGGGAAAAAGTCGCTCTAAGTGGAGTTAATTCTCACACACATGGAAAATGACACATCTTGGTGTGTGTAATTGTGCATCTCTTTCTATTTTTATTTAAAGGTTTATTTCAGTCCAAATGAACAAATCCAAATGTAATTTCCACCCTGGAAATGCAGAAGTGCTGTGGCTCTGGCCCTGGACCTGACAGGAGCTGTTTCCAGGACTGGACCAGGAAAGTCATGGAGCCACTGCACTTTTTTTGTTTTTAGGGCAATAAGGAGATTTTTAATTTACTTACAGACTTGAGATTTTGCATTTTTGTAGCTGAGGCCCTAAATTAAGCATTTTTATGTCCAAAAAGTTGTTTCTACATGTTTGCTGTGGGTTTTCTATAAAAGAGTGAATTTTATTTCCTGTTTTTTTTTTCTTCTCTATTTCTGGTCCTGTAGCTTTTCTCACAGCCTCATGACACAACTACAGCAGCAGATTGTGAAATAACAGGTTGGGCTGAACAAAAGGAGGTAGAACACTTCATTAGGGGTAAAAGGGGCAGTTTTAAAAGCAAAATTAAGACAAAAATCCAGACGACGAAAAATGTACTAAAACTGCCCTCAGGTCTTCAGTGGTTAAACTCTGACCAAATAAAAACAGGAACATTTCCAGTCCTTTTCTCTCTCTCCAGTGTCTCCAGTGTCTCCAGTGTCTCGGGTTTTCTCCTGGTTCAGTTTTGCCTCGTTTATCTGTGACCCCCACCCCCTCTGCGACCCTCCCCCTCCTCCGCTCTTTCTCTCCGTCCCTCTTCCCTCTCTCCTCCCCCGTTGTGACGTCATTGTTTTTGCTATTGTCTCATTCCAGCATCATCCCTCCATCACACAGAGGCCCTCCTCCACCTCCTCCGCCGCAGCCCCAGCCGAGGCCTCTCTCTCCGGGCTTCCTCCGTCTCCACTTCCCCCTCCTCCTCCTCCTCTCCTCCTCCTCTCCTCCTCCGGCCTCGTCTGTCCATCACCGCTCCACGTAGCGCGATGCTAACCCCGCCAGGAGCGCTGCCGTTTCCCATGGACTAATCTTTTTTTTTTTTTTTTTTTTTTTTTGCCTCCCAAGATTTTTTTTTTTCCGGAATTCCAAAGAAAAGGAGCCGTCCGGTGGTGGATGTTTTGTCGCTTGGATGCCCCCCGCGGTGTAGCTGTCAGTCTCTCCTCTCTTCTCTCCTCCATCCTCTCCTCGCTTCCTTTCCTCGCTTGCTTGAGGCCTAGACATGTTTGGGACCGAATCATCGCGTAAGTACATTTTTAAAAATACAATTCCCTTTATTTTTTTGTCCATAATTCCCGGCGTTTTCTGCGGCTCTTCTCGCGCCGTGGATTCGTTTGTGCCGCGTCCTGTGTCTGTGCAGCTCCTCAGTGCTAACAAATCGAGCTACTACCTGCATTTTACACGTTTTTGAACATCAGCTCAGCGTTTTTCCCTAAAATCGGAGCGTATCGGAGCTTTCCCGTGTGTTCTGTCTGTGCACTGCTCACACATGCAGCTGTAGCATCCTCGCATATTTTCACTGGGGCTCAGAATAGCTCAGGTTAGGTAACTGTAGCTGTTAGCCTTTATTAGAGCAGCTCCTGCACTTTGGCTCTGAACGCTAGCAAAACAAACCCATCTGGGCCGTTTTTCAGCTCCGCAAAGTTAAAAATGACCCAAAACTGCTGTTAATGTTCATCCGTTTACATTTACTCTAAAGGAACTGTGTGTTATTTTGGTTTTAAAGTTCGAAAACTTGACATAGGCCGATCCAAACATGTTCAAATCAAATAGAGCTTCTGCTGAACACAATAATGCAGATTTATTCTAATGACGTGGGACTGGACGACTCGTTTATTTGTGTTGGTGTTTTGGTTTAAGACAAGTCTCCAAACAGAAAGTGCACAGCAAAAAAGCTTAAGCTATAAACACGGCATAATATTAATGGTATTTCTTTATAAAAAGCTGTAAATCTCATTGTTCTGACGCTGCTCAGACTGGGAAGAGTTTATGACTGAACAATGAACAAGTGAAGCTGCCGAACAAAAAATGTAATTTAAAAACACCTCTGAAACAAAAGTCCAGGCATGAGGTAAAATGATAAAATCTGTTTATTTTGTGATTCCAAATGGTCTTAAACGGGTCCGAGTCGACCAAAGAGCCGAATGTGACGCTGCAAAAAGGCTCGGCCAAAATGTGAGATCTAAACACTTAAATCTGTCAGAAAATGACTTAAAAGTAGAGAAATGATCTGTTCCTGCAGCGAGATCATTTTACTGGACGAGTTCTGTTCAAATAAACGACCTCCAGACGAGAAGGAAGCGTCTCTGTGAGCTCAGGGGCTGAGAAAACCTTTACGGACACTAAATTTGAGATAAACGGACTTAAAACCAGTTCAGGATCTGTGTTCACGGCCTGAGAATAAGTTCTCAGATGTTTAAGATATAAACACTTGAATCTATCAGAAAATGACTTAAAAGTTGTGAAATTATCTCGCAGATCACAGATCATTTTCCTGGACAAGTTCTCTTCAACTAAACAACTTAAATGAAGCATCTCAGAACGAGTGAGTCGAGAATAAATTTGAAAACCAGATTAAATCTTGATCAGATCAGAGACATTTCTCAGAAGTTTCTCATTTGGGCTGCAGTTTTAACGCTGAATTCCAGTGTGTTTAAACCTAAAATGCCTCTTTTATCTGAACAGTCCCTAAACCCCAGCACCAGTCATGGATCAGTGCTAGTGCAGCCTCTGCAGCTCAGGGAGGGAATTCTGGAGGTTCTGAGCTTCACATGAGGCCTGTGCATGAACTGAGACTGAGGAATATAACAACAACTGAAACAACAATTTGCTGGAGCATCACAGTGTCTGAATCCCCCAAGTGGCTTTGCTTAAATGAACAGTTCTGATGCAGAAAACAGAGGGAACTACATAGACCATGATCCTTTGCTCCGTTTCAGTGCAGACGGCATGAAGAAATAACTGTTCTAAGCACTTTTACATCTTCATTCTGTGGATTAAGTCTGTGAAGCATTTTTAGAGGAAAAAGATTCACAGTTTTATATTGGAATAAATCTGGTTTGGTGAGATGTTTATGGTGAAAATATCGAACAGAGAGATTTGGATTTCGTTCCGTCCCAAATGACAAGAAATGTTGCACCAAATGACTCAAAGCATTTTAGAGTCAGTCTGTTCTTCTGCAGAATATCGTAATATCGTGAACTTTCCCACGATATCGCAGTAAATATCGTACGTGAGGTTCAGATCGTATCGTATCGGGAGACTTGGATATCGGTGCAGCCGTACTGAGAATGAAACAAACTCGTGTACGTCTAATCCAACTTTATTTGTGCAAAACATTTGACCAACGCAAAGTCTCTAAAGTGCTGCAAATAAAGCATCAAATAAATAAGGAAGTCAATTAAAAGCATAAAAATACTAAAATGAGCAAATAGAAAAATAGCAAATAAAAGACAGTCAGAGGAGGAAACTATTCCAGTGAGTAAAAGTGTGTTTTTGTACCTTTTTTTCATTGTAAGAGGCTCCATACAGGACTTTAAATCCTCTTATTCAACCAGATCTGGTGTAAATGTGAGTAACTCTGGTCTGTGCATTTGGTTCATATTTTTAGTGATATTTCTCTGCTCTGTGGTGCTTATTCCACAGACGATGAACCAAATACTGATTTATTTCTTCTTCAGACTCATTGTGATTAGATTTGCTTTAATAAAATGATTCTGCTCAGTTCACATTTAGAACAAAAGAACCGATAAAGAGACTGAAACATGACGGACGAATGCGACGGTACAGAAACGTTTAGTCAAAGAACTTTATTCAGACATGTTTTAGTCGTAGTTTTTTCGTCTTTCTGATCATGTTTTATTCAATATTTCCGGTAAATTCTTCTCTCAAACCCTGTGATTTGTGATTAGATTTGTTTTGGATTTGTTTTAATAACATAATCCTGCTCAAAGTTCACATTCTGAACTTTAAATCGCACACGTTTTCGTCGTAGTTTTCCTCTGATCCCGTTTTCTTTTATATTCTCTTACACCCTGGTTGTGGAGGAGGAGCGGGTTTAATCTCTGCGTTTCCACGGCGACGGGGATGACCTGTAGTTTGTCTCCACGGCGACGGTGAGAGTGTGTGTTTCTCCGGTCGCCACGGAGACCGCGGCCCTGTTGCCACGGTAACGGCGGGCTCAGGGTTTTACTTCCGTCTCTGTTCCCGTCCGGCTCGTAACGGAACCGTAACCGGGTCTGTTTGAGCTTTAGAGATAAAAAATAGACAAAAATGTGTTTTTTAATCATTTTTTAATGTTTTTATTGAACTGAAAAACCAGCGTCTGCACAGTGAGCAGGCTCGCATCTCCACAAACCTGACTCTTATTAGGCCACAGTCCAATAGTAGAATTTTCTGATGTTTGGGTTTGTATTTCCATAGTATCATGGAGATAAAAGGTCCTGGTTTAGTCCTGGTTTAGTCCTGGTTTAGTCCTGGTTTAGTCCTGGTTTAGTTCTAGTTTAGTCCTGGTTTAGTCCTGGTTTAGTCCGGCTTTAGTCCGGCTTTAGTCCTGGTTTAGTCCTGGTTTAGTCCTGGTTTAGTCCTGGTTTAGTTCTAGTTTAGTCCTGGTTTAGTCCTGGTTTAGTTCTAGTTTAGTCCTGGTTTAGTCCTGGTTTAGTCCTGGTTTAGTCCTGGTTTAGTCCTGGTTTAGTCCTGGTTTAGTCCGGCTTTAGTCCGGCTTTAGTCCTGGTTTAGTGCTGGTTTAGTGCTGGTTTAGTGCTGGTTAAGTCCGGCTTTAGTCCGGGTTTAGTCCTGGTTTAGTCCTGGTTTAGTTCTAGTTTAGTCCTGGTTTAGTCCTGGTTTAGTCCTGGTTTAGTTCTAGTTTAGTCCTGGTTTAGTCCTGGTTTAGTCCGGCTTTAGTCCGGCTTTAGTCCTGGTTTAGTCCTGGTTTAGTGCTGGTTTAGTGCTGGTTTAGTCCGGCTTTAGTCTGGCTTTAGTCCTGGTTTAGTTCTAGTTTAGTCCGGCTTTAGTCCGGCTTTAGTCCGGCTTTAGTCCTGGTTTAGTCCGGCTTTAGTCCTGGTTTAGTCCTGGTTTAGTGCTGGTTTAGTCCTGGTTTAGTGCTGGTTTAGTCCTGGTTCAGTCCTGGTTTAGTCCGGCTTTAGTCCGGCTTTAGTCCTGGTTTAGTCCTGGTTTAGTGCTGGTTTAGTGCTGGTTTAGTCCGGCTTTAGTCCTGGTTTAGACCTGGTTTAGTCCGGCTTTAGTCCTGGTTTAGTCCTGGTTTAGTTCTAGTTTAGTCCGGCTTTAGTCCGGCTTTAGTCCTGCTTTAGTCCTGCTTTAGTCCGGCTTTAGTCCTTGTTTAGTGCTGGTTTAGTCCTGGTTTAGTGCTGGTTTAGTCCTGGTTTAGTCCGGCTTTAGTCCGGCTTTAGTCCGGCTTTAGTCCTGGTTTAGTCCTGGTTTAGTGCTGGTTTAGTGCTGGTTTAGTCCGGCTTTAGTCCTGGTTTAGTCCTGGTTTAGTGCTGGTTTAGTGCTGGTTTAGTCCGGCTTTAGTCCGGCTTTAGTCCTGGTTTAGTCCTAGTTCAGACCTGGTTTAGTCCGGCTTTAGTCCGGCTTTAGTCCGGCTTTAGTCCGGCTTTAGTCCTGGTTTAGTCCGGCTTTAGTCCTGGTTTAGTCCTGGTTTAGTCCTGGTTTAGTCCTGGTTTAGTGCTGGTTTAGTGCTGGTTTAGTCCGGCTTTAGTCCGGCTTTAGTCCTGGTTTAGTCCTGGTTTAGTCCTGGTTTAGTCCTGGTTTAGTCCGGCTTTAGTCCGGCTTTAGTCCGGCTTTAGTCCTGGTTTAGTGCTGGTTTAGTCCTGGTTTAGTGCTGGTTTAGTGCTGGTTTAGTGCTGGTTTAGTCCGGCTTTAGTCCTGGTTTAGTCCTGGTTTAGTCCTGGTTTAGTGCTGGTTTAGTCCGGCTTTAGTCCGGCTTTAGTCCGGCTTTAGTCCTGGTTTAGTCCGGCTTTAGTCCGGCTTTAGTCCGGCTTTAGTCCGGCTTTAGTCCGGCTTTAGTCCGGCTTTAGTCCATCTTCAGTCTCCGTCTGTGTGTGGACTGAACCCTCTCCACACACAGACGCCTTTGAGCAACGCACAGCTGCTGCCTCTTCAACAGAGAGAGGGAATGAGGGAGGGAGGGAAGGAGGGAGGGAAGGAAAGAGGGAAGGAAGGAGGGAGGGAAAGAGGGAAGGAGGGAAAGAGGGAAGGAAGGAAAGAGGGAGAGAGGGAAGGAAGGAGGGAAAGAGGGAGGGAAAGAGGGAGGGAGGGAAGGAAAGAGGGAGAGAGGGAAGGAAGGAGGAAGGGAAAGAGGGAAGGAGGGAGGGAAAGAGGGAAGGAGGGAGTGAGGGAAGGAAAGAGGGAGAGAGGGAAGGAAGGAGGGAAAGAGTGAGGGAGGGAAGGAAAGAGGGAGAGAGGGAAGGAAGGAGGGAGGGAAAGAGGGAAGGAGGGAAAGAGGGAGGGAAGGAAAGAGGGAGAGAGGGAAGGAGGGAAAGAGTGAGGGAGGGAAGGAAAGAGGGAGAGAGGGAAGGAGGGAGTGAGGGAGGGAAGGAAAGAGGGAGAGAGGGAAGGAAGGAGGGAGGGAAAGAGGGAGGGAGGGAAGGAAAGGGAGAGAGGGAAGGAAGGAGGGAGGGAAAGAGGGAAGGAAAGAGGGAGGGAGGGAAAGAGAAAGGGAGGGAAGGGAGGGAGAGGGAATGAGGGAGGGAGGGAGGGAGGGAGGGAAAGAGGGAGGGGGGAGGAAAAAGGGAGGTGGAAGGAAAGAGGGAAGGAGGGAGGGAAGGAAAGAGGGAGAGAGGGAAGGAAGGAGGGAGGGAAAGAGGGAGAGAGGGAAGGAAAGGGAGAGAGGGAAGGAAGGAGGGAGGGGGAAGGAAAGAAGGGAGGGGGGAGGATGAGTCAATTGAATTTGACATTTGAAGAGTCACAATTTGCAAATCAAAACAACTCCAATTTATTTAGATCATAAAATGTCCAAAGATCTGGAGTAAAAGACCTCTGATGGTTTAGTCCTGGTTTAGTCCTGGTTTAGTCCTGGTTTAGCCCTGGTTCAGTCCTGGTTTAGTCCTGGTTTAGTCCTGGTTTTTGATCACATTTTATTCAGAATCAGTTTTATCGGTGTTAAACTCGTCCCTCGTCTTTTCTCAAACTCTACATAAATAAAGGTCGGAGTTTTGCCGGTTTGGTTTTTGTGCCTGACTCTGTTTGTCTGTCTGCAGTCAGGATGTTTCTGACTCTGTTTGTCTGTCTGCAGTCAGGATGTTTCTGACTCTGTTTCTCTGTCTGCAGTCAGGATGTTTCTGACTCTGTTTCTCTGTCTGCAGTCAGGATGTTTCTGACTCTGTTTGTCTGTCTGCAGTCAGGATGTTTCTGACTCTGTTTGTCTGTCTGCAGTCAGGATGTTTCTGACTCTGTTTCTCTGTCTGCAGTCAGGATGTTTCTGACTCTGTTTCTCTGTCTGCAGTCAGGATGTTTCTGACTCTGTTTGTCTGTCTGCAGTCAGGATGTTTCTGACTCTGTTTGTCTGTCTGCAGTCAGGATGTTTCTGACTCTGTTTCTCTGTCTGCAGTCAGGATGTTTCTGACTCTGTTTGTCTGTCTGCAGTCAGGATGTTTCTGACTCTGTTTCTCTGTCTGCAGTCAGGATGTTTCTGACTCTGTTTCTCTGTCTGCAGTCAGGATGTTTCTGACTCTGTTTGTCTGTCTGCAGTCAGGATGTTTCTGACTCTGTTTCTCTGTCTGCAGTCAGGATGTTTCTGACTCTGTTTGTCTGTCTGCAGTCAGGATGTTTCTGACTCTGTTTCTCTGTCTGCAGTCAGCATGTTTCTGACTCTGTTTCTCTGTCTGCAGTCAGGATGTTTCTGACTCTGTTTCTCTGTCTGCAGTCAGGATGTTTCTGACTCTGTTTGTCTGTCTGCAGTCAGGATGTTTCTGACTCTGTTTGTCTGTCTGCAGTCAGGATGTTTCTGACTCTGTTTCTCTGTCTGCAGTCAGGATGTTTCTGACTCTGTTTGTCTGTCTGCAGTCAGGATGTTTCTGACTCTGTTTGTCTGTCTGCAGTCAGGATGTTTCTGACTCTGTTTGTCTGTCTGCAGTCAGGATGTTTCTGACTCTGTTTGTCTGTCTGCAGTCAGCATGTTTCTGAACACTCTCACCCCGAAGTTCTACGTGGCCCTGACCGGAACCTCCTCCCTCATCTCCGGACTCATCCTGGTCAGTCTCAGCTCCACAAACACCACACGGTTCAGGACTTACACGAGGTTTAACTTCTGTGTGTGGAGTTTGCATGTTCTGCCTGTGTCCCTGTTTCCCTCATGTGGCTGCATCAGTTTGGGAAGAACAAACCTCTCACTGTAAATACTGTTCAGTGTCAGTCGGGATATTTACAGGTTCAAGGTTAAAAATGTCAGAAACGTTTATTGTCAGTTCTTCATATGAAAGAAATTCAAATGGTTTTTCTCACTTCTCAGCGTTGAAAAAAATATTTTTTTTATTAATTAATAATAACAGGGCTCTACGCTCACTTTTTTCAGGAGCTCATTTGTGTGTTGGACTGGAAACCTGATCTGTTCAGTACAACAGTCATGTTTCCAGTACATGGGATGTGCATGTGTTTGAAACACTAAAGTAAATTGAAAATTTAAATTCTGAATTATAAATGAAATTCTGAGGACGATTCAAACCTTTACAGTGGGTTTATAACTGAATATTTGACATATGTGTCATGTAAACAGTCTAATAAAGACTTACTTCATGTGTGAATAATAATAATAATAATAATAATAATAAGGGAAGTGTTCTTTGGGAGGGTTCAGCATCCTAACAGCCTGGTCGATGAAGCTGTTAGTGAATCTGGTGGGTTTTTTAATGTTTTTTTTCTTTTAGTTTGTTTGATCAAATAAGAAAAGTGGAGTTAAAAATCAGAGAATGTATCACATTTCCTGCTCTCCTGACTAAAGGGAGTTCATAAATGCTTCCCAACAGTAGTGATTCAAACAAATGATAATAGAAAAGTTTAAAACTCTATATACAACTTTAATCAGCACATAGAATCATTACAGTCGTGTAAAAGTGTTTTTAAATTGTTAAATAACTTATATATAACATTATATTGAACATGCAGAGTTGTTCTTCCCCTGCAGACGGTGCAGCCACATCCCAAACACACAACCTCTGAGTTCAGTCCTGGTTCAGTCCCGGTTCAGTCCTGGTTCAGTCCCGGTTTAGTCCTGGTTCAGTCCCGGTTCAGTCCCGGTTCAGTCCCGGTTCAGTCCCGGTTCAGTCCCGGTTTAGTCCCGGTTCAGTCCCGGTTCAGTCCCGGTTCAGTCCCGGTTTAGTCCCGGTTTAGTCCTGGTTTAGTCCTGGTTTAGTCCTGGTTTAGTCCTGGTTTAGTCCTGGTTTAGTCCTGGTTCAGTCCCGGTTTAGTCCCGGTTCAGTCCCGGTTCAGTCCTGGTTTAGTCCTGGTTTAGTCCTGGTTTAGTCCTGGTTTAGTCCTGGTTTAGTCCCGGTTCAGTCCCGGTTCAGTCCCGGTTCAGTCCCGGTTCAGTCCCGGTTCAGTCCCGGTTCAGTCCCGGTTTAGTCCCGGTTTAGTCCCGGTTCAGTCCCGGTTTAGTCCCGGTTCAGTCCCGGTTTAGTCCCGGTTTAGTCCCGGTTCAGTCCCGGTTCAGTCCCGGTTCAGTCCCGGTTTAGTCCTGGTTCAGTCCTGGTTTAGTCCCGGTTCAGTCCTGGTTCAGTCCCGGTTTAAATCTCCAGTAAACTCCTACAGTATCTTAACCTTAATCTAAAGGAATGAGGATGGGAGGGCATCTGACACGATATTTATCCCCTCAGATCTTTGAGTGGTGGTACTTCAGGAAATATGGCACGTCCTTCATTGAGCAAGTGTCTGTGAGCCACCTGCGCCCCCTGCTGGGCGGAGTGGACACTGCAGCTCCCAACAACAACAACAGCAGCAGCAACAGTAACGGAGACGCCGACTCCAGCCGCCAGAGTGTATCAGGTACTACAAATACTGCAAATACTACTGCAAATACTACTACTACAGTAACGGAGACGCCGACTCCAGCCGCCAGAGTGTATCAGGTACTACAAATACTGCAAATACTACTGCAAATACTACTACTACTACAGTAACGGAGACGCCGACTCCAGCCGCCAGAGTGTATCAGGTACTACAAATACTGCAAATACTACTGCAAATACTACTACTACAGTAACGGAGACGCCGACTCCAGCCGCCAGAGTGTATCAGGTACTACAAATACTGCAAATACTACTGCAAATACTACTACTACTAAAAAAACGACGAAGACGACTCCAGCCGCAGTAGTGAAGCAGGTACTACAAATACTGAAAATACTACTGCAAATACTGTATCAGGTACTACTACTACTGCAAATACTACTCCAGCCGCCAGAGTGTATCAGGTACTACAGATACTGCAGATACTACTGCAAATACTACTACAAATACTACTACTGCAACTCAGACGCCGACTCCAGCCGCCAGAGTGTATCAGGTACTACAAATACTACAGATACTACTACAAATACTACTACAAATACTACTACTACAGTAACGGAGACGCCGACTCCAGCCGCCAGAGTGTATCAGGTACTACAAATACTGCAAATACTACTGCAAATACTACTACTACAGTAACGGAGACGCCGACTCCAGCCGCCAGAGTGTATCAGGTACTACAAATACTACAGATACTACTGCAAATACTACTACAAATACTACTACTGCAACGGAGACGCCGACTCCAGCTGCCAGAGTGTATCAGGTACTACAAATACTGCAGATACTACTACAAATACTACTACAAATACTACTACTACTGCAACGGAGACGCCGACTCCAGCCGCCAGAGCGTCTCAGGTGCTACGAATACTGCAAATACTACTACTACTGCTATTATTTTTACTGTTCCTCCATCACTGCTGCTGAGACTGTTTCTGTTACTCTGATGTTTCTTGTCTTTTTTCCTCAGAATGCAAAGTTTGGAGAAATCCGTTAAATTTATTCAGAGGAGCAGAATATAATCGGTGAGTCTCAAGTTTAAAGTTTATTTCTAACGTGTTAATAAGAATCTGTCATCAAAAACGTGTCTGAAGAGGTTTGAGTATTTTAGCGATCTCCCTCAGGCCCTATTCAAACCCTCCTTATATTAATAATACAATAATATTACATTTTATTTCTTAGGCGTCTTTCTGGACACTTAAATTCGCTTTACAACAACATAAACAAATTAAATATGCTTAAAACACACAGTTAAAAGCCACAGTTAAAGTGGGAGAGTGTTTAATTGATGTATTTAGTGTTGTAATTTATTAGTATTTATTGTTTAGTATTAAGTCTTGTATTTAGACAGTGTTTTAATTGACTGATCGAGTCTACGTCCCTCACGCTCCCACACGACAATTCTCCACAAATAAAACTGTGTCACTAAACTGTGCACAGGACCTGGACAGACCTGATGTGACGTGCAGGAGTTTCACACTGTGTTGTGCTCTGAAGGGGAGTGACTTAGCAGCAGGAGCAAAGGGAGCGTCTGCGCTCAGTGAAGCGTCCGTGTGCGCAGGAGTGTTCAGTGTTTCCTGTGTCTGTTTTCAGGTACACGTGGGTCACGGGTCGAGAGCCGCTCACGTATTACGACATGAATCTGTCGGCTCAGGATCATCAGACGTTCTTCACCTGCGACTCCGACCACCTGCGGCCGGCAGACGCAAGTGAGAAACTGTCCGACCCTCAGGAGGGCGGGCCTGGGTCAGAGTCCTGAGTAGGTTTGGGCGGTATCCAAATTTTTATCCCTTTAAACTGTCTCAGCGTTTTCCCTTCAGAAACGCAGCATTACTGTATTTTTTTGGACTATAAGTCGCTCCGGACTATAAGTCGCACCAACCAAAAAATGCAGAATGAAGAAGAAAAAAACATAAGTTGCACTTTATTTAGGAAATTTATTTTATAAAATCGGAGACCAGGAACCAACATTTCCTCTTAAAGGTGAGTTACAGAAACACCAACAGACCAGAGCAGAACAGGCTGAACATGTGTCGGGTTTGTTCACGTCACATATGAACAGTTCTTCACAAAACTAGAGCAGAAACAACAGAACAGAATAAGTTTACCGAACTCTGCATCTCGCTCCAAATCACTAAATCCACTGAATTCTTCATCCTCGTGTCACTTCTGAGTAACTCCACCAGCTCCAGATAAATTCAGCTTTTAGCCGCGAGGAGCTTTTGTTTTCTTCACTTCAGTTCAGTTTCCTCCACTTTTCTCCATCAAACACAAGTTTCTCTCACTTCAAACTTTCTTTCTGCTGCTCGATTGTTCCTCTCTTCCTCCGCTCTTCACACGTTTCCGGTTCTCGCTCAGTATTTACCGTAAGTAATAATGTGTTTGTGCTCATTGGTTTAAGTTTGACACAAACTAAACTCAAAGCCTCGTGGCTCATTTGCAGACAGTGAAAAAACAGAAGCTTCTGTCGACTAAAGGACCAGATTCACTGGACAAAAAACGTCTCCATGTGGATTTAAGTCAGAAAACAGGAGTGAGGTGCTGCAGGTGGAGACAGAAGTGACAGTGGAGCAGGAGGAGGAGCCTGAGGCGGAGCAGATGCTGGTACAAGCCTAGAGCGCCCCCTGTGGCTCAGTGTGAAAATCACCAACATGTGAAATTATATCTCACTGTGGAAACGCGTCGGCTCCTTCGATGCATAAAGGACTTTAATATATTCAGTGCCTCGGGTTTGGACCTCGCCCATGTTACATTTACGTTTAGATGAACTGAAATATTTCATATATAAGTCGCACCTGAGGATAAGTCGCAGGAAACACCCAAACCATGAAAAACTTTTGGATTTATAGTCCGAAAAATACGGTATATTTAAAGATGAGGCACAGGTTCTGATCAAACTTTGCAGTGCGTTCGATCGCATCAGCGCACGAGCTGTTTTTATCAGCGCTTATACTGTATGCAAATGAGCTGTATGCAAATGAGCCATGAGGTTTGAAGTTTGGTTTGTGTAAAACGTAAACAAAAGTGCCAAAGCTGCATTAAACACATTATTCCTCAGAGTCTAGAATGAGGAGGAAATGTAGAGCGGTGCAGAGGACCAATCACAGCCCTTATGTCTGCGGCGTTTTGAGGCGTCGTTAGAAAGTTTGGGAGGTGCACAGCGGCCGGTACGATATGTGCATAGAGTTTGGATCAGATCCATAAATTGTTCTTTATGGATCTTACCGTCTCCTCCGTGAAAGTCTGACTTCGCCCTCGGGAACTTTCTCCTCTTCAGCCTCGTCCCCTCTCGACTCTCGGCTTCAGTAAAACGTCTCCATCACAAACTTTTGGGCTCAACATCCACACGAAGCGTCAGTCAGGTTTTTTCTTCTTCCTGCTGCGTGTGGATGGAAATCTCCGAGCGGAGCCACGTTTGAAGAGGGGAGAGGGCGGAGGGAGAAAGTCCTGCTGTGGTTTTAGCTCCTGATGCAGATTTTTATAATGAAACTGATACTGATGCTACTTTCTGACACCGCGGGACACCAGATTAACGCCCAAACTCTAGTCCTGATCTCTGAGTTCTGGTTCTGGTTCTGGTTCTGCTGGAGGTTGTGGGTCAGACTCTGAGTGTTCTGCTCTGTGTTTTCAGTCATGCAGAAGGCCTGGAGAGAGAGGAATCCTCAGGCCAGAATCTCAGCCGCTCATGAAGCTCTGGAGCTGGAGGAGTGAGTACAGCGCCCTCTTCTGGACACTCACTGTTTCTACACAAACACACAGACACCAACAACAGAAATATGCCTCATATCACACTCTGATTTTAGACATTATTTAGTAATAAACTATTACATCCTCATTTAAACTGTGTATTAAGGAATAGACTTGATATTCGATCCTGATTCTGACACGATGATAATATAAATCACTCTTTATTTAGACAATCGACTGTGAAACAGACAATTACACAAGTTTCTTTTCTATTCCCCTGTGGCCTTTATATCTGTGTCCTGGGAACATGAGTCTGTGTGATCTTAACTTCTTCTTCTACAGATCCACATCATTCTAAATGTGACTTTTTTACTATTGATAGTTGCTCAAATATGAATAGTTTTGATATGAGTTTTAGTGTAGATTAGTTTATGATATTTTGACCTCAGGAGCTGCTTATACTTTATACCTGTACTGGGGAAAGACAAAATGCCCTTTATTACATGAAAAAAGTGGGTAACCTTGTGTTTGGATGTACTGTACAGTTGTGTTAGTCTAATTCTCGTTGTGTTCTGCTGTGTTTTCCCGGTGCAGTTGTGCGACGGCGTACATCCTGCTGGCGGAGGAGGAGGCCACCACCATCATGGAGGCCGAGCGTCTCTTTAAACAGGCTCTGAAGGCAGGAGAGCTCTGCTACAGGAGGAGCCAGACCCTCCAGCACCACGGCACACAGTACGAGGCCCAGCACAGTGAGTACGGACCCGGACCTAGGACTTGACCCAGGACTGGACCCGGAGCAGTCTCGTGACCAAACTGGGCACTTTCCGGTGGACTTCTCAGGCCAGAACTGGACCAGGACTAAACGATCACGTGGACTGTATTTCCAAAAAAAAACACAACAAAGACTCTTCTTGCTGCGTCAGTTTTGAAGTCGATGACCATATTTTAACCTAATTTTTTGCTTGTTTTAGTTTTTTATCTTAGGAAAACCTGCCTAAAGCTCAGAAGAAGATTTATTTATTACACATTACATCTTATCACAGTTTGAACATCTGGTCCATATTTGGCCGAATTGACATATTTTGACACAAAGGGTCACAGCACCAAACCCTGAGGCCCAGAGTCTGACACAGCTTCAGCAGTGAGTGTAGTGAGCCACACATGCCCAGGATGAAGTTTGTAATGATGCATCACACAAACCTGTGGGTCTAAGATGTTCTTTAATAAGCTGTGACATGTGGGTTAGTGTCACTGCTGCACACACAGAATGAGGCGACAGGTTAAACAGGTTAATTGGGAGTGTGGTGACATTTAATACGGTGGCCTGGTTTGGTCATTTCACAGTCAAAAACGAAGCCAAACTGAGCCGAGTGGTGAAACGAGGCAGTAAAATCACAGGTCAGTCCCAAACTCAGCCCCGTGCACTGGAGTCAGGCCGAACATGCCTCAGTTATAAGATCACAGATGATGAAACTATTAAACCGTCCACCGTCTCATCACTTTGAGCTTCTCCCATCGGGCAAAGATACAGACTTCTGTGCCAAGAAAAACATTTATAAAAACTGTTTTGTGCCCTGAGCTGAACCGGTCCTGATGTCGTCTGTGTTCTGTGTCTGCAAAGAACTTTTATCAACACCATTTTTAAATTATTGAAATGTGTTTGAGTCTGTGAGCTTCAGATGTTTGTTTGAGCCAAAGACACATTTCTGCAAGTTTTTCTATTCTATTCTAAAACCAGGACTAAACCAGGACTAAACCAGGACTAAACCAGGACTAAACCAGGACTAAACCAGGACTAAACCAGGACTAAACCAGGACTAAACTTGTTGTTTTCCTCTTGTTTCAGGAAGAGACACTAATGTCCTTGTTTACATAAAGCGGCGTTTGGCGATGTGTTCGAGGAAACTGGGAAGAACCAGAGAAGCCGTCAAAATGATGAGAGACGTGAGTGAAACTACAGAAAACTGCAGCAAAAGGGACAACGTACGGAGACACAGAGCAAATAAAAAATCAGATGATCTGCACCAGATCAGAGGAAAACGTCGAGTTTCCATTTGCAGCCCCTGATTTACAGGAATAAATGAGTCCAGTGACTTCAGATTAAGTTTGGAACAGTTTATCTGGAGACTGATTCTGAAGAAGGGTTTGGGACATGGTTTCCTCTCAAAGGCGGTTCTAGCGCCCCCTGCTGGTCTGTGTCTCCTGTAGCGCCCCCTGCTGGTCTGTGTCTCCTGTAGCGCCCCCTGCTGGTCTGTGTCTCCTGTAGCGCCCCCTGCTGGTCTGTGTCTCCTGTAGCGCCCCTGCTGGTCTGTGTCTCCTGTGGCGCCCCTGCTGGTCTGTGTCTCCTGTAGCGCCCCCTGCTGGTCTGTGTCTCCTGTAGCGCCCCCTGCTGGTCTGTGTCTCCTGTAGCGCCCCCTGCTGGTCTGTGTCTCCTGTAGCGCCCCCTGCTGGTCTGTGTCTCCTGTAGCGCCCCCTGCTGGTCTGTGTCTCCTGTAGCGCCCCCTGCTGGTCTGTGTCTCCTGTAGCGCCCCCTGCTGGTCTAATCGTGTCTCCTGTGTTCCAGTTGATGAAGGAGTTCCCGCTCCTCAGTATGTTTAATATTCACGAGAATCTGCTGGAGTCTCTGCTGGAGCTGCAGAACTACGCAGACGTGCAGGCCGTGCTCGCCAAATACGACGGTACGAACCAGGACTGGACCGGGACTGGACCGGGACTGGACCGGGACTAAACCAGGACTGGACTGGGACTGGACCGGGACTAAACCAGGACTAAACCAGGACTGGACCGGGACTGGACCGGGACTGGACCGGGACTGGACCGGGACTGGACCGGGACTGGACCGGGACTAAAGCAGGACTAAAGCAGGACTAAAGCAGGACTAAAGCAGGACTAAACCGGGACTGGACTGGGACTGAACCGGGACTGAACCGGGACTAAACCAGGACTAAACCAGGACTAAACCAGGACTAAAGCAGGACTAAACAGGGACAAACCAGGACTAAACCAGGACTGAACCAGGGACTAAACCAGGGACTGAACCAGGACTAGACCAGAACTAGACCAGGACTAGACCAGGACTAATCCAGGACTAGAATGTGTCTTAAGTTCCCTCTTGTTTTGTCCTGTTGTGACGTTCTGTGATTTGTTCCTTTTTCTTTTCTGTTTTGTCCTAATCGTTTTAAACCTGGTGCAGATTCTGTTTCCTCGTCTCTGCTCCTTTACGTTCGTCTTTTACAAACCGCCGTCGTCCCTGCGGCGATGAAACTCTCCTGAATCGGGTTCTGAAGTGAAATCTCATCCCTCCTCCTTTGTGTTTGCAGATATAAGTTTACCAAAATCAGCCACGATCTGCTACACGGCGGCTCTGCTGAAGGCGCGAGCCGTTTCAGACAAGTAAGAGTCCACCTCCCAGTCTGGGTTAGAGTCCGGTTTAGAGTCCGGTTTAGAGTCTGGTTTAGGATGTTTAGAGTCCGGTTTAGAGTCCGGTTTAGAGTCCGGTTTAGAGTCCGGTTTAGAGTCCGGTTTAGAGTCTGGTTTAGAGTCTGGTTTAGAGTCCGGTTTAGAGTCCGGTTTAGAGTCCGGTTTAGAGTCCGGTTTAGAGTCTGGTTTAGAGTCTGGTTTAGAGTCCGGTTTAGAGTCTGGTTTAGAGTCCGGTTTAGAGTCCGGTTTAGAGTCCGGTTTAGAGTCCGGTTTAGAGTCTGGTTTAGAGTCCGGTTTAGAGTCTGGTTTAGGATGTTTAGAGTCTGGTTTAGAGTCTGGTTTAGAGTCCGGTTTAGAGTCCGGTTTAGAGTCTGGTTTAGAGTCCGGTTTAGAGTCCGGTTTAGAGTCCGGTTTAGAGTCCGGTTTAGAGTCTGGTTTAGAGTCCGGTTTAGAGTCTGGTTTAGGATGTTTAGAGTCTGGTTTAGAGTCTGGTTTAGAGTCCGGTTTAGAGTCTGGTTTAGAGTCCGGTTTAGAGTCTGGTTTAGGATGTTTAGAGTCTGGTTTAGAGTCTGGTTTAGAGTCTGGTTTAGGATGTTTAGAGTCCGGTTTAGAGTCCGGTTTAGAGTCCGGTTTAGAGTCTGGTTTAGGATGTTTAGAGTCCGGTTTAGAGTCCGGTTTAGAGTCTGGGTTAGGATGTTTAGAGTCTGGGTTAGAGTCTGGGTTAGAGTCCGGTTTAGAGTCCGGTTTAGAGTCCGGTTTAGAGTCCGGTTTAGAGTCTGGTTTAGAGTCCGGTTTAGAGTCCGGTTTAGAGTCTGGTTTAGAGTCCGGTTTAGAGTCTGGTTTAGAGTCCGGTTTAGAGTCCGGTTTAGAGTCTGGTTTAGAGTCCGTTTTAGAGTCCGTTTTAGAGTCTGGTTTAGAGTCCGGTTTAGAGTCCGGTTTAGAGTCCGGTTTAGAGTCTGGTTTAGAGTCCGTTTTAGAGTCTGGTTTAGAGTCCGGTTTAGAGTCTGGTTTAGAGTCCGGTTTAGAGTCTGGTTTAGAGTCCGGTTTAGAGTCTGGTTTGTGTTCTGAGGTTTTCTCCGGAGGCGGCCTCCAGACGAGGCCTGAGCACAGCGGAGATGAACGCGGTGGAGGCGATTCACAGAGCTGTGGAGTTCAACCCACACGTCCCAAAAGTGAGGCCCACACTGCTCCTCCTCTTCATCCTCTGCTCCTCCTCTGCTCCTCCTCTTCATCCTCTGCTCCTCCTCTGCTCCTCCTCTTCATCCTCTGCTCCTCCTCTGCTCCTCATCTTCATCCTCTGCTCCTCCTCTTCATCCTCTGCTCCTCCTCTGCTCCTCCTCTTCATCCTCTGCTGCTCCTCCTCTTCATCCTCTGCTCCTCCTCCTCTAACCCTCCTCCTCTTCCTCTCCTCCTCTAACCCTCCTCCTCTCCGCCTCCTCTAACCCTCCTCCTCTCCTCTTTCTCTCCTCCTCTAACCCTCTCCTCCTCCTCTTCCTCTCCTCCTCTAACCCTCTCCTCCTCCTCTTCCTCTCCTCCTCTAACCCTCCTCCTCTCCTCTTCATCTCCTCTAACTCTCCTCCTCTCCTCTTCCTCTCCTCCTCTAACCCTCCTCCTCTTACTCTCCTCCTCTAACCCTCCTCCTCTTCCTCTCCTCTTCCTCTCCTCCTCCTCTAACCCTCTCCTTGTCCTCTTCCTCTCCTCCTCTCCTCTTCCTCTCTTCCTCTCCTCCTCTAACCCTCTCCTCCTCTTCCTCTCCTCTTCATCTCCTCCTCTAACCCTCTTCCTCTCCTCCTCTAACCCTCTCCTCCTCCTCTTCCTCTCCTCCTCTAACCCTCTCCTCCTCCTCTTCCTCTCCTCTTCCTCTCCTCCTCTAACCCTCTCCTCTTCCTCTCCTCCTCCTCCTCTCCTCCTCCTCTAACCCTCTCCTCCTCTAACCCTCTCCTCCTCTTCCTCTCCTCTTCCTCTCCTCCTCCTCTTCATCTCCTCCTCTAACCCTCTTCCTCTCCTCCTCTAACCCTCTCCTCCTCTCCTCCTCCTCCTCCTCTAACCCTCTCCTCCTCCTCTTCCTCTCCTCCTCTAACCCTCTTCCTCTCCTCTTCCTCTCCTCCTCTAACCCTCCTCCTCTTCCTCTCCTCCTCCTCTAACCCTCTCCTCCTCCTCCTCTCCTCCTCCTCTAACCCTCTCCTCCTCCTCTTCGTCAGTACCTGTTGGAGATGAAGAGTCTGATTCTTCCTCCTGAGCACATCCTGAAGCGTGGGGACAGTGAGGCCATCGCTTACGCCTTTTTCCACCTGCAGCACTGGAAGAGAGTGGAGGGGGCGCTGAACCTGCTGCACTGCACCTGGGAGGGAAGTACGTGCCCCTGATGCCCTCCCACGCTGTACTCCTGATGCCCTCCCATCCTACTGTGTGCCCCTGATGCCCTCCCATCCTACTGTGTGCCCCTGATGCCCTCCCACGCTGTACTCCTGATGCCCTCCCATCCTACTGTGTGCCCCTGATGCCCTCCCATCCTACTGTGTGCCCCTGATGCCCTCCCATCCTACTGTGTGCCCCTGATGCCCTCCCATCCTACTGTGTGCCCCTGATGCCCTCCCATCCTACTGTGTGCCCCTGATGCCCTCCCGCTCTGTCCCCCTGTGTCAGATGCCCTCCCGCTCTGTCCCCCTGTGTCAGATGCCCTCCCGCCCTGTCCCCCTGTGTCAGATGCCCTCCCGCCCTGTCCCCCTGTGTCAGATGCCCTCCCGCTCTGTCCCCGTGTCAGATGCCCTCCCGCCCTGTCCCCCTGTGTCAGATGCCCTCCCGCTCTGTCCCCGTGTCAGATGCCCTCCCGCTCTGTCCCCCTGTGTCAGATGCCCTCCCGCTCTGTCCCCCTGTGTCAGATGCCCTCCCGCTCTGTCCCCCTGTGTCAGATGCCCTCCCGCTCTGTCCCCCTGTGTCAGATGCCCTCCCGCTCTGTCCCCCTGTGTCAGATGCCCTCCCGCTCTGTCCCCCTGTGTCAGATGCCCTCCCGCTCTGTCCCCCTGTGTCAGACGCCCTCCCGCTCTGTCCCCCTGTGTCAGATGCCCTCCCGCTCTGTCCCCCTGTGTCAGATGCCCTCCCGCTCTGTCCCCCTGTGTCAGATGCCCTCCCGTGTGCAGTTGTAGTTCTAACCTGTGGTGTGTTTCTATGCAGCGTTCCGGATGATCCCGTACCCTCTGGAGAAGGGGCATCTGTTCTACCCCTACCCCATCTGCACCGAGACGGCCGACCGCGAGCTGCTACCCAGTAAGACACCAACACGAACACCGGAACACGAAACACCGAAACACGAAACACCTAAACACCGAAACACCGAAACACGAAACACGAAACACCGAAACACGAAACACCGAAACACGAAACACCGAAACACGGGCACGGAGACGCAGGAAACACGGGGCCGGGGCACTGGGCACGGGCACGGAGCCACGGGGCACGAGCACGGGGAGCCTGGGCACGGACACGGGGCACGGAGACCACGGGCACGGAGCACGGGCACGGGCACGGAGCCTGGGCACGGAGCCACGGGGCACGGGCACGGAGCCTGGGCCGGACACGGGCACGGGCACGGGCACGGAGCACTGGGCACGGGCACGGGGCCTGGGCACGGGCACGGAGCACGGGCCGGGCACGGGCCACGGGCACGGGCACGGAGACACGGGGCACGCAGAGACACGGGCACGGGAGCCTGGGCACGGAGCACGGAGCACGGGGCACGGAGACACGGAGCCTGGGCCGACACGGACACGCACCCTGGGCACGGACACGGAGCACGGAGACACGGGCACGGGCCGCCTGGGCACGGAGCCACGGGGCACGGAGCCTGGGCCACGGGAGCACGGAGCACGGGCACGGGCACGGTGCCACGGGAGCACGGAGCACGGGCACGGAGCGCAGGAGCCACGGGCACGGGCACGGGCACGGGCACGGGCACGGGCACGGGCACGGAGCACGGGCCTGGGGCACGGACACGGGCACGGAGCCACGGGCACGGGCACGGGCACGGGCACGGAGCCTGGGCACGGAGCCACGGAGCACGGGCCGGAGCCTGGGCACGGACACGGAGCACGGGGCACGGAGCACTGGGCACGGGCACGGAGCACGGAGCCTGGGCACGGAGCACGGAGCACGGGCACGGGAGCACGGAGCACGGGCACACGGAGCACGGAGCACGGGGCACGAGACACGCACCGAAACACCGAAACACCGAAACACCGAAACACGAAACACCGAAACAACGAAACACCGAAACAACGAAACACCGAAACACCGAAACACCGAAACACGAAACACCGAAACACCGAAACACGAAACATCTAAACACGAAACACCTAAACACGAATCCAGCACCTGCTTGTCTCCATGGTGATGTTGGTGCTTTGTCTGGAATGTTCCGGGGTACAGGTAATTTACAGGTCAGATCTGTGGACAGAAACGTCTGTAATGAATAAACGTTCGACAGATGTTTAAAGTCAAACTGTGGAACATTCAGGGCAAAGCTTGAACATCTCCATGGAGACGAGCAGGTGATGGACCCTCCACCAGAAAAGTTGCACAGTGCAGCTTTAGTTTAATTCGATTCCTTTGGGCTAACATTATTTTCTCTTCTCTCTTGTTTTTCTCCTCCTTTGTCTCTGTCTTCTCCTCCACTCTTCCTCCTCCTCACTCTCTCCCTCTTTCTCCATCGTTCTCTCCCTGTTTCCTTCTCTTCCCCGTTCTACTCCTCTCCCCCTCTTCTTGTGTCGGGTTATTTCCCTCTCTCTTCCTCTCCCCCTCTTGTGTCGGGTTATTTCCCTCTCTCTCCTCCTCTCTTTCCTCCCCCTCTTCTTGTGTCGGGTTATTTCCCTCTCTCTCCTCCTCTCTTTCCTCCCCCTCTTCTTGTGTCGGGTTATTTCCCTCTCTCTTCCTCTCTTTCCTCCCCCTCTTCTTGTGTCGGGTTATTTCCCTCTCTCTTCCTCTCTTTCCTCCCCCTCTTCTTATGTCGGGTTATTTCCCTCTCTTCCCCTCTCCCCCTCTTCTTGTGTCGGGTTATTTCCCTCTCTTTCCTCCCCCTCTTCTTGTGTCGGGTTATTTCCCTCTTCCCCTCTTTTCCTCCCCCTCTTCTCGTGTCGGGTTATTTCCCTCTCTCTTACCCTCTTTCCTCCTCCTCTTCTTGTGTCGGGTTATTTCTCTCTCTCCTCCTCTCTTTCCTCCCCCTCTTCTTGTGTCGGGTTATTTCCCTCTTTTCCTCCCCCTCTTCTCGTGTCGGGTTATTTCCCTCTCTCTTCCTCTCTTTCCTCCCCCTCTTCTCGTGTCGGGTTATTTCCCTCTCTCTTCCCCTCTCCCCCTCTTCTTGTGTCGGGTTATTTCTCTCTCTCTTCTCTTTCCTCCCCCTCTTCTTGTGTCGGGTTATTTCCCTCTCTCTTCTCTTTCCTCCCCCTCTTCTTGTGTCGGGTTATTTCTCTCTCTTCCCCTCTCCCCCTCTTCTCGTGTCGGCTTATTTCCCTCTCTCTCCTCCTCTTTCTTCCCTCTCTTCTTGTGTCGGGTTATTTCTCTCTTTCCTCCCCCTTTTCTTATGTCGGGTTATTTCCCTCTCTCTCCTCCTCTTTCTTCCCCCTCTTCTTGTGTCGGGTTATTTCCCTCTCTCTCCCCCTCTTCCCCCTCTTCTTATGTCGGGTTATTTCCCTCTCTCTTCCCCTCTTTCTTCCCTCTCTTCTTGTGTCGGGTTATTTCCCTCTCTCTTCCTCTTTCCTCCCCCTCTTCTTGTGTCGGGTTATTTCCCTCTCTCTCCCCCTCTTCCCCCTCTTCTCGTGTCGGGTGGTGGTTGTGGTGAAGCAGTTTTCCATGAAGTTTCCGTTTACCCCAAAAAGGAGCTTCCGTTCTTCATCCTGTTCACGGCCGGACTTTGCTCCTTCACCGCCATGTTGGCTCTGCTCACGCACCAGTTTCCCGAGCTCATGGGGGTCTTCGCCAAGGCCGTGAGTAACCGGACCGGACCTGGACCGGACCGGGACCAGGACCAGGACTGGACCAGGACCGGGACTGGACCAGGACCGGGACTGAACCAGGACTGGACCAGGACTGAACAAACGCCTGTGTGAAGTCGCCCCGTCAAACACAAACCTGCACAAACTCTGCAAATCTTTTGTGCTGCAAAAAGTTTTGTTGGTGCAGTTCTGGTTCTTCAGACCTTCAGTTTTATCACAGTTTTAAATGTTGAACAGCCTCAAAACAACAGAAAATTGTGCAGCACAAACGATGGACATTTGTGCAGGTTTGTGTTTGACGGGGCGACTTCAGAGGAGCTGTTATGACCTCGGCCGTCGTCCTGAATCGTCATGAATCAAATTTGAAAACAGAATTTGGATCTGGTGGTCGTTCTGATGGATTTTCTGTCTTGTTTTGCAGTTCCTGAGCACGCTGTTCGCTCCTCTCAACTTCATCATGGAGAAAGTGGAGAGTATTTTACCCTCCAGCCTGTGGCACCAGCTCACGCGCATCTGACACCCAGAACCAGGACGATTTACTCGAGAATCCCACCGAGAACTGGGTCAGGACTGTCCTAAAGACCCGCTCACACATCTGGGTCCCCTAAACCAGGACTAAACCAGAACTCAACCAGGATTTACTCCAAAAAAATCACAGATCTTACAGGGAACAGAACGTGGACAATGATTTTCCAAGACCAGAACTCACCCAGGACTCTGAAGAACCCAGACCCCATAATCCTGTCACAGAATCTGAGCCCAGAACCATGAACTGAACCAGGACTAGTCGAGAACTCAACCTGGACTATCTTCAAATCCGGTTAAGTCCCTAAATACCCAGAACCAAACCAGAACTCAACCAGGACTATAGACCCCAGATCACATCGTGTCGGGCCCAACGTGAGGAACTAAACCAGAACTTTGTCCAGATCCCACAGAACCAGAGTCTGGACCTGAGCAGGACTGAACCGCTTCAGACCGGTGCCATTTCCCGTGCGACCGGCGTCCAGCGAGTTTTCAGAGCCGGACGGATTTGAGGGACGTTTGCTGCTGGAGTTTGTACAAAAAAACCGTCAAAAACACAATAAAGGACTTTTGTGTATTGCTGCATTTCCCGAGTCTCAGATTTATTCAAAGTGATGAAAAAGTGAAATTCTGTCAGTGAGACCAGAACACGGGGCCCACGTTGTTCTGTTCACCTCGTTCTGGTATCGGAATATGGAAGATCAGTGTTTTATCAACATTTTTATCTTAAATTATGGTCAATTTCTAACTTAGAACTTGGTAAAAAATGGTTTAATTTGTTTTTATTCTTTCAGATTCTTACTGTTTAAAATGTGGCCAAACCTCCACAAACACTTCACCCACATCACCTCGTGTCTGTGTGTTTGTGCTGCTGGTCGTTTCCCTTGTGCCTCCGCTCAGTTTCATTTCTCTCCAGCGACTCGTCAGGAATCAGAAACACTCGGAGGTTTGAACCCCTGAGGTTGTAGTCGGCACTCGGGCCAATCAGCTGTGAGCGGTGAAGCCCTGAGGTCAAACTCCAGCTCCTCTGGGTCCTTTTGTGTCCAACAGGAAACAAAGGTCCAGACGGATGGAGACGCAGACAGACATTTGTGTCGGCGACTATTCCCGACATCGAGGATTTAAAGCCCGAACAAAGAGAAAGTTCGGTGAATTTTATTGCGGGGACGTTATTGTCCTTCTTCCTACAGGATTTGCTGTTGTGTCGGGATTTACTCCGACTCCACTGAGCGTCCGGAGCTTTACAGACGTCACCACCAAACAGCAGCGACTGGTTCAATCAGAAAAAGTCGAGTGAACGAATCCCAATGGTGCGAGAGACGGATCCACCAAGAGAAACCAGCTCAGGTTTTGTGGTCCGAAGGTGCAGATCAGCCTCACTTCTGTAATTCTGCCCCAGCGAAATCGTTTCTACAATAATAATTCACCACCGAGTGAGTGGATGAATTAAGCTCAGTAAAGCGTCTTTGAGTGTCCAAAAAGCTGCTATACAAATCTGATGCAATAGTTTTATTATTAAATATTCAACATATATTTTCTAGCCCCAAAGTTGAGTCAAAATTGTGTTTAGTGTTTAATTTGAGATGATCAGGATCGTCCTGGTACCATCCACAGCAGAGACAGACTCTGCTCACGCTCACAAACCAGGAGGACGTTTGGAATCCTGCGCTCAAACTTCCGGTGCTTTTCCCGACACTGGAGCGACTCTGATCAAACCCACTGGAGTAAATGTGATGCTAAATAAAGTCTGCAGACGTATGAGCGGTTTGTTTCATCCTCGTCTCTGAAAATCGCATGGACCCAGTGCGAGAAAGAGTCGTACGTCGGTGGAAATGACGAAAACTGAGGTACGGTTGGAATTGTGGATGATCCGAACATAATGGAAACGCTGCAGTGACCTGGAGATGAAGAAAACTGGGACATTTTCTCAGTTTTCCTACATTTTGTCAGACTTACGGCCGTGAACAGAGCCCAGAGGAAGTCGTTATCGCATCTTTCCAAACGTCCTTCCTGCTTTGTGAACAGAATCTGTTCTGTCAACTGGACCAGAGTTTTGGATCGAAGGCGTTCGGCAGCTCATCCAAAGCTGCTGCTTCAGTTCTGGTCAGATTCTGAAGGACTCGGCCTCATATCGGCCTGAAGGGAGGAGCCAACGACACTGAAACTACTCACACTTGGGTTTAAAAGTGAGAAATTTACCAGAATTTAACATCTGATGAAACAAAATCCTCCTTCTCAGGGCTTCAGAACACTGAACAGAGGCTCTGAGAGTTCATGTGATGGAGATACTGACACAGAAAGTCGTTTTAAATGGATTTCTTTAATAATATGAAACGAGAGGGACACATTTTACATATTTACATGAAACAAAAATCCAGTGAACGACAAACTAAACTAAAACACATCTGTACACGACTGACAGGGGCTCATCTACACAGTGATACTTTCTGCAGATTACAGGCAATAAATACAAATATTTACGCTCGGAAGAACTGTTCACGACAAAAGCTGCTGCGATACAGGAACAAGTCGAGCTTTTGTACCAGATCAGCTCTGAATTCAGCTCTTCCAATGATGAAAAGAGCTTCTGAACTCCTCAGGGTGAAGAACTGGGACGCTCTGGATGCAGAAGGTGAGTGAGGAAGAACTGCAGAGTCTTTAGAATCGACCAGTTCTGTTCTGTTCATACTTCAAACTTTTACTCCTGATTCATTCATGTTTGTGTTGAACAGTTGTGATTCCGCTTCCCACTGTGACCAAGTCTAAAGTGACAAAATGTGATGATATGAAATGATTTGAACATTTGTGTTTGCAGCTCCTTCACATGGTTTAGTTTGTGTCTTTTTGTGCACTGAGTCGTACTTTTTACAAATACTTTTTTACTCTCGAGTCATTTCTGGGACGTCTGTTAAGAATTGGGACGCTCTGGATGCAGAAGGTGAGTGAGGAAGAACTGCAGAGTCTTTAGAATCGACCAGTTCTGTTCTGTTCATACTTGAGCAAACGTTTACTCCTGATTCATTCATGTTTGTGTTGAACAGTTGTGATTCCGCTTCCCAGCTCCTTCACATGGTTTAGTTTGTGTCTTTTTGGTGTCCGTCCTTTTTACAAATACTTTTTTACTCTCGAGTCATTTCTGGGACGTCTGTTTTGCACTTCTGTTCGAGTAACGGGATCTGACAGTGATTATTGCTGTACATGTTGGTGTATTTTGGTTTTATGCCATCAGAGCAGTTTTCTCTTTCTCGACTCGTAAGTTTTGACTCTATAATCAGATGCGAGTCGCTCTGGCGGTTCACAGTATTTTGGGGGAATATTGATGTGGAGTCACAATACTAAAATTTCCAACTGGATTTCGACAGTACAGGAAAGACTCGATACCCGGATTCCACAGTGATGATAAAAAGCACTTTCTTTAGACAGGAGAATGTGAGTTTCAACATTAAATCAGTCCTTTCCCATGTGGTTTTATATCAGTGAATCCCTCAGAGCTCCAGGGCGTAAACTCGTCTCTGAGCTCTGACACTTGTTCTGATTCAGCTCCAGATCGTTCGAAAGCTTCAGGAAAGCTTCATTTGTGTCCTGTGAATGTGACTTTTTCACTAACGATACTTGATCAAATTAGTGTCTTGTTTCGATAATAGTTTTAGTGTCGTTTATGTCTGATTTTCTTCTGTTGTCAGCTCTATAATGAAGTACAGGGTGACCCAAAAACTGGACATTTCGCACGCCCATCATTTTGTCAATTTTTGTTGAAATAACCTCAAATTTTCACAGAATGTTCAGAATGAGCTGCAGATTTGCTCTGTGCTGTTTTCTTTGTGTTTTCAGGTGGAGCCGTTCAGTCCAAACAGAATCATTTAGTGTCTGAATCTGCTCCTCACACTCAGCCCAGACTGTGCAGCTTCAACATGTGGAAGAACTTCCCAAACAAACGTGGCCTTGGTCCAAAAGTTGGTTTTGTGTTTGCGTTTCTGCCGTTGGTTTTACGTCTCCGTCGTGTCGGTTTTGCGTCTCCGTCGTGTCGGTTTTGCGTCTCCGTCGTGTCGGTTTTGTCGGTTTTGCGTCTCCGTCGTGTCGGTTTTGCGTCTCCGTCGTGTCGGTTTTGCGTCTCCGTCGTGTCGGTTTTGCGTCTCCGTCGTGTCGGTTTTGCGTCTCCGTCGTGTCGGTTTTGCGTCTCCGTCGTGTCGGTTTTGCGTCTCCGTCGTGTCGGTTTTGCGTCTCCGTCGTGTCGGTTTTGCGTCTCCGTCGTGTCGGTTTTGCGTCTCCGTCGTGTCGGTTTTGCGTCTCCGTCGTGTCGGTTTTGCGTCTCCGTCGTGTCGGTTTTGCGTCTCCGTCGTGTCGGTTTTGCGTCTCCGTCGTGTCGGTTTTGCGTCTCCGTCGTGTCGGTTTTGCGTCTCCGTCGTGTCGGTTTTGCGTCTCCGTCGTGTCGGTTTTGCGTCTCCGTCGTGTCGGTTTTGCGTCTCCGTCGTGTCGGCGCCGGCCTCTGTACGTTGTTTCGCTCGCGTCACGTGTGGCCCTTACAGAAGTGCCGGTCCTCGTCGCGGTCGCAGTCTCGGCACAGCACGGAGCAGCACCAGTGAAACTTGCACTCACATTTGGAGCGGAGTCGAACCCTCGCCGTGTCGTAGCCCCGCCCACAGCACATGACGTCACAGCCGTCCACGCCGCGGGACGTCCGGTTACACTCGCGGCCCGCCGTGCCCAGGGAACCTGCGGAGACAGACGGGAAAGTCACGTCCGGGGAGGTGATTCTAACTGAAGGCACTGCTGCGTCTGAAGATGAGCTGTTTTACTTCTGTGGGGAATTAAGTACAAACATGTAACATATTTAGATCATTTGGCCTTTTATTGTTTTGAAAAAGCTCTGTTCACAGAAGTGGTTCATTCACGTCTGTATTGACAGGTTTCCCCTCCCTTTGCTCCCTGTGTTAAGTCACTCCCCCTTCAGAGCGCCTCCCTCTACTTTAACTACTGCACATCGCGTCAGGTTTGTCAGGTTGTGTGGAGTTTTCTGTCATGTTTTTGTGTATTTTTGGAGAATTGTTTTTTCAGCTGAATCTTGCACAGAATCTTGCAGCTAAACGTAAGGAGGGTTTGAATAGGGCCCAGAAGAGATCGCTAGATTACTCAGACATGCACAGATGACCTTTAAAACCTCTTCAGGCCTGTTTTTTGATAAGGGGATAATGTTAGAACATGGTAGAACATAAAAAGTGTATATACAGGGTGTCCGAAATTTTTTTTTTTTACATAATTTGGCAGGCAAATATTTTAGGCAATTCTTGTTAAAATAACCTCAAATTTTCACAGAATGTATCAAATCAGATGGATTTTATATTGAATGTTTTATGTTTGTTGTGTTTTCAGGTGGAGCCGTTCACTCCCAAACAGAATCATTTAGTGTCTGGAGTCTCAGCTCAGACTGTGCAGCTTCAGAGCAACGTTTCACCAACTGCAAAGTCCCAAAATAAACTTCTGATGTTCAACACCAAAACTGTTCATTTTCACTGATCCAGACTTAGCAGGTTTCAGGTTAACCGCTTTTAAAATGATGCCGGTGTTTTTGGTCTGCTTTTATATAATACTGTATGTTCATCTTATGGTTTAAAGTCCTTTCAGCCGACAACAATCTGGGGTTGAATAATGGCGCCGACTTTCTGAAGTGTCAATCCTCACACTGATTCCCACAATCATCATTAAATCACTGTTTCTTGAGACACTAGACTGTGATTTTCCACCTTAAATCATGAGCCTGTTATTCCTGTGTCACCCTCAGTGCTCCAGGTGCTCGTCTCTGAGCTCTGACACCGCTGATCCAGCTCAGTGTCAATGTGACGTTTTGAGTATCGATACCTGCTCAAACGAGTCTCTAGTTTTAATAGTTTAGTATTGATGAGTATCTGATTTTCCGTCCTTTGGCCCCTGGTCTGGAGCAGCGGGGCAACAGTGGCTGGACTCTGGGCTCCGGGCTCCGGGCTCGGGGCTCTGGGCTCTGGGGCTCTGGACTCGGGGCTCCGGGCTCTGGACTCGGGGCTCCGGGCTCGGGGCTCTGGGGCTCCGGGCTCGGGGCTCTGGGCTCCGGACTCTGGACCGTATTAGTGACGCTGCAGGTGAAATGGAGCTGTTCAGTCTGGAGTTTGAGATGTGTCAGTAATGAAGAGCTGCAGACAGAGAAGAGCTCCAGTCTGTCCTTCAACACCAGCTCCTCTTCCCCCTGTCTCCTCTCTCCTCGTCTCATCTCTCCCTCTATCCTCTCTCCTGCCCCTGTCTCCTCTCTCCTGCCCCTGTCTCCTCTCTCCTGCCCCTGTCTCCTCTCTCCTCCCCCTGTCTCCTCCTCTCTCCTCTCTCCAGTTCTCTCTCTGTGTCTTTCTCTCGTCTTTCTTCTCCTCTCCTCTTGTATCTGAGCTCATTTTGTTGTCTGGATCCTCTGGCATCAGACGGAGTTTCGTTTGACTGCGCTCACTCACACTGACCTTGAGATTCCCCCTCACCTCACAGCGAGAGGGTCACCGGTTCAGTTCCCAAACCATGTGCCAACGTGAGGGGCTGATTAATGAACCAGCTCCGTACTGTAATCTTCTGCATTTGACCCGTCCTCCAGTACAGTCCCAGTTTTGTCCTGTGTCCCAGAAGATTTATCCAAAACCACTGATTTGTCCCATTGTCCCAATTTATGACCAGTCTGATCCCTGTCGAGGGTAAAAAGAGGCAGAAACTGTCATTTGTTTAGGTAAAATACAGAAAATCTGCTTAAAAACGCACAAAGAAAATGTGACTAAACTGACTCACATGTTCATGAATCGTCTCTGCTGAACAATTTTCCTTTATTCCGCACTCATTTTGCAATTTTAACCTCCAAAAAAGGGAATGCCCCAGTTTGTTATTTTGGAATTCTGGTCACTCTAGTTTCGGTGTTTGATTTTCAGCAAGAAGGTGAGAGTGACCAGCTGAAAATCTGCTCTGCTGTCGTGGCTCCAGCCGAGTTCGTTCTTTAGGCTCAGGTTGTGTTCAAAAGAAGCTCAAATTAAAGAGGCTGATGATAAAAACTAAGCCTCAGGGATATTTGGGATCATTTTACAGCGGCTCTCACTTTACAACGAGAAGACTCTGGGTTAGACTCCCGGGCTTTTCTCTGTGGGGTTTGCATGTTCTCCCTGTGTCTCTGTGGGTTTAATGCCCAAAACATGCACCACGGGTCAAATCCTCCAGCTGAGGAAGTCCTGACCCAGACTCGATCCAGATCTGGAGATGAGGCTCACTTAAGGAATTTCAAAATAAAAAACTGGGACATCCTGGTTTGGGCTGGTGATAACAAAATAGTGAAATGAGTTTGTGATTAAGGAAAACTGTTCTGTACTCTGCACTAATGTGAGTCAGTTTAGTCACATTTTCCTGTGTTTTGGTCTTTTTTAAGCAGATTTTCTGTGTTTTACCCAAACTTTCTGCCTCTTTACTGTTGCAGGATCAGGGCCATAAACAGACACTGGGACGTTTCTTGTATAAAACTGGAACAAATCTCTGGTTTTGTATAAATCTGCGGGGACAGGGGGACACAGGGCTCAGGACTGGGACCGTCCCGGGGAAACAGGGACGTCTGGACACTTTAGTTCAGGAGTTTGATTTTCAGTAAAACTGCTGACTAAGGCTCGCCCGCTGGAGCCTGTGATGTGACGGGGACTTGTTTTCACAGCACAAACCCGCTCACCTGTCGTAGTTCCATTCAAGTCTGTGCCTTTATGCTCAGACTGTGTTCAAACGAAGCTCAGAATAAGTCACTTTAGTAACAGCTTCAGACAGAGCAGTGCCTCCAGTTAGCTCCACACCCGCAAGGAGTGTTCATGACGTCAAAAGGATCAGTGATCAGTGATCCACAAATGCTGAACCTTATTTAGTCATTAACACTTTACTGGAGTGGATCATTTCACTACTTTTAAGTCATTTTCTGATAGATGTAAGTGTTCAGATCTGATGTTTTGTGTGTTTCTCCGCTCGTCTGCAGCGTCGCTCCTGCTGGCCCTGCTCACTCCGCTCGTCTGCAGCGTCGCTCCTGCTGGCCCTGCTCACTCCGCTCGTCTGCAGCGTCGCTCCTGCTGGCCCTGCTCACTCCGCTCGTCTGCAGCGTCGCTCCTGCTGGCCCTGCTCACTCCGCTCGTCTGCAGCGTCGCTCCTGCTGGCCCTGCTCACTCCGCTCGTCTGCAGCGTCGCTCCTGCTGGCCCTGCTCACTCCGCTCGTCTGCAGCGTCGCTCCTGCTGGCCCTGCTCACCGTGAGTGCAGCAGAGGAATGCCGTGTTGACTCTGCCTGTGCGTCTGGGCCTGACTGTGGCTCAGGTATTTGTGGAGACGGAGTGAAGATGAGCGACTGACGACAGACGAGAGGAGCGCGGGAGGAGGCTCAGAGACGCTCACCGAGAACCAGAACCGCCCCATCGATTATCGGAGGAAAGTTACACTGGGACCGTGGGCTGTTCATAAATGAGCTGCGAGCTGCTCCAAACAGGAAGTGAGTCTGGGCGCGACACCGGCTCCAGCTCTGGCTCCAGTTCAGTTTATTTTGAAAAACCTGCACTTCCTGATCCTGCTGTTTGTTTCACTGTTTAGTCCGTAAATCCTGATCTGAACATTAATCACAGACGAAGCCCAGAGCGTTTCGGCTGCAGACGGCGGCGAGTCCAGCTCCACTTTAGAAAAGAGGAAGGAAACATCATGTCTTATGGTCAGAGCTACAAAACGCTTTATTTTGACACAAATAAATGTTGATTAAATAAGAGTGTGTAGAGTTTATAAAATGTTTTTACTTTCTGGAGTTTTTGGCACAAATATTCGGGGTGTGATTTGTTCGTTTTTTTTTTTCCCTCTTCTGGTTTTGATTTCTCCACCTCTGCTAAATTATTTTAATATCTGATGGGACGAGGATCTCAGAGCGACTAATGTGACTCCACTGATATTGTTTAAAATGTTATCAAATTTCCCCTCTGGTTTTTCCTCAGATCGTCCTGTAGTCTGAACATGAGCCGTGGGGACGGATCATTTGTTAGAAAAGAATTCACTTTCTGCTCATTCTACACGTGAATATTCCCACTGAGAGGAATAAATCCTCTTTTCTAAGACGGCAACAGGACGAACAAACTGGCATCACTTTATGTTCTGATTTATTTATTTACACTCAATTATTTCTTATGAAGGATGAACTGATTCATGACTAATAAAACGATCAGGATACGTACAGCACGTTGGAGACATTTGTACTTCCTCTTTTCTAAAAGTCGAGTTCCTCTCGTGCGTCTGCAGACAGAACCTCTCCACAGATCAGGCGCCTTTTCGCCTTTTTCCCAGAGAATTTCAAAGATGGAACTCGGCTCTAACTTCACCCCTGTAACTGCAGCCTCCATGAGCTTCATTTGACTGGAGCCGGACGCTCGTTTAGTTCATTTCTTTAGTCGTTTATGGACGGGACAAAATATTCTGCTGTAAGACCAAAGTGAGTTTAATTTTTTAAAAATAAATATTTGCCACTGATCTGCAGATCATGTTTATTCTAAGATGTCTAAGGTCTAATTTCCCTCTTTCTTTCCTCCCTCTCTCTCCGTAATATTCATGCCTTCTCTCTCTCCTCTCCCTCTTCTTTCTCCCTCTCTTCTTCTCTAATATTCATGTCCTGAGGCCCTCCTCCCTCTCTTCCCTCCCTCTTTTCTCTCTGTAATATTCATGTCTTCAGGCCTCTCTCTCTCTCCTCTGTCTCTTCTGAAACTGCAGAAAATCTGAAGATTTTTGCTCTTTCTGTTCTTCTTCTAAACATTCTTCCTTCTCTCTGTAATATTCATGTCTTGTTGCCCTCCTCTCTTTTCCTCCTCTCCTCCTCTCTCTTTTCCTCCTCTCCTCTCTCTTTTCCTCCTCTCCTCTCTCTTTTCCTCCTCTCTCCTCTCTTCTCTCTCTGTGTCTGGAGGCTCTGTGTGACTGATGGACTCGGCTCCTTCTACAGTTTCGTTTAAACTCTAAACGTGACGGCTCCAAAACCGCAGAACCTGATCCTGCACCAGACGCTCAAACCTGCATCTGCACCTGCCACAGCTCCTGCCACAGCTCCTGCCACAGCCACAGCTCCTGCCACAGCCACAGCTCCTGCCACAGCTCCTGCCACAGCACCTGCCACAGCCACAGCTCCTGACAGCCACAGCTCCTGCCACAGCACCTGCCACAGCCACAGCACCTGCCACAGCCACAGCACCTGCCACAGCCACAGCTCCTGCCACAGCCACAGCTCCTGCCACAGCCACAGCTCCTGCCACAGCCACAGCTCCTGCCACAGCACCTGCCACAGTCACAGCTCCTGCCACAGCCACAGCTCCTGCCACCGCCACAGCACCTGCCACAGCCACAGCTCCTGCCACAGCTCCTGCCACAGCCACAGCTCCTGCCACCGCCACAGCACCTGCCACAGCCACAGCTCCTGCCACAGCCACAGCTCCTGCCACAGCCACAGCTCCTGCCACAGCTCCTGCCACAGCTCCTGCCACAGCCTCTGCACCTGCCACAGCTCCTGCCACAGCCACAGCTCCTGCCACAGCCTCTGCACCTGCCACAGCCTCTGCACCTGCCACAGCTCCTGCCACAGCTCCTGCCACAGCCTCTGCACCTGCCACAGCCTCTGCACCTGCCACAGCACCTGCCACAGCTCCTGCCACAGCCACAGCTCCTGCCACAGCCACAGCTCCTGCCACAGCTCCTGCCACAGCCACAGCTCCTGCCACAGCTCCTGCCACAGCCACAGCTCCTGCCACGGATCATGTATGCCACAGCTGTCATGTACAGATCATATGCTATCATGTATGCGATCATGCGATCATGCGATCATGTACGGTCATCCTGCGATCATATGCGATGCAGTCATGCATGCGATCATGATGATCGCCACATGTCCTGATCATGCGGTCATCATGTACGATCATATGCGATATTATGATCATGCCACAGCTCATACTGCGTCATGCCACGATCAGCTCCTGTACGATCATGTATGCCGATCATATGTACGGTCCTGTACAGCCACAGCTCCTGCATGTACAGCTCCTGCCATCGTGCCACGATGCGATCAGCTCCTGCCACAGCTCCTGCCACAGCCACAGCACCTGCCACAGCTCCTGCCACAGCTCCTGCCACAGCTCCTGCCACAGCACCTGCCACAGCCACAGCTCCTGCCACAGCTCCTGCCACAGCCACAGCTCCTGCCACAGCCACAGCTCCTGCCACAGCCACAGCTCCTGCCACAGCACCTGCCACAGCTCCTGCCACAGCCACAGCTCCTGCCACAGCTCCTGCCACAGCCACAGCTCCTGCCACAGCTCCTGCCACAGCTCCTGCCACAGCTCCTGCCACAGCTCCTGCCACAGCCACAGCTCCTGCCACAGCTCCTGCCACAGCCACAGCACCTGCCACAGCTCCTGCCACAGCTCCTGCCACCGCCACAGCTCCTGCCACAGCCACAGCTCCTGCCACAGCTCCTGCCACCGCCACAGCTCCTGCCACAGCCACAGCTCCTGCCACAGCCACAGCTCCTGCCACAGCCACAGCTCCTGCCACAGCTCCTGCCACAGCTCCTGCCACAGTCACAGCGTTAAAGCCGTGTGTCAGATGCCCTCCCGCCCTCCACACCTCCTCAGTGCCGTCTGTTTTATTCCTTCACCGTCCACACAGCTGAACAAACACATCTCCATGGAGACGACAGCGAGCCCCCTTCTGGGAAAGTTACAGAGTGCAGCTTTAACTAAACATGGCTCCTTTACACAGAACTGGGAACAGCAGAAGACGCAGCAGTAGCAGACGGAGTAATTTAATAATCAGCAGAATTCACCAGACTCTGGGCCCTGTGTGCAGTAGCAGTAGTGGCATTATCATTAGTAGTATTATGTACCCAGTTATATACTGTACGCAGTACTCCGGGCTCTACTCCAGATACACAGGGTTGTGTTTTAGCAGAAGTAGTAGCAGTTGTAGTAGTTGTTGTTGTAGTAGTAGTAGTAGTTGTAGTAATAGTAGTTTTAGCAGTTGTAGTAGTAATGTCCAGATATTTTTTCTTGTGGATCAATAAAGTTTGTCTCTGTAAGTGTAGTTTTAGTTGCAGTAGTAGTATCATTATTGTGTACCTGACTGTATGTCCCGTATGCAGTAGTAGCAGTAGCAGTAGCAGTAGGAGTTTTGGTAGTAGTATTTACCTGAGTGTATGTCCCGTACACAGTAGTAGTAGTAGTAGTAGTAGTAGCAGTAGCAGTAGCAGTAGTAGTTGTAGTATTTACCTGAGTGTATGTCCCGTATGCAGTAGTAGTAGTATCAGTAGTAGCAGTAGCAGTAGCAGTAGGAGTTGTGGTAGTAGTATTTACCTGAGTGTATGTCCCGTACACAGTAGTAGTAGTAGTAGTAGTAGTAGTAGTAGCAGTAGCAGTAGCAGTAGTAGTTGTAGTATTTACCTGAGTGTATGTCCCGTATGCAGTAGTAGTAGTAGCAGTAGTAGTAGTAGTATTTACCTGAGTGTATGTCCTGTATGCAGTAGTAGCAGTAGTAGTAGTATTTACCTGACTGTATTGTCCCGTATGCAGTAGTAGTAGTAGCAGTTGCAGTAGTAGTATTTACCTGAGTGTATGTCCCGTATGCAGTACTAGTAGTATCAGTTGTTGTTGTAGTAGTAGTAGTAGTAGTAGTAGTAGTAGTAGCAGTTGCAGTAGTAGCAGTAGTAGTAGTAGTATTTACCTGAGTGTATGTCCCGTACACAGAAGTCCGGACTCTCCTCCAGAAACACCAGGTCGTGTTTTCGGGGCGTGTGGAGCTCGGGGCCCCTGCGCGGGGCCGTGGGAGACCCCGCGGAGGAGTCCTGTTTGATTGGCAGGTGCAGGGCGCGGCGGTACCTCCTCATGAGGTGGTCTCCGGTCCGTCTGAAGTCTGACAGGGCGAGCCAACAGGTCCGGAGCACACACGAACCACTGACGCCATGACACTTACACTGCAGAGACAGGAAGCGCCGCACGGCCTGATGGGAAAGCACAGGGTCAACTACAGACCAACTACAGACCGACAGGGTCAACTACAGACCAACTACAGACTGACAGGGTCAACTACAGACCCACAGGGTCAACTACAGACCAACTACAGACCGTCAGGACTAACTACAGACTAACTACAGACCGACAGGGTCAACTACAGACCAACTACAGACCGTCAGGACTAACTACAGACTAACTACAGACCGACAGGGTCAACTACAGACCAACTACAGACCAACAGGGTCAACTACAGACCAACTACAGACCGACAGGGTCAACTACAGACTAACTACAGACCAACAGGGTCAACTACAGACTAACTACAGACCAACAGGGTCAACTACAGACTAACTCCAGACCAACAGGATCAACTATAGACCAACTACAGACCGACAGGGTCAACTACAGACTAACTACAGACCAACAGGGTCAACTACAGACTGACAGGGTCAACTACAGACTAACTACAGACCGACAGGGTCAACTACAGACCGACAGGTTCAACTACAGACTAACTCCAGACAGACAGGGTCAACTACAGACTAACTACAGACCAACAGGGTCAACTACAGACTAACTACAGACCGACAGGGTCAATTACAGACCGACAGGGTTAACTACAGACTAACTACAGACCGACAGGGTCAACTACAGACCGACAGGTTCAACTACAGACTAACCCCAGACTGACAAGGTCAACTACAGACTAACTACAGACCAACAGGGTCAACTACAGACTAACTACAGACCGACAGGGTCAATTACAGGCCGACAGGTTCAACTACAGACTAACTACAGACCGACAGGGTCAACTACAGACTAACTACAGACCGACAGGGTCAACTACAGACCGACAGGGTCAACTACAGACTAACTACAGACCGACAGGTTCAATTACAGACTAACTCCAGACAGACAGGGTCAACTACAGACCAACTACAGACTGACAAGGTCAACTACAGACTAACTACAGACCGACAGGGTCAACTACAGACTAACTACAGACCAACAGGGTCAACTACAGACTAACTACAGGCCGACAGGTTCAACTACAGACTAACTCCAGACAGACAGGGTCAACTACAGACCAACTACAGACTGACAAGGTCAACTACAGACTAACTACAGACTGACAGGGTCAATTACAGACCGACAGGGTCAACTACAGAGTAACTACAGACCGACAGGGTGAACTACAGACCAACAGGGTCAACTACAGACTAACTACAGACCGACAGGTTCAACTACAGACTAACTCCAGACAGACAGGGTCAACTACAGACCAACTACAGACTGACAAGGTCAACTACAGACTAACTACAGACCAACAGGGTCAACTACAGACTAACTACAGACTGACAGGGTCAATTACAGACCGACAGGGTCAACTACAGAGTAACTACAGACTGACAAGGTCAACTACAGACCAACTACAGACCGACAGGTTCAACTACAGACTAACTACAGACCGACAGGGTCAACTACAGATCGACAGGGTTAACTACAAACTAACTACAGATTGACAGGGTAAACTACAGACTGAGGGAGCGCGGGGTTCTCCTGCTCCAGTCAAATGAAGCTCACTGAGGTCGGCAGGTATGGGGGAATTCAGGGTTCAATATTAGGAACAGGAACTAATTTACAGACTAAAAATAGAAACACCAGGAACATGTGAGAGGAAAACCCTGTGTGGGATCTACAGACTTAATTATGTTCAAAAGTTATGACAGAAAATATATCATAAACCTGTGTCTCTCTGTGCTTTGGTTTGTTTTTATCTCATTTATCTAAAGCCAAATGTCTCCTGAACATCATGTAGATGAAATATTTTAAACTGTAGGAGCAGGAGTAAAATAAGCTGCTGCTTCCTGCTCCTTTTTTGAACATTGACCATTTTTAACAGTTTTATTCCCTTTATTTTGTTTGTTTCTTTATGAAGCTGTGTGTTGCATTTTTGTCTGAAAAGAAAGTCTGACTGAAGTGACACAGAGGACGGAGACTCTATGTTCTGCCTTCATACCTTTTTAAAAAAAATGTTCAAATTGATAAATTAACACTAATTTTTCAAACATTCGCAACTAAGGGGTCGGTGGAAACAGATTTTCTGAGCCTCAAATTCAGGACAATAAAGGCTGACTTAAAGGTGCACTGTGGAACATTTCTAGTGGAGGGTCGGGCCCCTGATGTCTCCATGGAAATGTTTGTGAATCGTGAATTAAATGATTCATTAAAGAATCATGTTGAGCTGCAAGTGTCAGCGCACAGACGAGAATAAGCCCACGGACGAGTGAGGGACTCCACAGATATAAGAGTTCTGCTGTTTAAAGGGACAGGGGTGAGTTTAGTTCACAGTTCCTCATTTCCAGAGTGTTGGAGACGTCTGGAGACACTTGTTTAAATCTTCCTCCAGTCCTTGTATTTGCAGAGGTGCTGGTGCTGGGCTAGTGCAGGTCAATGGCCACAGTCGTCCTGCCACTAAAAACAGTCTGACCCACTCCACAGACCCGAGGAAACTATTAGAGCTCCAGACTGTCCCTGTGAACGTCTGTGTCACAGAATCATGTTAGAGTCAAACCGACCGCTGCATCTGGAGGATTTGTGTCTGAGCAGCAGCTGTGAGTCGTGTCGTCAGCTCCAAATATTAAATTAGAAAATGTTTTGTTTAATTTTGTTGTAAATAATTATCAGAATGATTTAACTATTAACTCCATCATCATTTTAGGGACATTTATTTATTCATAAAAATAGATTCAAAGCTTTTCATAAAGAACTGTGCTTTTTTTTCTTCTCTGAAATGTATGAGACAAAAATCTGCTGCATCTTACGAGGAACAACTGAAACTGATGGAAAACCCCGAGCACTCTCCTTTTTTACATACAATTCACAATTATACAATTCCATCTTTTCCTGTATATTTCTGTCGCTCCTCAAGCCTCTTGTTTGTCTTTTGTTTTCCTTGTGTGAAAATTACTGTAAAAGAATTTAATTATTTCATTTTAAAAAGCAGCAGTGAGTTGTTCTTCCTGACAGAAGCTCAGCAGCAGCGACTGATATATGAGGAAATAGAACCTCCACATGCGACGATTCAGGTGATATAAGATTAGTTTTATTTCAGACATGATTCTGTGACACAGACTTACTTAACCTTTATTTTACCAGGTGGGTCGGTTAAGAACCAATTCTCATTTTCAACGACGACCTGCGTGTGGCACCTGGAATTCCCAGTGTCTCCATCCAAGTACTGACCAGAACCTGCTGAGCGTCTGAGATCTGAGGGATCAGACTGTGACGGTAATGCCAGACGTTCACAGGGACAGTCTGGAGCTCTCATAGTTTCCTCAGGTCTGTGGAGTGGGTCAGACTGTTTTTAGTGGCAGGACGACTGTGGCCATTGACCTGCACTAGCCCAGCACCAGCACCTCTGCAAATACAAGGACTGGAGGAAGATTTAAACAAGTGTCTCCACACGTCTCCAACACTCTGGAAATGAGGAACTGTGAACAAAACTCACAACTGTGACTTTAAAAAGAAAAAGAAAATCCCATTCTTTGGTCTAAATAAAGTGTTTTTATTATAATCGTGGTGTTGGGATCTGTACTGAGTATGGAGTCTGTTCCTCAGTGTGAAAAAGAGTTATTACAGAGCAATGTTCATGCTAACGTGTCGATGTGTGAAACCAGACTGCAGCAGAACCTTGCGTCCGGCCCGGTTGTTGTGCAGGTTCATGGCGGCTCTGGCGTCTCGCTCCCTCCTCTCGCGCTCGTCCACAAACATCTGGCTGAACTTGACGGCGTGTTCCACGTGGTCCGAGCAGCCGCCCCAGTCGAACGCGCCCCTGTCGTCTCGGGATCGGCCCTTCTTCCCGGGGTCGCAGGAGCAGGAGTCCAGCGCCCCCTGGCTGCAGGCGCGTGCCACCGAGTGCACCACCCCCGCCGACGAGATGGCGTAAAGGAAGGCGACCTCACGAGAGCCTGGACAGATACAGGACAGACCCTTAGGGCCACCGTCCCTCGTCCTACTTCTGGAAAGATCCGAGATTACACTAAACTGAGCTTTAAGCCGTTAGAACAGTTTCCTCCTCAAAAACACACCTGGAGTTGTATTTTGTTTCATTCACATGTTTGAGTAACTCTTTTATTTTTAGTCTCCACAGCAAAACATGGAGCATTAAAATTAACTTTCACAGAATCAGTTTTAACCATGTCCAACTGTTCTAGAGTCAATTTAACATTTTTTGAAATGTTAATGAAGAAACACTAGACCAAAGTTCCTGTTTAACCCTGAAATTAAGAGTTATATTAACATTTGGAGTGTAAACAAATAACATTTTTGAAATGGTTAAAATCTCCATCCAGAGTATTTTACAAGATCATCGCACGTGTTTTTAGCACTTTTATATATACATATATATATATATATATATACACACATATATATTGATGTGTGAATGTTCTGCTGGGGCTGTTTTATTCTTCCTCTTGATCAGGTCACTGCAAAGGAGAAGCTGCTCTCAACAGTCTCACCTGGTAAAATACTGAATAAATAAAATAAACTCTGTAGGATTATCCTGAGTCTGAATCTTTATTTTTACACTTTATTTGACTTAATTTAAGATGAAATTCTGTACAAAACTGGTTCAGACTGGACTTCTGTGGAGGGAGGAGCCAAATTACAGTAACACTGAGGGAAGTTCAATTAACGTCAACCAAATCAACTCTGGTAAATAACCCCAACTCCAACCCCCCTGTACCCCCCTGTACCCCCTGTACCCCCTGTACCCTCTGTACCCCTCTGTACCCCTCTGTACCCCTCTGTACCCCCTGTACCCCCTGTACCCCCTGTACCCTCTGTACCCCTCTGTACCCCTCTGTACCCCTCTGTACCCCTCTGTACCCCTCTGTACCCCCTGTACCTCTCTATACCCCTCTGTACCCCCCCGTACCCCCTCTATACCCCTCTGTACCCCCCCATACCCCTCTGTACCCCCCTGTACCCCCTGTACCCCCTCTGTACCCCCCTGTACCCCCTCTATACCCCTCTGTACCCCCCCATACCCCTCTGTACCCCCCTGTACCCCCTGTACCCCCTCTGTACCCCTCTGTACCCCTCTGTACCCCCCCGGTACCCCCACTGTACCCCCTGTACCCTCTGTACCCCTCTGTACCCCTCTGTACCCCTCTGTACCCCTCTGTACCCCTCTGTTCCCCCCCTGTACCCCTCTGTACTCCCCGTACCCCTCTGTACCCCTCTGTACTCCCTGTACCCCTCTATACCCCCTGTACCTCTCTATACCCCTCTGTACCCCTCTGTACCCCCTGTACCCCTCTGTACCCCTCTGTACCCCTCTGTACCCCTCTATACCCCTCTGTACTCCCTCTCCCTCTGTACCCCTCTGTACCCCTCTGTACTCCCCGTACCCCTCTATACCCCTCTGTACCCCTCTATACCCCTCAGTACCCCTCAGTACCCCGCTGTAACCCCTGTACCCCTCTGTACTCCCCCGTACCCCTCTATACCCCCTCTGTACCCCTCTATACCTCTCTATACCCTCTGTACCCCTCTATACCCCCCTGTACCCCCTCTATACCTCTCTGTACCCCCTCTATACCCCTCTGTACCCCCCTGTACCCCTCTGTACCCCCTCTATACCCCCTGTACCCCTCTGTACCCCTCTGTACCCCCTCTGTACCCCTCTGTACCCCTCTGTACTCCCCGTACCCCTCTATACCCCCCTGTACCCCTCTGTACCCCCCGTACCCCTCTGTACCCCTCTGTACCCCTCTGTCCCCCGTACCCCTCTATACCCCTCTGTACCCCTCTATACCCCTCTGTACCCCTCTGTACCCCTCTGTACCCCCTGTTCACCTCTGTACCCCTCTGTACCCCCTCTGTACCCCTCTGTACCCCTCTATACCCCCTGTACCCCTCTATACCCCCCTGTACCCCTCTGTACCCCCTCTATACCCCTCTGTACCCCCTCTATACCCCTCTGTACCCCTCTGTACCCCTCTGTACCCCGTGTGTTACCCCTCTGTACCCTCTCTACCCCTCTGTATCCTCTGTACCCCTCTGCACCACTCTATACCCCTGTACCTCTCTATACCCCTCTGTATCCTCTGTACCCCCCGTACCCCTCTGCACCTCTCTGTACCCCCTGTACCCCTCTGTACCCCCTGTACCCCTCTGTACCCCTCTGAACCCCCTCTGTACCCCTCTGTACCCCTCTGTACCCCCTGTACCCCTCTGTACCCCTCTGTACCCTCTGTACCCCCCTGTACCCCTCTGTACCCCCCCTGTACCCCCTCTGTACCCCTCTGTACCCCTCTGTACCCCTCTGTACCCTCTGTTCCCCGCTGTACCCCTCTGTTACCCCTCTGTACCCCGTCTGTACCCCGTCTGTACCCCGTCTGTTACCCCTCTGTACCCCATCTGTTACCCCTCTGTACCCCATCTGTTACCCCTCTGTACCCCGTCTGTTACCCCTCTGTACCCCGTCTGTTACCCCTCTGTACCCCCTGTACCCCGCAGCAGCAGCCTCCCGAACAGGTTGTGGTCGTTGGTGGTGTTGCAGTTCCAGCGCTCACTCCTGAACTGGTGCTGACATTCCTGGATCCAGTCGCTCACTCCGGCTCCGATCACCTTCATCACGGCCGGGAACTGTCGGCACATCTGCCTCTGCCGGCTCACCAAACCCGGAACGTGATCGCAGACGAGGCGAGCGCCCAGCGAGCCCATGAACCTGAGGAGAACGAGAACAGGAACCTGAGGAGACGAGAACAGGAACCTGAGGAGACGAGAACAGGAACCTGAGGAGACGAGAGAACAGGAACCTGAGGAGACGAGAACATGAACCTGAGGAGAACGAGAACGAGAACCTGAGGAGACGAGAACAGGAACCTGAGGAGAACGAGAACGAGAACCTGAGGAGACGAGAACCTGAGGAGACGAGAACAGGAACCTGAGGAGACGAGAACAGGAACCTGAGGAGAACGAGAACAGGAACCTGAGGAGAAGAGAAGGAGAACCTGAGGAGACAAGAACGAGAACCTGAGGAGACGAGAACATGAACCTGAGGAGACGAGAACATGAACCTGAGGAGACGAGAACAGGAACCTGAGGAGACGAGAACAGGAACCTGAGGAGACGAGAACATGAACCTGAGGAGACGAGAACAGGAACCTGAGGAGAACAAGAACAGGAACCTGAGGAGAACAAGAACAGGAACCTGAGGAGACAAGAACCTGAGGAGACGAGAACAGGAACCTGAGGAGACGAGAACAAGAACCTGAGGAGACGAGAGAACAAGAACCTGAGGAGACGAGAACAGGAACTGAGGAGACGAGAACAAGAACCTGAGGAGACGAGAACAGGAACCTGAGGAGACGCGAACGAGAACCTGAGGAGACGCGAACGAGAACCTGAGGAGACGAGAACGAGAACCTGAGGAGACGAGAACAGGAACTGAGGAGACGAGAACAAGAACCTGAGGAGACGAGAACAGGAACCTGAGGAGACGAGAACGAGAACCTGAGGAGACGAGAACAGGAACCTGAGGAGACGAGAACAGGAACCTGAGGAGATGAGAACAGGAACCTGAAGAGACGAGAACAGGAACCTGAGGAGAAGAGAAGGAGAACCTGAGGAGACAAGAACGAGAACCTGAGGAGACGAGAACATGAACCTGAGGAGACGAGAACATGAACCTGAGGAGACGAGAACAGGAACCTGAGGAGACGAGAACAGGAACCTGAGGAGACGAGAACGAGAACCTGAGGAGACGAGAACAGGAACCTGAGGAGAACAAGAACAGGAACCTGAGGAGACGAGAACAGGAACCTGAGGAGAACGAGAACAGGAACCTGAGGAGACGAGAACATGAACCTGAGGAGACGAGAATGAGAACCTGAGGAGACGAGAACGTGAACCTGAGGAGACGAGAACAGGAACCTGAGGAGAACGAGAACGAGAACCTAAGGAGACGAGAACAAGAACCTGAGGAGACGAGAACGAGAACCTGAGGAGACGAGAACAGGAACCTGAGGAGACGAGAACATGAACCTGAGGAGACGAGAACAGGAACCTGAGGAGACGAGAACAGGAACCTGAGGAGACGAGAACGAGAACCTGAGGAGACGAGAGAACAAGAACCTGAGGAGACGAGAAAACAGGAACCTGAGGAGAACAAGAACCTGAGGAGACAAGAGAACAGGAACCTGAGGAGACGAGAACAGGAACCTGAGGAAACGAGAACATGAACCTGAGGAGAACGAGAACCTGAGGAGACGAGAACATGAACCTGAGGAGAGACAAGAGAACAAGAACCTGAGGAGACGAGAGAACAGGAACCTGAGGAGACGAGAACATGAACCTGAGGAGACGAGAATGAGAACCTGAGGAGACGAGAACAGGAACCTGAGGAGAACGAGAACAGGAACCTGAGGAGAATGAGAACAGGAACCTGAGGAGACGAGAACAGGAACCTGAGGAGAACGGGAACAGGAACCTGAGGAGAACGAGAACCTGAGGAGAACGAGAACCTGAGGAGACAAGAACAGGAACCTGAGGAGACGAGAACATGAACCTGAGGAGACGAGAACATGAACCTGAGGAGACGAGAACAGGAACCTGAGGAGACGAGAGAACAAGAACCTGAGGAGACGAGAACAGGAACCTGAGGAGAACGAGAACAGGAACCTGAGGAGACGAGAACGAGAACCTGAGGAGAACGAGAACAGGAACCTGAGGAGACGAGAGGACAAGAACCTGAGGAGATGAGAGAACAGGAAGCTGAGGAGACGAGAACAGGAACCTGAGGAGACGAGAGAACAGGAAGCTGAGGAGACGAGAGAACAGGAACCTGAGGAGACGAAAACATGAACCTGAGGAGACGAGAGAACAAGAACCTGAGGAGACGAGAGAACAAGAACCTGAGGAGACAAGAGAACAAGAACCTGAGGAGACGAGAGAACAAGAACCTGAGGAGACGAGAGAACAGGAACCTGAGGAGACGAAAACATGAACCTGAGGAGACGAGAACATGAACCTGAGGAGACAAGAGAACAAGAACCTGAGGAGACGAGAACATGAACCTGAGGAGACAAGAGAACATGAACCTGAGGAGACGAGAACGAGAACCTGAGGAGAACGAGAACAGGAACCTGAGGAGACGAGAGAACAAGAACCTGAGGAGACGAGAGAACAGGAAGCTGAGGAGACGAGGACAGGAACCTGAGGAGACCAGAGAACAGGAAGCTGAGGAGACGAGAGAACAGGAACCTGAGGAGACGAGAACATGAACCTGAGGAGACGAGAACAGGAACCTGAGGAGACGAGAACATGAACTTGAGGAGACGAGAGAACAAGAACCTGAGGAGACGAGAGAACAAGAACCTGAGGAGACGAGAACAGGAACCTGAGGAGAACGAGAACAGGAACCTGAGGAGACGAGAACAGGAACCTGAGGAGACGAAAACATGAACCTGAGGAGACGAGAGAACAAGAACCTGAGGAGACGAGAACATGAACCTGAGGAGACGAGAGAACAAGAACCTGAGGAGACGAGAACATGAACCTGAGGAGACGAGAGAACAAGAACCTGAGGAGACGAGAAAACAGGAACCTGAGGAGAACAAGAACCTGAGGAGACGAGAGAACAGGAACCTGAGGAGACGAGAACAGGAACCTGAGAAGACAAAAACATGAACCTGAGGAGACGAGAGAACAAGAACCTGAGGAGACGAGAGAACAGGAACCTGAGGAGAACAAGAACCTGAGGAGACGAGAGAACAGGAACCTGAGGAGACGAGAACAGGAACCTGAGGAGACGAGAGAACAAGAACCTAAGGAGACGAGAACATGAACCTGAGGAGACGAGAGAACAAGAACCTGAGGAGACGAGAAAACAGGAACCTGAGGAGAACAAGAACCTGAGGAGACGAGAGAACAGGAACCTGAGGAGACGAGAACAGGAACCTGAGGAGACGAAAACATGAACCTGAGGAGACGAGAGAACAAGAACCTGAGGAGATGAGAGAACAGGAACCTGAGGAGAACAAAAACCTGAGGAGACGAGAGAACAGGAACCTGAGGAGAACAAGAACCTGAGGAGAGAACATGAACGTGAGGAGACGAGAGAACAAGAACCTGAGGAGAGAACATGAACCTGAGGAGAGAACATGAACCTGAGGAGAGAACAAGAACCTGAGGAGAGAACAAGAACCTGAGGAGAGAACAAGAACCTGAGGAGAGAACAAGAAGCTGAGGAGACGAGAACATGAACCTGAGGAGACGAGAACATGAACCTGAGGAGAGAACATGAACCTGAGGAGAGAACAAGAACCTGAGGAGACGAGAACAAGAACCTGAGGAGAGAACATGAACCTGAGGAGAGAACATGAACCTGAGGAGAGAACATGAACCTGAGGAGAGAACAAGAACCTGAGGAGACGAGAACATGAACCTGAGGAGAGAACAAGAACCTGAGGAGAGAACAAGAACCTGAGGAGAGAACATGAACCTGAGGAGACGAGAACATGAACCTGAGGAGAGAACATGAACCTGAGGAGAGAACAAGAACCTGAGGAGAGAACATGAACCTGAGGAGAGAACATGAACCTGAGGAGAGAACATGAACCTGAGGAGAGAACATGAACCTGAGGAGACGAGAACATGAACCTGAGGAGACGAGAACATGAACCTGAGGAGAGAACATGAACCTGAGGAGAGAACAAGAACCTGAGGAGACGAGAACAAGAACCTGAGGAGAGAACATGAACCTGAGGAAAGAACATGAACCTGAGGAAAGAACATGAACCTGAGGAGAGAACAAGAACCTGAGGAGACGAGAACAAGAACCTGAGGAGAGAACATGAACCTGAGGAAAGAACATGAACCTGAGGAAAGAACATGAACCTGAGGAGAGAACATGAACCTGAGGAGACGAGAACATGAACCTGAGGAGAGAACAAGAACCTGAGGAGAGAACATGAACCTGAGGAGAGAACAAGAACCTGAGGAGACGGGGCCACAGAAACTCTAATACTGACGTTATCAGAAAAGGCCGATTCCAACGAGCCTCGTCAGAGGTGTTTGATTTAAGGATCCGAGTGCAGATCTGCATATGGTGAATATTGTGCACGGGGCTGATAATATTACAGTATTTTAATTAGGACGGTCAATGTTAATGTATGACCACATGTTTTGACCACGTTTTTTTAACGCAGATTAATCTCAATTTCTTCTGAACGCTCCTCTGTTAAAGTGCGGATGGTCCTGAAGGCGGCGCAGGTTATTAGGTCAGTGATCAGGTCCATACGGGTGTGAAGACGACAGATGAGACGGTGACTGAGGCTCAGGGCAAATGTGTCTGCACAAAACTGCCCCACAGGACTTTAGATAAACTGAGGCAGTTTGCAGATGTCGCAGTGATGAACTCTGTTTCCACAGAAGCACAAGTTTAAAACACCAACTTAAAGCAAAACACGGGTTTGATTCAGCGGCGACGACACTGCACCAACAACAAACCGACAAACAACGGCAACAAAACTACAGCGACAGAAACATGTCAAGAATCTAACTTTTTGATAATACATTGCATTTTTGTCTTTTTTTGAAGAATGATTAATTGATTAATTATGATTAATCAAAATTCTAAAGTGTGATTAATCTGATTTTAAAAATGAATCGTTCGACAGCACTCATTTTAATGCTTTTTTCATAAAGAGAAAGAAAATTTAAGAAAAGGTAAATTTGATCTAAATTTGTGGCTGGTCTCACAGCCTCCAGTGCAGAGGCAGCCGTGTGAGGCTGGTGTCAGTGGTGTTACTAAACTGTTCACCATAATTGCACATAAAAGTATTAATAGGTTGAATGAAAATAATCTATTTCGTAGATTTAGAGATATATTATGTAAAGAAAATTACAATTATGAAATAAAAACAATATTTAGGCGTCCGGCGCTGATGCCGACGCAGAACTAAATGTATGTGTGAAATTTCAGAACGGAACTTTCTGAGTCCATGGAAATAAAAAATTAAAACTACACTTTGGGACATTCTGCATGGAGATATACAAGTTTAATGCCACACTGTGGAATATTACACCCAAAGGAACAACATTACCATGGAGACAAGCCGGAAGAGGCCAAATAAGAGTCAGGTTTGTGGAGATGCGAGCTCGGTCACAGTGAGGACGCATGTTTTTCAGTGTAATAAACTTAACCCAAAAAAGGGGGAAAAGCTTTTACTTTAGTTTAATTAAAGTTACATAATGTGGCTTTAATTACACTTAAACCCGCCGCGGTTTCACAGCAGAGAAAGAGATTGAGTTTCTCTTGTTTACGCTGCCGTCGTGCCTTCGAGCCAAGACACCAGACACCGAGTTCTGCCCTGAGGTTCTGTTCCCTGTTTGGTGAAGTGTGAGACACTGATGAGCCCACGGTTCCACAGAAATAAACCCTTCAGAAAAATAAATGTTGCTCTAAAAAGATAAAGCAGACACACAGTTTGGAGAATAATAAATAGATTAAAGCTGCACTGTGGAACTTTCTGGATGGAGGGTGCGTCACCATGGAGACGTAAACATATCTGTGATGGATGGAGACAGGAACCAAGTCAATCTACAGGTTCACTTACAGTAGAATACTTATTTTTCCAGGGACTGTTTTACACTAAAATACGACTATAATTAAATAATAATAAGCTACTTTAATGCCGTACTGCGGTACATTTCAGGAAAAGCTCCCAAGCACATCTCCATGGACACGGCCAGGTGCTGAACCCTAAGCCGGTGCAGCTTTAAATCCCAGCAGAAAAATGACACGGTGCATCTTTATCGTCTGTTCTAACCTGTGACACCAGTGGCTCGTTCTGTTCTGTCTTTATGTTATTTGGACATTTTACACATTTATCTAAAACGAGTTCATAAAAGAAATTAAAGAAAGTTCAGACTTTTCCACAAAACCGTGATACACAACACATCACAACAAAAAGCCGTGAAGTCGTTTGCTCCTCTGATGGAGAATATACGGTAATGGTGCAGACGGCGAGGGCAGGATCAGTATAAACTTAGCAGGAGTTTAAAAGTAGTAGTAGTAGTAGTAGCAGTAGTAGTTTAAAAGTAGACGCAGTTAAGTGTAGTAGTCACAGTAGTAGTAATAGTGGTGGTGGAAATCGCAGTAGTAGTAATAGTCTAGCGTTAAAAGTAGTAGTTTGTGGAAAGCAGTAGCAGCAGCCTAAAATAAATAGTAGTTGCAGTAGCAGTTTCAGCCTAAAAGAAGTAGTCACAGTTGCAGTAATAGTAGTAGTTCCAGAAGTAATATTAGAGTAGGGCAAGGAGAGTTTATTTGTACAGCACAGTTCGTACAGTCAAAGTGCTTTACAGAAGAAGAAATACATTAAAATCACAAACAACACAAAACATAAAGAATCATCATAAAAGTTTAAAATTGAGATTAAATTAGAGAGTTCGAGAGAAGAGTAGTAGTAGTACTACCCTAAAAGAATTAGCAGTAGTTACAGTAGTAGTAGTAGTAGTAGTATTAGTCTTAGTAGTAGTAGTAATATTAGTAGTAGTACATGTAGTAGTAGTACATGTAGTAGTAGCAGCAGTAGTAGTACATGTAGTAGTACATGTAGTATCAGTACTGTGATAAACTCGCTCACCACCAGGACGCGTCCGCTGTCGCCGTGAGCCACACTTCCACAGACAGCAGCAAACACAGGCCACATAAGTTCATGTTCACGGCTCCGGCCGCAGCATTTCCACGGGCGAAGAGAGCGCGGAGACCCGGGGGAGAGGTCCTCAGAGCGGCGTGAGGAGAGCGCGGAGACCCGGGGGAGAGGTCCTCAGAGCGGCGTGAGGAGAGCGCGGAGACCCGGGGGGGTAGGAGGTCCTCAGAGCGGCGTGAGGAGAGCGCGGAGACCCGGGGGAGAGGTCCTCAGAGCGGCGTGTGGACAGCGCAGAGACCCGGGAGGAAGGTCCTCAGAGCGGCGTGAGGAGAGCGCACGGTCCGGGGCAGAGGAGCGGCGGAGGGCAGAGTGCGCGGCTCATTTTACGCAGAGTGGAGCGGGAGCGGTGGAGACGCGCTGGAGGTGCGGTTTTGCGCAGAGGGAGGATCTGTTCAGGCGGGTTTGGCGCGGCTCGTCTGCGGGTTTGACAGGAGCTTTGGAGCGCGGCCAAACAGTGGAGCAACACGGGGAAGAGACGCGCACAAACCGGGTCCCAGCGAGAGCCTGGAGGGTGCGCCGTGCGTAAAGAAACAAGAGAGAGAAAATGTATTGATGCGCAACAGAAAAGACTCGGACACGACCGCTCCAGAGTGACCAGACGCCCCTGTTTACCCGGGACAGTCCTGAGCCCCGTGTCCTCTGTCCCTGCAGATTTATCCAAAACCACTCATTTATCCCAGTTTTAGGCACGAAATGTCCCAGCTGTCCCCATTTTCGACCAATCTGATTCGTGCCAACAGTAAAGAGAAGCATACACTGACATTTGTTTAGCTAAAACACAGAAAAGCTTCTTAAAAATGACCAAAACGCAAAGAAAATGTGACTATACTGACTCACATTAGCGCAGAAGAATTTTCCTTAATTACCCTAAATAGCTCATCACCAGATCTATAAACTATAATAAAGTCTAGAATGCCACTTGGGAGCAAAATATAACATTTTAGGTGTTTTTTGTTTGTTTTTTAGCAGTTTCACTCAGTCTTCTATTGTGCCGTTCAAAAACATCCAAAAGCTGGACTCACAAATGCAGATTAAACCTCATGCCAACAGGGACAGTGAAGAACTTTGGTCACAGCAGCTCCTCTGGACACAAAGTTCATCTTGGACTTAAATTGAAGCTCATGAATTTGAGATGTTTTTATGCACATTTGAGGCACTGATACATGTAATAAAATGCTTGAAAATGATCACTTTTCATGAGAATTTACCAAGGGACAGACATTTTTCTGTCTTTTGGGACATGTTGAGGTGATATTTGAAAGTAAAAATGCAGCGAGCCCCAGAATATGTTTCTACTAGTTTCCGATGAGTCAGGACACACACAAAATGCAAAATGTTAGTGTTATTTGACCATTTATGCAGTTTCAGAACCTTAATAGTTACAATTACTTAATTAGATTTTCCTAAACAGGGTGTTTTTTGGGCCCTGAGTCGGGGTTGATCCTTATCAACATGTGATGGCCCAAAATATAAGAGAACAGTTAAAAAAAAGGAAGCAAAAAACATCCTGAGGAGTGGACCCCGGCCTATAAGGAGCTACCTGCAAAAAAGGTTTATTAAAAGTTTATTTGAATAAAAGTTTCCTTATTGCTGATGCTGTTATTTTATCGGCGTTAACTTAAAGAGAACAAAAAATCTGACAATTACACAAAAATACATGAACAAAAGGAACAGGAAAATGTAAAAAAATTAAACATTTCTTTAATAATCAATCCCCCAAAACCAAACCAAGTTATATTCTCTCTCTTGAGCTTTCATGAACTTTAAGCATTTTCCTTCATTATTTTATCTTTGTTCATTTTCATACATTTAGAAACACTCGGGGAAACTTTTAAAATCAGGATTTAACATGTTCCAAATCTTGCTGTAAAATGGCCAAAAATCATAAATAACATTCAAACGAGACCAAACTTTCACAGTGTCTCACATTTACACAAAGAGTTTAAACAAAAATAGGCTCATGAAATTTAAGACTTTTGTGAGAAAAATAAGACTTGGACAACAAAGTTTAAAACTTTTAAAGGCTTTAATTTAGTAATATGAAACTTAAGACCCTTTAAGACCTTTTAAGACCTTTTTAAGACCCTTTAAGACCCCACGGCGACACTGGAAACACATTTTCTTCAGTGTTCGGACAAAATAGATTTTTATAATTCATCTGGTTCTGGTTCACAAAACACTGGATATGTTGTGGTTGTAGTTTGTGTTGAGCTTTATAAAGTTATTATGTTTTGAAGTTTACTAAATCAAACAATTCCTATATTTTGGATTTAAGGAATCACACACACAGTTCTCTCTGAGTTCTTCTGTAATTTAAATAAGGGCTCAGTGTTAGTTCTGCACGTGTGAAATCTGAAAAAACACATTCTGACGCATTTTTGTTCCAGTCCTGGTTTAGTCCTGGTTTAGTCCTAGTTTAGACCTAGTTTAGTGTTGATTTAGACCTGGTTTAGTCCTAGATTAGTCCTGATTTAGTCCTGGTTTATCCCTGGTTTAGTCCTGGTTTAGTCCTGGTTTAGTCCTAGTTTATTACCTGGTTTAGGCCTAGATTAGTAGTCCTGTTTTAGTCCTGGTTTAGTCCTGTTTAGTCTTAGTCCTGGTCTTAGTCCAGATTAGTCCTGATTTAGTCCTGGTTTAGTCCTGTTTTAGTCCTGGTTTAGTCCTGGGTTTAGTCCTGGTTTTAGTCCTGGTTTAGTCCTAGTTTAGACCTGATTTAGTCCTGGTTTTAGTCCTGGTTTAGTCCTAGTTTAGTCTTGATTTAGACCTGGTTTAGGCCTAGATTAGTCCTGATTTAGTCCTGGTTTTAGTCCTGGTTTTAGTCCTAGTTTAGACATAGTTTAGACCAAGTTTAGTGTTGATTTAGACCTGGTTTAGTTCTAGATTAGTCCTGATTTAGTCCTGGTTTAGTCCCTGGTTTAGTCCTGCTTTAGTCCCAGTTTTAGTCCTGGTTTAGTCCTGGTTTTAGTCCTGGTTTAGTCCTGGTTTAGTCCTGGTTTAGTCCTAGTTTAGACCTAGTTTAGTGTTGATTTAGACCTGGTTTAGTCCTAGATTAGTCCTGATTTAGTCCTGGTTTATCCCTGGTTTAGTCCTGGTTTAGTCCTGGTTTAGTCCTAGTTTAGACCTGGTTTAGTCCTGGTTTTAGTCCTGGTTTAGTCCTAGTTTAGTCTTGATTTAGACCTGGTTTAGGCCTAGATTAGTCCTGATTTAGTCCTGGTTTAGTCCTGGTTTAGTCCTGGTTTAGTCCTAGTTTAGACCTAGTTTAGTGTTGATTTAGACCTGGTTTAGTCCTAGATTAGTCCTGATTTAGTCCTGGTTTATCCCTGGTTTAGTCCTGGTTTATCCCTGGTTTAGTCCTGGTTTAGTCCTAGTTTAGACCTGGTTTAGTCCTGGTTTTAGTCCTGGTTTAGTCCTAGTTTAGACCTAGTTTAGTCTTGATTTAAACCTAATTTAGTCCTAGATTAGTCCTGATTTAGTCCTGGTTTAGCCCTGGTTCAGTCCTGGATTAGTCCTGGATTAGTCCTGGATTAGTCCTGGATTAGTCCTGGATTAGTCCTGGATTAGTCCTGGATTAGTCCTAATTTAGTCCTAGATTAGTCCTGATTTAGTCCTGGTTTAGCCCTGGTTCAGTCCTGGATTAGTCCTGGATTAGTCCTGGATTAGTCCTGGATTAGTCCTGGATTAGGAAATAGTGTAAATTATAGATTCAGTGTTTTCTTCGTGTTCTGCTGTTCCTACCGTCTCCTGTCTGTTTGCTCCTGTCTGTTTGCTTCTGGCCAAGTTCTAAACGTATAAATGTTCCTCGTTCTCCTGTGTTCTGGACTCTCTGGGCCGAGGAGCCGCCTGCAAACACAGAGCAGAGTCAGTTCAGTTAGTGAGGAAGATGATGCAGCTGTAAACTCACGGCTGTGGGATTATCGCTCTGTCGTCCTGCGTTTCCTCCATCTTTGATCTGATGTGAGGCCGGAGCACGAGACTCAAACGTCCAGCCGGGATTTTCCCATGAGCCTCACATCAGGAACTTTAACGTGGAAACTGGGAACAACTTCATATTTATTCAAAAGAGTTCAAACCATTTCACAAAACATTTCAACTCAAACAATCACGTTTACACATCCACTGAACCTGAAGACACGTGGGTGAAAGTCCTTCGCCAAAATGTTGATTCACAAAACAAAACAGACATAAGGTTTGTTTAGGAATTAAAAAAATGAATTTGATGAATGATTTGGCCACAGCACAAACACACAAACACAAACACTTAATAACCGAAATCATGTTGATCTGGATGTAACGTGCAGCAATAATGACCTGGTCCTGGTTCAGTCCTGGTTCAGTCCTGGTTCAGTCCTGGTTCCGACCGGTTTAAATGCTGGTTCAGTCCTGGTTCAGACCTGGTTTAGTCCTGGTTCAGACCGGTTTAAATGCTGGTTCAGTCCTGGTTCAGTCCTGGTTCAGACCTGGTTTAGTCCTGGTTCTGTCCTGGTTCAGACCTGGTTCAGACCGGTTTAAATGCTGGTTCAGTCCTGGTTCAGACCTGGTTTAGTCCTGGTTCAGTCCTGGTTCAGACCTGGTTCAGACCTGGTTCAGACCGGTTTAAATGCTGGTTTAGTTCTGGTTCAGACCTGGATTATGTCCTGGTGTAGTTGTAGTTTAGTCCAGTTTTAGACGTGGATTAAACAAGAGCGAAACTATGACTAAACCAGGGAGAAACTATGACTAAACTATGACTATGACTAAACCAGTCCTGGTTTAGTCCTGGTTCAGTCCTGGTTAAATCCTGGTTTAATCCTGGTTAAATCCTGGTTAAATCCTGGTTTAGTACAGGTTTAGTCCTGGTTTAAGTCCTGGTTTAGTCCTGGTTAAATCCTGGTTTAATCCTGGTTTAGTCCAGGTTTAGTCCTGGTTTAGTCCTGGTTTAATCCTGGTTTAGTCCAGGTTTAGTCCTGGTTTAGTCCAGGTTTAGTCCAGGTTTAGTCCTGGTTTAGTCCTGGTTTAGTCCTGGTTTAGTCCTGGTTTAGTCCTGGTTTAGTCCTGGTTTAGTCCTGGTTTAGTCCTGGTTTAGTCCAGGTTTAGTCCAGGTTTAGTCCAGGTTTAGTCCAGGTTTAGTCCTGGTTTAGTCCAGGTTTAGTCCAGGTTTAGTCCTGGTTTAGTCCAGGTTTAGTCCTGGTTTAGTCCTGGTTTAGTCCAGGTTTAGTCCTGGTTTAGTCCTGGTTTAGTCCATGAATCCCTGCAGAAGCTGCACAGGTTAATCGGGTCTTTTAGGTCAAATTGTTCCTATAACAGAACAAATAACTTAAACAGTTAAAAGATGAAAATAAAACCTGATGATCAATTTAAAAAAAAGAACAGTCCCAGAACATTAAACTGAAACAAAAAACATGTAACTATAACATATAATAATAATTATAATTATAATAATCCTCTTAGATTTCCTCATTCCATCAGAAATGAGCTAAAATGAAGCAGAAAAGTGAAAACTCAAACTCAAATCTGGAGAAATGTCCCTTATTTAAAAGATTAGAATCAAAGTCACTTTTATTAGATTATTTTATTATATTGATTGATTTGGTTCCTTTTAAATAAACCTGTCTTGTTTTAATGAAACCTTTTGTATTCTTAATAAAATAAAATAAAAAAGCACATCCTCAAAAAACAAAAGGGAAATAATAAATGTTTGGAAAGACTTCACCTCTGCCGTAAACGTCCCTAAACTTTCACAGAATCTACAGAAACAGATCAGGATTTTATACTGAACGCAAAATCTGGAAAAACTTCACCAACTGCAAACAAATCTGGAGCAAAAGTGCAGAGGAAGAAGCTTCTGCAGGGCTGAAGGACCAACACCAGAGGAGAACAGAACAGGAGAGACTTTAAATATAAACTCCTGTTCCTGTAGATTCTGTATTTTAGGTCATTTCAGGAACATCGACATGAACCAAAGTCCAAACTTTGCCGCCGTCTTGTCGCTTTCGTTCCTGCACCCGTCACCACCTGCCCCACGGGTCCAGGCGGGGAAACACTCCCGGACCTTTGGCCAACAGCAGCAGGGCCCCGGCCCCCAGCGCGCTCAGTGTCGCCCCCTTCAGGACCCGGCTCCAGCTCCGTGTAGAGGGAATAACGGGGACGTGGGAGCAGTCCTCAGCCTGGGCCACCTGAGCACAGCAGATTTATATTTGATTAGCTGCTGTGACCCAGAACCAATATTAACAGAGATTTGCAAAGATTCTTGTAAAGTGGTGAAATGATGATAATAATAATAAAAAGGGGAAAAAAGAGGGGGGCTTAAAAATACATTTTAAGATTGTAGTAAAAGTTGATGAAAGGAAAAGATGGTGAAAATAATATCACGTAAGCAGAATGACTAACAGTGTTTATTAAAAGAATGGGGGGAAAAAAGAGAAATGAAATATATGATTATAAATTGACCAAAATAATAATATAAGGGGCCTGTGGTTATTCTGCAGCACCACTTTACTCGAGTTACTTTATTAAATCTGTGTGTGGGAAGAGCACTTTTGTTCTTTTATATGTGTGTGGAGGTATTGTTCTGTGTTCAGGTGTTTTACGCTAATGACTGTATTTTGTTAAATGTTATTGTCTTTAATAAAGAAAAATAAAAAGATAAATGTTAAGTTATAGTAAAGTTCACAAATTAACTTCACTTGTAAAAATAATAGAACAGAAACAGTGAGGTGCAGAGTTTAGGTTTTCCTGCTCTGCTTTGTCTGGAGAGTCTCCCTGATGTTTCCTTTTGGTCTTTTGTTTGATTTGTTGCATGATTTGGTTGGATTTTGTACACGGCGTTGCATTTTTCCCCCTAAATGATCGTGTACGGATTTCAAAAAACACAGAGTTAAACATGTGTTAATGAAACAAAACAGCTCCGGGTCTGTTTTACTCCAGGTCTGAGGAGACAACATTACAACACAGGTCAGAAAATAGTGTAATCTAGAATTTTAAAGAAACACTGAGTTAGAGCAGAGCAGACGAGTTCCTGCTGAACCCTCAGACACTCGCAGGAGGAACTGTTCTGATCCGAGTCTGAGCTGAACACAGAGGAACCGACACCGCAGCCAAATTAACCTCCCTGTTCACACACGGCACATTTACACGACCACAAGGAGACGGCCCCAAGGTTTACACGAGCGCTCACCAACATCTTAAAATTCTGTCTTCAAATCCATTTGTGACTCGCAGCCCCGGTGTCCTCAGCCCCACTGAGCCACAGGGTCGAACTGTCGCACCTTCAGAAATGTTTCTTATTTCACAGCTAAAAAGTGGCAAATGTTTTAATATTCTAAGATCAGGGCTCTACGCTAACTGTTTTTCCAGGAGCACAGGAGCCCCCAAGTTAAAAATCTTAGGAGCACATGAAAAAAAAAGGGGCACAAATAGGTTTTCGTTCTGAACGTTTATTTCAGTGCAGAACTTGAATTTTATACCAAAAAAAAGAAAAGAATTATGACTTTTCCTGCATGATCTCAGTGTTTTTATAAATCCATCTCCATTTTATCTGATTAATATTCATTTAGACTTAAAATAAGTCAGACTGTTCTGCACTGAAACACTCTGTGCTCCTTTTTGGACCCTGACCCACAGTTTGAGAACCTCTTCTTTAAGAGAACTTCCACTGCACTTTACACAAAACTGCTTTGAAATGTAAAAAGTCTGTAGGATTTTTAAACCTGTAATTTCACATTTCTAACTGGAGTTACATTTTCTTACTGGTTTTACAGTGGTTTTCAGCCTCTGCACATTTACTGAACCAAACGCACATTGTGACAGATTTATTTGGCATTTTATTAGACAAACTTCAGTCCACATGTCGCCTGCTCTGTGCTGTAGCTCTGCTCTGTGCTGTAGCTCTGCTCTGTGCTGTAGCTCTGCTCTGTGCTGTAGCTCTGCTCTGTGCGACACTGACAGAAAATTAGTTTTGTTTTTGTTCTGGCTAAGATATGTGTGTTTTATAATGGTGGTTCACTCTTGGACTGGGCCATATGCCAGAACACAACTTCAGTTTGACCACAGTTCATCTTTCACATGTCTTTATATGGGCCCATATTCCTCCGTTTCCTTATGTTATAATGTTGTCTCCTCATCAGAACGTGTGTGTCGTGTTTTCCCCACAGCCAAACTGACCCTGTGCCATGTGGCGATACAGACGTCACTGTGTTCTTAAACTTCACCTTCACTAGAATCACATCCATAATTTCAGCCTTGGATTTCCATTCTCTACTAAAAAGGTAAAAGGAAGATTTTAACTTGACTTTAACTTTAACTATCACTTCATGACATCACAAGTTGGAGCAGAGCATTTTGAGGTTCGGAGATGTAGACAGACTGATGATAATATATTACTCAAACATGTGTGAATGAAACAAACACAGCTCCAGGTCTGGCTCTTATTTTTGTGTAATCTGGGACCTTAATCTGTAATAAACTCTCTGCGGTGTGTTAAAAGTTCACACTGGACTGTGATTGGTTAAATCCACCTGTCACTCACTCAGAGCCCGATGGAGGCCGGACAGGGGAAAGTGTCTGTTTTTGAACACACAGCTACGTTAAACGTCAGTCTGGTGATGTGACCAAACAGCAGTCAGCCAGAGGAATGAGCTCATGACTCTATCACCCACTTCCTCCCGTTCCGCACAGGATTTCCACAGTGTTTTTGTAGGTTTGAGGAGCTTAAGTCATATTCCATATTTTCCGTGTTTGTGGCAGTGACCCGAGGATCAGGTGCACAGGCCTGTCTCAGCTCGCAGCGTTTCACAAACTCAAACTCACAGACGCTGCGCAGGTCAGGCTGCTCCTTTCATTCACACATGGCTCACAAAAAAAAAAAAAAGAAAAGTTTGGTGAAGTTTATAATCTCACTCCTGGTTTAGACATGAGCTGTAGAAATGACACACGTGACTGAGAAATATTCTGTCCAAGGGTCAAATTACACCAGTGAAAAATGAATGACGTGGAGTCTGAATGTCCAGAAAAACGCCTTTACTCACTTTACTAAATTGCATTTTGAATAGACTTTTTGGCGTTGATGATACAGGCACAGATGTTCAGTTTTAGCGCCCCCTTCTGGAAGTGTGGGGAACATGTTAAAATGGATCATCCGCAGGATCTGTTCACACTTGCGTCACAAACCAGGAAGACGTTTGGAAAGATGCAATTACAACTTCCTTTGGGCTTTGTTCAGGGTCGTAACTCTGACAAAATGTAGGAAAAATGAGAAAAAGTCCCAGTTTTCTTCATCTTTTTTTAATCTTTTTTATCTATATTTTTATCTTATTGTATTTATCATATCTTATTTTTGGAGTTAAGCAAAAGTTAAGTTATTGTCTTTTTATACTTTCGCACTGTGCTTAACTTTTACACTTGATATTTGATTCTAACCACAGGCTCTTGGTCGGTTGCAGCTGTAACAAAGAAAATTTCCCCTCGGGGATGAATAAAAATCCTTCTGATTCTGATTCTGATTCTGATTCTGATTCTGAACTCCAGGCTGTTGTAGGTTCCGTTATGTTCGGCTCGTCCACAGTTCCACCGTACTTCAGTTTTCCTCATTTCCACTGTGCACGACTCTCTCAAGAGACGAGGATGATTCCAAACAGCTCATACGTCCGCAGACTTTATTAAACTTTATTTCCTCCAGTGGGTTTGATCACAGTCGCTCCAGAGTCGGGAAACGTGCTCCTGGTTTGTGACGTAAACGGACTGGAGGTGTGATCTGAAACCATTTGGGTTTCAATTGTGTAAAGAGAGAAAAATACAATCTGTGTCAGTTAATAATAATCAAAATAATAAAATAACACACATTTAAATTGTCCTAATGCTATTGCAGAGGTGGTGGGGGATGTTTGGATGTTTTTACACTTCTACAAATTAATTATGGATTTTTAGTAGTGCAGAATTTCAGCATGTTTCATTCAGCTCCAACATGAAAACTTTGATAGCACTTTTTTTTTTTTTAAGAATTACAGTAATTCAGTTGTGAGAAATTGACAGTTTGCAGCTCATGTCAACATTCCCCGGGGGTGTGACGCTAACTGGAGGCACTGTTCTGTCAGAAGCTCCATTAGACTTGAATCTGAGTTTTATTTTAACACAATCTGACTTGAAAGAGCAAAGAACAGGAGCTGTGCTGTTAAACAAGTCTCACACATAAAACTACTGTCACAGACGAGCATCAGACAGTTTTTTAGTCACTCTCACCTTTTGGGTGAAAATAAAACCCCTTTGGAGCATGAACGCTCTCATTGATCAGAGGACGCTGAGAACCTGTGGCTTAAATCTTAAAAGTTTTCAGACTGTTTGCTAATCTTTGTATTGTGTATCCACAGTAAATCCAACAGTTACGTGCTAAAGGCCCCAGCAGAAGTCACCACAAAGAATCAATTATTTTATGATTTTCTGACAAATAAAAACAATATTTTTTTCCATAAACAGAGCAGCCTGATCAAAAAGTGGATTAATCAGAGTGTGAGCGGAGCAGACGTCTGACAGTTCATGTCTAAACTGTGAGTTCATATGTTTAATGTGAGGGGCCTGCCCGTGCACGCCCGTCCGTGCACGTCTGCCCGTGCACGTCTGCCCGTGCACGCCCGTCAGTGCACGCCCGTCCGTGCACGCCCGTCAGTGCACGCCCGTCAGTGCACGCCCGTCAGTGCATGTCTGTCTGTTGGTATCAATCAGTCAAACTTTATTTATAAAGCGCTTTTCATACCAAAATGCAGCACAAAGCGCTTTCCAGTGATTCAAATAAGAACAATCCCACATTTCCCTCCACAAAGATAAAATGAACAGGTGAGTCTAGAGATTATAATCTGTGACAATCCCACATGAATCTAACCTAAATAAGTGAGTCTAACTGTGACAGAACTATATTTACAACAAACTGAAACAGGAAACTATGAGATTACCACCGTGACGACTGTTTCATAACTCTTTCTCTATACTGTGTGTCAGAACTCTCTGTACCAACTATAACAACTACAGAGGAAAAAGGAAAATAAGGGGCAGGAGAGAAAAGGCGTCGACCCTCGAGCCAGAAGAGAAAAACTCTGCCCGCCAGCAGGGGGCGCAGCTTCAGGGCTCAGACCCTGGATCAGAAACGTGCTGCCCCAGGCGTCTGCAGCACCAGAGCCCTGAGGAGTTTGGGGATGTGGGTTATGCAGGTGACGTCAGTGTGAGTCACGACATTTTCTCCAAATGCTCCTGAAGTGTCAAAGAGCTGCAGCTTCACAACAAATGTCCAAATATACAAGTGGAACAACATTTAGTTTGTTGTTTCCTCGTCACAAACAGACCTGGAGCTGTGTTTTGTTTCATTCACGTGTTTCACAAACCTGCACAGGCCGAGTTCTTCTCTCAAACAGAAAACACTCTGTTCCACCTTGTGATGTCATGTGGTGATTAAGCTCCACCTTCACGAGGATCATTTGTGTGATTTCTGCTGAAGAAAAGGTAAAGGAGCTGTTCACCTGAGAACTATCACTACATGACATCACAAGGTGGAGCAGAGCATCTTGACCTTTGGAGATGTCGATGTCGTTTTTGCTTCTTATTTAGAATTTATTATTTTCATTTATATTTTTTACTCTTTGTTATGAGACTGAAACAGAAACTGTGTCCAAATCATTTCCCTTGTGTGTCACTAAAGTTTGTCTATTGTTAACTTGAGTATAGTACTTATTAGGTAAGGTAATGGTTCAAATATTACCAGGACTGAACTAGGTCTAAACCAGGACTGAACTAGGTCTAAACCAGTACTAAACCAGGACTGAACTAGGTCTAAACCAGGACTGAACTAGGTCTAAACCAGGACTGAACTAGGTCTAAACCAGGACTAAACCAGGACTGAACTAGGATGGAACCAGGACTAAACTCCCCCCTCCCCAGTCACTGCCTTGATTAACCGATTTTCACTGAGTCCTGGTTTAGACCTGCTTTGGTCCTGGTGTAGTTCTGGTTTAGACCTGGTTTGGTCCTGGTTTTGGAGACAAATAATGAAGAAAAGGGTTTGTTTGGTACCTGGCAGAGCAGGTTCCTGAGCAGAGTGACCTCTTGCTGCAGGTCTTTGGTCTGGATCAGGAGCTGGTTACAGACAGACTGAGCCTCTCCGTCCGGGTCCAGAGAAAACACCAACTACAGAGGAAAGAGACGGAACTGTAAATTTATGTCTATAGCACAACTCATACATTATGCTATTCGGTGTGACTGAACTATACTGTAATAAGAAGCAAACCTTTTATAATTAGGGCTGGCACAACAAATATTGGTGTACGGTTTACTAAAGTAGTAGCAGTAAATCACAAATCCCTGCTTAAATTCATTGCTATGGTACAGAAATAGCTGAAAAAAATCAGCTGTTTTGTGTCAGTGCAGATTATATGAATAAATAACTGTTATTAGAGCTTTTAAATCTTAATTATGACAAAACCAAAGGCCAGTCAGGGGATTTAAAACAGTTAGCAGCAAAATATTGCAATAAATACTTTGAGATGCACCTTGTGAAAATTAGCTGCAGAGATATTCAGTCCCCAGTCCGAGGGCACCTGTAGGACCTGAGCGGTTTTACCTGAGAGGCTCTGTGGGGGAAGCGCTTCACCAAGTCCTGGATGGTCTCTGTGAGGTCACAGCACTGCTGCCGGACGCTGATCAGGAACGAGTGCAGTTCCTCACTCCTGCGCCACAAAAACCAGCTCAACTAAATATCTAAATATGAATATCCCACTGTTATAAATATCCCACTGTTTTTATCTGACAATTTCATATGACTCAGTTTAAGACTTGTTTTATGAGTGGGGAAAACTGGAGAATGCTAATGTGAGTGCGTTTGCAACTTCACAAACCTGATTCTGATTTGGCCTGTAAGAGCGCCTCCTCCTGGTGTCTCCAGGGAAATGTTTTTTTTTTTGTCTAATTCTCTACTGTATGGCATACATTTATCTACATGGAGAAGTATGGGTTTTAAGGTTTCATTTTCATGGAATAATGCAGATGGTGTGTGGAGACCTTTAAATAAATAAAGAATGAATAAAAGTTCATATAAATACTTAATTCCTAATGTTTATTCAGATTTAAGTTTACTCCGATTTAAACTTAATTCTGAATTAAGTGGGTGTTTTTTTTCTGTTCTTAAATCTGATTTAAATTATTCCTTGATCATGTAAACGTTTATTCTGCTTAAAAATAATTCCGGTCGTTCATACTCGTCGCCCTTCTGACGCTGATGACGCACTGCAAGATGGCGGCCCAGAGCAAGTTTGAATAAGAATCGTGATCTCTGACGAAAATATGTCAGCTTAGCCTTTCTTTAGTTCGAACATTACAATATGTACAAAAAACAAACAGATAAAAAAGCCAGGAGTAGATGAAGTGTGGGTTTTCTTCCCCACCCCAAGACGCTGAGCGGAACTTTAAAAAGGTGTTTTCCATGTAAACCTATATTTGGAATTATTATTTACATGTAAACTTGAAGGAGAATAATTTAATTCTGATCTATTTAAATGGAGATTAATTAATTTGGATTTAAAATTCCCTCCTGTGGGCTCACCACCTGCAGAGGGGTTCATAGGGGGGTCAGGTGCTATGAGTATTGGGCAGCAAACTGCCCCCACGACCCAGCCGGATTAAGCGGGAGAAGATGGATGGATGGCTGGATTTAAAATTCTCATGTAAACAAAGCCACTGTACATTTAACGCTAATGTCAAATGTTGGAAATTAAACTGAAAAAATATATATAAAAGAAAGTTTTGCAGGATTAAAAAGCTTTAGGTGGATTGTTGTGAAGAGCAGAGACAGAATTTGCACCTGCTGCTCTGATGTGGGTCTAAAACCCTCACTTCTGTCTCTGAGACAGAGAGCAGGTCGAGTCTGTGTCAGTCCACCTTAAACCTGCCCATGTACAATAATAAACCTGGTTCCACCTTAAACGATAAAGCCGCGGGGCTTGTTTAAACGTGTGTCTGCTGTGTTTGAATGCACGGGCCTCCTGCTGTCGGCCTGTACGTGCTAAATGAGGCTGTGGTCGTGTGAGGAGACGGGTGTCAGAGTGAAGCGTAAACACTGTCAAAGAATCACTCCATCCTCCTCAGCAACAACACCAGAAACGAGCAACGAGCAGAAACGAGCAACGAGCAGAAACGAGCAACGAGCAGAACCGAGCAACGAGCAGAAACGAGCAACGAGCAGAAACGAGCAACGAGCAGAAATGAGCAATGAGCAGAACCGAGAGACCCGAGAGCAGAGAGACCCGAGAGTCTGGGAGAGTCTGGGGGAGTCTGGGAGAGTCTGGGAGAGTCTGGGAGAGTCTGGGAGAGTCTGGGGGAGTCTGGGGGAGTCTGGGGGAGTCTGGGGGAGTCTGGGAGAGTCTGGGGGAGTCTGGGGAGTCTGGGAGAGTCTGGGGAGTCTGGGGGAGTCTGGGGGAGTCTGGGAGTGTCTGGGTGAGTCGGGGAGAGTCTGGGAGAGTCTGGGGGAGTCTGGGGGAGTCTGGGGGAGTCTGGGGGAGTCTGGGAGAGTCTGGGGAGTCTGGGGAGTCTGGGAGAGTCTGGGGAGTCTGGGAGAGTCTGGGGAGTCTGGGGGAGTCGGGGAGTGTCTGGGGGTGTCGGGGTGAGTCTGGGGGAGTCTGGGGGAGTCTGGGGGAGTCTGGGAGAGTCTGGGAGAGTCTGGGAGAGTCTGGGAGAGTCTGGGGGAGTCTGGGGGAGTCTGGGAGAGTCTGGGAGAGTCTGGGGGAATCTGGGGGAGTCTGGAGAGTCTGGGGAGTCTGGGGAGTCTGGGGGAGTCTGGGAGAGTCTGGGGGAGTCTGGGGAGTCTGGGGAGTCTGGGAGAGTCTGGGAGAGTCTGGAGAGTCTGGAGAGTCTGGGGAGTCTGGGAGAGTCTGGGGGAGTCTGGGGGAGTCTGGGGAGTCTGGGGAGTCTGGGGGAGTCTGGGGAGTCTGGGAGAGTCTGGGAGAGTCTGGGGAGTCTGGGGGAGTCTGGAGAGTCTGGGGGAGTCTGGGAGAGTCTGGGAGAGTCGGGGGGTGTCTGGGCGCGTCTGGGGGAGTCTGGGGGAGTCTGGGGGAGTCTGGGAGAGTCTGGGAGAGTCTGGGAGAGTCTGGGAGAGTCTGGGGGAGTCTGGGGGAGTCTGGGGGAGTCTGGGAGAGTCTGGGAGAGTCTGGAGAGTCTGGAGAGTCTGGGGGAGTCTGGGAGAGTCTGGGAGAGTCTGGGGGAGTCTGGGGGAGTCTGGGAGAGTCTGGGAGAGTCTGGGGGAGTCTGGGGGAGTCTGGGGGGAGTCTGGGGAGTCTGGGTGAGTCTGGGCGAGTCTGGGAGAGTCTGGGAGAGTCTGGGGGAGTCTGGGTGAGTCTGGGGGAGTCTGGGGGAGTCTGGGAGAGTCTGGGGGAGTCTGGGGGAGTCTGGGAGAGTCTGGGAGAGTCTGGGGGAGTCTGGGGGAGTCTGGGAGAGTCTGGGGGAGTCTGGGAGAGTCTGGGAGAGTCTGGGGGAGTCTGGGAGAGTCTGGGAGAGTCTGGGGGAGTCTGGGTGAGTCTGGGAGAGTCTGGGAGAGTCTGGGAGAGTCTGGAGAGTCTGGGGAGTCTGGGGGAGTCTGGGAGAGTCTGGGGAGTCTGGGGGAGTCTGGGGGAGTCTGGGGGAGTCTGGAGAGTCTGGAGAGTCTGGGGAGTCTGGGAGAGTCTGGGGAGTCTGGGGAGTCTGGGGAGTCTGGGGGAGTCTGGGGGAGTCTGGGGGAGTCTGGGGGAGTCTGGAGAGTCTGGGGGAGTCTGGGAGAGTCTGGGAGTGTCTGGGGAGTCTGGGGAGTCTGGGGAGTCTGGGAGAGTCTGGGAGAGTCTGGGGAGTCTGGGGGGAGTCTGGAGAGTCTGGGGAGTCTGGGAGAGTCTGGGAGAGTCTGGGGGAGTCTGGGAGAGTCTGGGGGAGTCTGGGAGAGTCTGGAGAGTCTGGGGGAGTCTGGGGAGTCTGGGGGAGTCTGGGAGAGTCTGGGAGAGTCTGGGAGAGTCTGGGGGAGTCTGGGGGAGTCTGGAGAGTCTGGGGGAGTCTGGGAGAGTCTGGGAGAGTCTGGGGGAGTCTGGGGGAGTCTGGGGGAGTCTGGGAGAGTCTGGGGAAGTCTGGGGAGTCTGGGGAGTCTGGAGAGTCTGGAGAGTCTGGGGGAGTCTGGGAGAGTCTGGGGGAATCTGGGGGAGTCTGGGGGAGTCTGGGAGAGTCTGGGAGAGTCTGGAGAGTCTGGGGGAGTCTGGGAGAGTCTGGGAGAGTCTGGGTGAGTCTGGGGGAGTCTGGGGGGAGTCTGGGGGAGTCTGGGGGAGTCTGGGAGAGTCTGGGGGAGTCTGGGGGAGTCTGGGGGAGTCTGGGAGAGTCGGGAGAGTCTGGGGGAGTCTGGGGGAGTCTGGGGGAGTCTGGGAGAGTCTGGGGGAGTCTGGGGGAGTCTGGGGAGTCTGGGAGAGTCTGGGGAGTCTGGGGTGTCTGGGGGAGTCTGGGGGAGTCTGGGAGAGTCTGGGAGAGTCTGGGAGAGTCTGGGGGAGTCTGGGGGAGTCTGGGAGAGTCTGGAGAGTCTGGAGAGTCTGGGAGAGTCTGGGGGAGTCTGGGGGAGTCTGGGGAGTCTGGGAGAGTCTGGGGAGTCTGGGGGAGTCTGGGGAGTCTGGGGAGTCTGGGGAGTCTGGGAGAGTCTGGGGGAGTCTGGGGAGTCGGGGGGAGTCTGGGCGAGTCTGGGAGAGTCTGGGGGAATCTGGGGGAGTCTGGGGGAGTCTGGGGAGTCTGGGAGAGTCTGGGGAGTCTGGGGGAGTCTGGGGGAGTCTGGGAGAGTCTGGGAGAGTCTGGAGAGTCTGGAGAGTCTGGGGAGTCTGGGAGAGTCTGGGGGAGTCTGGGGAGTCTGGGGAGTCTGGGGGAGTCTGGGGAGTCTGGGGGAGTCTGGGAGAGTCTGGGAGAGTCTGGGGAGTCTGGGGAGTCTGGGGGAGTCTGGGAGAGTCTGGGAGAGTCTGGGGGAGTCTGGAGAGTCTGGGGGAGTCTGGGGGAGTCTGGGGGAGTCTGGAGAGTCTGGGGGAGTCTGGGAGAGTCTGGGGGAGTCTGGGGGAGTCTGGAGAGTCTGGGGGAGTCTGGGAGAGTCTGGGAGAGTCTGGGAGAGTCTGGAGAGTCTGGGGGAGTCTGGGGGAGTCTGGGGGAGTCTGGGGGAGTCTGGGAGAGTCTGGGAGAGTCTGGGAGAGTCTGGAGAGTCTGGGGGAGTCTGGGGGAGTCTGGGAGAGTCTGGGGGAGTCTGGGAGAGTCTGGGAGAGTCTGGGGGAGTCTGGAGAGACGGGAACGGTGGGAAGTGGGTCTAACTTACGACGGTCAGGACAAAATACAAGTATAAGCCAAAAGGATGCACCGTACACTCAAGGGTCACGATAATTACTACAGCAACAGTTAATATATGAACACTGGGACAATAAACTTGGGGCTCAATAATTATGTGCACATTTTCGTTATAAAAGTGCAGAGATTCGGGGAATTTCTGTTGTAACCAGTGCTGTCAAACGATTCAGTTATTTAATCAGATTAATCACACTTTAGAATTTTGATTAATCATGATTAATCGCAGTTAATTATTCTTCAAAAAAAGACCAAAATATTTTGGCAAAAATGCAGTTTATTATCAAAAAGTTAGATTACTGACATGTTTCTATGGCTGTAGTTTTGTTGCCGTTGTTTGTCGGTTTGTTGTTGGTGCAGTGTTGTCGTTTCTGCTGCTGAATCAAACCCGTGTTTTGCTTTAAGTTGGTGTTTTAAACTTGTGCTTCTGTGGAAACAGAGTTCATCACTGCGACATCTGCAAACTGCCTTAGTTTATCTAAAGTCCCGTGGGGCAGTTTTTTTTTTTTATTTATTTGCCGCTGAGAACTGCATTGTTGAGCTAAGATGTGATTATTGTATTATTGAACTGTTTTGCATGTCCACTGTGTGTCTGATGCATAATAATTTACCTCTGGGACAATAATAAAGTTGAGGTTGAATTTGTTATAATATTCTAAAATAATAATAGGCTATATTTGTAAGTGCACCTTTTTATATCTGGTAATAACTTTATTCAACTGGGGCTAAACTCACCACGGAACAAAACTGCATTACAAAGACACAGCCTAAACTGTGTAGGTAAAATCATTCAAAATGAAAAGGTAGAGACTGTTTTAGTCAGTAAACAGCATTTTGGCCACAGAAGTTTGGCAGAACTCAACAGTTTGAAATATATCGTCAAAAGATCGAGAATATTTCCTCCACAAGCTGAATTTTGACAAACGGTGTCAGACAGATCCTCGTGCAAACAGTGAGTAAAAGTGTAAAACTTTAGTCGCCGGTAGAATATCGATTCTGACAAACACACACAGAACAACCAGACATTTTGGTGCTGGAAATGTTTTTATCTCCGTCTTTTTCTGTCCGAGTTCAGTCTGAATGAATCAGAATGAACGAGGAACAATGTCACTTCTGTCGCCAAAATGCACACAGCTTTTTTTAAATCTCTTCCGTCCTAAAAGCGTCTGTTGGGGTGATTTTGGTACGGGGACATTTGTAATTCTGCTGGAGTAAATGTTTAATCCCGTTAGACGCTCGTTCCTCCCTCCCGCCGTCTCGTTGGCCCAGCGTCTCCATGTTCGTGTTGTGTTCGTGCGTCGTGTTTGGATGGATGGAGTGTGAGTGCAGCTCTGTCCTCTCAGCTTCACTCTCACATCACAAATCTCACAGTTTTGACCCAAACGGCGTTTAAGTCATTACAGCGCGGCGCATTAGCACAGACGCACAAGAGACACAGACTGACAAACGACTTCCACCGAGCTCTGCACTGGAGATCGGCCAATAACCCGGACTTTAACTACGGCTTTACGGGAGAAGCTCTGGTTTCAGCGCTAAGCTCATTTAGACGACTCGTGTCGATTTAAAGTTGGGGAACCCAACTTTAATCTTGTAAAGAGTTCCCGTTCGCCGCGCCTTCATCATTTGGGTTATTTTGTATGAGGCTGCGGATCTTGAGAACAAATAAGTTTAAAACAGATTATAACATTTTAAAGCCCCAGTGAATCGGTGCAGTGTGACGTGTTGGTGCACATGAAAATTTTACATTTCACACAAATGAACCCACTATCGGAATATGGTAAAGAGCATGTTGTGAGAAATGCCACGTGTTTCTTGAAAACTATAACGCAAAAAAAGACTGAAGTTTGAAATATTTCCTGTTCTGACACTGATAGTTTAGTAAAGCCAAACCTCCTCGTCAATGTCTAATTTCTGAAGATCTTTTTGCCCGAATAGGCTCTAATCACACGTCACACACCAGGAAGATGTTTGGAAACATGTGATGACAACTTCCTCCAGGTTCTGTTCGCAGCAGTAAGTCTGAAAAATGAGAAAATGTCCCAATTTTCTTCATCTTCGTGTTATTGTAGAGTTACATTGTGTTCGGCTCATCCACGACTCCAACCGTACCTCAGTTTTCATCATTTCCTCACTGACAGATTAGAAGAGACGAAGGCGTCAAATTGAAGATGATTCCAAACAGCACAAACGTCTGCATTTTACTCAAGATTTACTTCAGTGGGTTTGACCACAGTCGCTCCAGTGTCGGGAAATACACCGGAAGTCGTCATCGCTTCTTTCCAAACGTCTTCCTGGTTTGTGACGTAAGTGTGAGTCTGTTGCAGAGTGTGACTGTGGTGTGTTTGTAATTGTCAGAGGGGCCGATCGGCACAAACTGGAAGCTTCACTTCAGTCAATTTGCCCCGGGGCGGCTGTGGCTGCAAAAGTCATTTATAACCAGTGTGGAATGAATGAATAATGCATGAAACTGCATTACACATGAAATGGCTTTAGAGTGTCTGGAAAAAATAAGACTAATGCATAATTATTATTAGATATAGAGTTAAACACACATTTGTCTGTTCTGGCTAACAACACATCCAGCTCTGGACAAAAATAAGACTCCACTGCATTCGTTTTCCTGAACTCAGCGTCTCTACGTGTGTTTGGGTCGTTTTATTCCAGCGTCAACACAAACTCACCTCATTCTGCTTCACCTGAACCAAACCTGATTTAAGGAGGAAAAGGAGAAAAGCCACTGCTGTGTTCAGCATTATTATTATTCCACCAAATATTGATTTCTGAACTCAGTTCAAACATTAGGATTGTGCCGTTTTAAATGATGATCTTGTTTTCTTCACATTATTTGAAAACATTTACTGTATTTTTTAGGCTATTTTTTCAGGGTTTGGGTGGTTTTTCACACCAACAGTGCATAGAGCAAATATATGAATCAAAAATGACAAAACAAATCCTTATCTGTTTTTTCATTTTGGTTTTAGAGAAATAATAATGAAAAGAGTTGTTTTTTCATTTTCTTATTTTTGGTTCTATACTGAAAAATAAACCAATGGGGTATTGGGTTGTTTTTATCACTATAACTTCTGTAACTCGCCTTTCCAGATGAAATGTCGGTTCTTGGGCTCTGATTTTATAAAATAAATTTCTCCCAAAAAGTGCGACTTATACATGTTTTTTTCTTCTTCATTACACATATTTTGGCTGGTGCGACTTATACTCCGGAAAAAAGGTTAATCTTTTCTGTTATTTTGACCATTTGTCATTTTCTGCAAATAAATTCTCTTAATGACAATATTTTTATTTGGAATTTGGGAGAAATGTCGTCAGTCGTTTATCGAATGAAACACAAATGTTCATTTTACTCAGACACAGACGTATACGTAGTAAAATCAGACAAACTGATAATTTCGCAGCGTCTCTTATATTTTTCCAGAGCTGTACGTCCATATTTCCCATCCTTCGTTTCTCATGCTGCTGGAGGGTCTGTGCACATCGTAGCAGAGGAGGGTCCGGTCTCACTCATATCTCTGTTACTGTTAGCGGAGATTACACATGTTCATATCTGAAACACTGCCATAAAGACAAACGAGGAGGAGGCGACGATTTAAACCTGGAGACAGAGACGGATCAGCTGGAGTCCGCTCCGAGCACATTATATACAGTCCCAAAGTGTGGTAATGTAGGATTCCTCTCACAGGCGCTGTTATCTTTACTGTCATACGCTAAGGATTAAGACATATAGTGTTTAAAGACGCTGGATGAGATTTTTACTGTCTTAAAAACGGGAAAAACACTTCAGATTATCAGACAGGAAAATGTTTTTCACTTAGATGCAAACAGGGCACCGCGATCGTAAGAGCTGCTTATACAATATTTTAAAATTGGCACAAATACATGAGAAAAATGTATGTAAAAATATATCACTCCTTGGTTTGCCCCTAAATTGCTGTGCAGAGATTTGGGGAAACACAGAAAATATCTGGGCAAAGCAAGTAGAGATGAAGTTTTAGGATAATTGGGGCAGATATACGTGGGCTGAAGGTTATTTTAAATTATTTGTCACATTACAGACCTGAACATATATTATAATGACCAAAAATAGGATGTGAGCAGTGCTACTCTGTGTAAAGACAATGAAATAAATGAATGGAAGTATTTGTAAAGACATTCTGAAAAATAAGAATAATAAATGTTTGAACGTTTCCCCGGAGCTTAGGGTATTAAAACATTTCGTTGAATCTTTTTAAATGTGTTTTTTTGGACATAATAATACTGCTGTGTCCCTGTTGACAGAGGCTCACCTTTCGTACAGTGATTTGACTTGGTGCATTATATAAAACTACACATACTAAACTTTAATAACACGGCTCACACTGACCCGGCGCCGACGCCCAGTTCACTGACGGTCTCCAGATCGACTCTGTCCAGCTCCATCTGCTGCACTGCGGTCAGGACCTTCTGCTGGTCCTGAGGCTCCGTGATCCCGACCTGAGACACACGAACACACTGAGGAAACAGCACGAAGCTCCAGCGCAGACGGCAGGTTTTCATGGGTTTATAACTGTGTGGTAAATATTTATCACAGTTTTACATCATTTTATTTATTTATAAAGACGTTCTCTTTGTATGTTTGATTTGATGAACTATAACATCAGCCTGTCCAAGGGCGACAGGAGGAAATTAGCTCTGGTGCTACAGCCTGGTACAAGCATCTCTGCTGTGACGGGTCATGTACATTCTGCACTGTCCCTGTTTCATTAAATAAACTGAAACATTTAAATGACAGTTTGCGGAAAAAAGAAAATGCAATGCCTCTGTGTCATCATCACATTTCCACCCAGAATACATGGAGAGTTTACACTTTTTTATGGCAGTTTAAATGTTTTTAGTAAAATCTGTGTTAACCATAGACTGTATAGACTGTTTACTAAAAGGAGCAAATTTGGAGCCAGTTCCATATTAGAAATATAAATGTATTTAGGGATAAAATCACAAAATAAATAAATAAAAACACCAAGATCATGTAGAGCAAACTCACTAACACTGTAAGACCAAACTGGCTCACAGCAGCAGTTACTGAGGGGTGACATTTTTTCAATCTAAAGTCAAATAGAAACAGTCGCTGGAGCTGGAAGTGGCCCCATGAACACTTCCTATTTGGAGCGTGGCAGCTACAAGTTCAGCTACGTCCATTTATACACAGTCTGCCATGTTAATTATGTTTTAGTGGAGCAGTCTAACCTGTCATATGCTCTACTGTGGCTTTCAGAATAATCACACAAGACGTTATTTTGAACAAACTCTCTACAATCGAGGTGTTTTTTGTGGCCCCAGCTCCATTTTTCCAATCCTGCCCCATTGAGAAACAGCTGTTTCCTGTAGATTATTGCATTTCACTGAAGCGTTTGGACTTGTTTCACATCACAGATCAGATCTAAATCGTGATAAATGAGTTTGTACCTTGTGCAGGTCGGTCTGGTCCATGGTGAGCAGCTGACTCCAGCTGATGTCCTGGTCCTTCAAAATAAAACAGAATGAAGTTAAAGTTCTAAAAATGAAACGACAAAGAGGACGGAAAAATATAAACATCCGTCTATTATAGAAGGTTTCAGTTCAGCCGAATATCACTGATATTTAAATCAAAGTGTGACTCTAGTTTGATGCAGGTCAGTGACAGGAGGAACCACTGAGACACTATTAAAGAATGAACTGTGCTTCAGGTTAGGGTCGGGCGGCATCTCAATTTTGATCCCGTTAAACCATCTCACATTTTCCCGGGGTTTACAGTTTTACTGTGACTAATTCAGAATTATTTAGCTGCACCTAAACCTTCAGTAACAGAGTCACAGCTTTATATTTGAAGATGAGGCACAAGTTCTGATCAAACCAAACTTTGCAGTGCGTTCGATCGCATCAGCATCAGCGCACAAGCTGTTTTTATCAGCGCTTATACTGTATGCAGATGAGCTGTATGCAGATGAGCTGTATGCAGATGAGCTGTATGCAGATGAGCCATGCGCTTTGAAGTTTGGTTTGTGTAAAACGTAAACAAAAGTGCCAAAGCTGCATTAAACACATTATTCCTCAGAGTCTAGAACAGTGGTTCTTAACCTGGGTTCGATCGAACCCCAGGGGTTCGGTGAGTCAGTCTCAGGGGTTCGGCAGGGGTCAAGACACATCCAGCTCATATGATTCGTGATGTTTGCCGGTATTGACTACAGGAAATTTTGTGCACGCAATAGTCTTATGACTGTCATGATGGTGTTGTGTAATGTCTTTCTTAATATTTGCCCTTCATAGTAATTATGTCGAGCAAAAAAAGAAAGTGGTCGGACAAATATGTGCAATATGGATTCATATGTGTGCGCCAATAAAGTATATATACCTATGGTTTTATTTTTCCAATTAAGAAGGGTTCGTTGAATGCACGTATGAAACTAGTGGGGTTCAGTACCTCAAACAAGGTTAAGAACCACTGGTCTAGAATGAGGAGGAAATGTAGAGCGGTGCAGAGGACCAATCACAGCCCTTATGTCTGCGGGGTTTTGAGGCGTCGTTAGAAAGTTTGGGAGGTGCAGGTCGGACGCTGTCGTCGACACAAACACGTTTGATGCAGAACCATAAATTGGGCTTTACCATCTGTAAAGTCTGACTTCGCCCTCGGGAACTTCCTCCTCTTCAGCCTCGTCCCCTCTCGACTCTCGGCTTCAATAAAACGTCTCCATCACAAACTTTTGGGCTCAACATCCACACGAAGCGTCAGTCAGGTTTTTTTCTTCTTCCTCGCTGTGTGTGGAGGGAAATCTCCGAGCAGAACCACGTTTGAAGAGGAGAGAGAGCGGAGGGACTGTGGTGGAATCTCTGACCTGACGCAGGGTCGAAGCTCCGGCAAAATGCTCCTAATATTATATTAGGTCCTTATGCGCTGCAGATTTTTTAATGACGGCGATGCAACTGATACTGATGATGCTTTTTGACACCTCGGGGCACCGGATTAGCACCCAGTCCTACTGCAGATGTGTGAATCCTGATTGTGTTGCTGTATTCGATGGTTATTTTTGCGGTGTTGGTGCCTAAAGAAGCGACAGACTCACGGTGATTATGTCGGTGAGGTAGCCCAGGCCCAAACCGTGAAACAGAAGCTCCAGTTCGTCCAGTTTACTAACGCTGAAAAAGACAGAGAAAGAAATTGCAAACTGTTCTGTTTGATCACTTAATATCGCTGGGTTCATGTGAAATCTGCACATTTAAAATAAGTTTAAATTGAGCGGAGGACAGGGCCGATCCCAAACAAATAACCATAAAAACTTGCAAATCATAACTTTGGGTATTTAGCTTATGATCTTTTGTTTAAGCTTTTGACAAACGTTTTAGTAAATAAAATGTCCCCTGTCGTATGTGAGCATGTTAGTCATAAACGTTCAGTCAGAACTCTGTTAATTCTCCTTTCTGAGCAGTTTAAGTTCTTTTGTGTTCCACGACTGACTTCTTGTACTTGTGCACCTACTTCTTTCTGTCCAATAGTCATGAATTATTTCACTTCTGCTTCCTCTTTCCCTGGATTTTAACCTTTAACCTCAGAGAAGGACCCGAGGATCAAACGCTCTGAGGGAAAAGTGTCACTGATGAATGTTTTTTTTAAATAAAGTTAGTGACTGATGCTTTGAATGACTTTTTCTCAGCCGGGTGTTTCTCTGGTGATTCCTCTGGACTGTCTGAATGGATAAACACGGAGCTGCAGTTTGTTATTGTTTATGTCTCCGGCTCCAGACGCTGTTCCCTCACCCAGCAGCAGAGGGCGGTGTACGGCAGGAGGGCAGTTATGTAGTACAAATCTACACAATTACATTATTATACTGAAATTATGTTTTGAATATCGACATATAACAGAGATTCTAAACATTTCACACAAATTACCAAGATAATATTTAGCTTTCAACAGCGAGATATGAACCCGGACTTTATAAGGACGGCATTTGTGCTAAACCAGACCTAAAATAGCACAAAAATAGATTTATTACTAAATAAAATAAAAACTTTCCAAAATGTACCACAGCCTCAATGGCTCAGACTTCTGCACAGAGGGATATTATAGCATTTACTTCTCTAATGGTGAGACATATTTTGCTGTTACACTGGAAATATGACAAATGTCCTTTTTCTATGGCTCAAAGATACAGTGATATTGCTAAAACTTTAAAAATTAAATACACTTTGAGTGGATGTACAGATAGATTTTTCCCGGTATGGCAATGTTTTACAAATACTGCCCATTTGAATGTGCCAGTGCCTTGTGATTTCTGTCATTTGGAATATTTAATATTCAACTGGTGATGCTGTGTGTGGTTTAAATGACGAGCTGAGATGGGTTGGGACGAGGATGTTCTTTTATAACACTTTTTCCCCATTGTTATTTTCTGTACATGTATATATCATATCATATTTAAGTGCTGGTATTTTGTGCAGTTTTATCACACTGTGCATGTGCAAAAAAGGGACGACTAAACTGTATATTTCATTCATTGTGTATTTTTGTTAGTGTTTCTAGTTAAACTATTTGGGAAGTCTCGTCTTTCAAACTAGGGGACAAAGTTGTTATTTTGGTTTAATTTTTCGGTCCTTTCCCTTTTGAGATAAACTGAAACCTCAACCAAGACATTCACCAGCAGATCTTAGTAAATATCACTTTTGGAGGAAGAAATTTGAGTATTTCTTGTGTTAACCGGCGATGATTAAAGCTGCACTATGTAACTTTTGGGCTGCGGGTCAGTCACCTACTTGTTTCTATGGATACGTCACTGCTCTGCCTGAAATGTTCCACAGTGTGACATTAAACAGCTCGACTTCACATTTATTCAACGACAGGTGGATTTAGAGCTCAAAAATACCTAGAAAAATAGACTCGCCTCTCCACAGATCTGACCCGCAACTTGGTCTGGTTTGGTCTCAAAGACAGGACGGTTTAATGCCGTACTGTGGAACATTCCAGACACAGCGATAACATCTCCATGGAGACAAGCGTATGACGGACCCTCCACCAGAAAAGTTACACAACGCACCTTTAACAGTCGGTCTGTTTATGTCCAAGAAACTAATGTTTAAACTCATTTATTCATATTAAAGACAAAATAAAATAAATGTGATTATTTAAATAAAGACACGTTTCTCCACTTGGCCCGAATGTCGTCTTTATTTTCAGTCTTTATTGTCTATAGTTTTTATCTGCGAATGATATTAATGAAATAATACGTGAAATTTTATATTAGGGTTTGATGATAAATTGTTGTTGTTTTTTTAATAATGATAATGAATGACTATTTATGTAGTTTTAATAAGATTCAATACAGATGAGTTTATCATTGTGTAAATTTGATTGTTATTTATATGTAGTGATGAAATGATCATTATAAATGTTTAAGGACGACAGATGCGGCTATAATCTGGTGCAGACATTTTTGCCTTGGCCTTATGTTTAACTGTGCACTGTCCTTTAAATAAACGAATAAAGTAAAGTGCATTTGTGGAAAATCTGATTCAGTTTTTGATTGAATAATTAAAAAAACATAATATTCTTTCACCAGTCTTGAGATTCCTCTGAGAAGCACGGATTAGCGCAGGAGTTTTGTTTGGAAGTGGACGCCAGGATCCTCACAATCTGAGACACAAAAGATCAAATTAGAATTTAAATCCAAAAGTGCCTGAACCTGTGTGTGTTAAACAGAGCAGTGTTATGCAAAAGTGACCGTGTTATAATATTCCCTGGTCAGAAACACGCCTGAAGAGGTTTTAGACGCCATTCACGCATGTTTGAGTGATTTAGAGAACCCTCCAGAACACTATTTGAACCGTTCTTACAATCAGCTGTAAGATTCTGTCCAATGCTCAGACAGTTTTTCACAGAATTACAAAAACATGACACAAAACAACACACTAGAGCTGGTGAAGTAAACCTGTAATGTGAGAGCAGCCCATGAACCCGCGACAGAAGGTAAAGCAGTGATGCCGGTACTGGACCTGTGCATGTTTGAACTGCGTTGCCAGATCTGCTGCAGTTTCCCCCAGTCTGGTCCTGAGGTTTTTATCGGCTCCGAGCTGCAGCAGTTTGAGCACAGACTCCTCCCGGCCGTACTGCACCGCGTAACACAGGGCCTGCGAAACAACACAAAACACCACGAAAAACAACACGAAACAACACAAAACAACATAAAACACCACAATAAACAACACGAAACAACACAAAATAACATGAAACACCACAAAAAATAACATGAAACAACACGAAACACCACAAAACAACACAAAACACCACAAAACAACACAAAACACCACAATAAACAACACGAAACAACACAAAATAACATGAAACACCACAAAAAATAACATGAAACAACACAAAACAACATAAGACACCACGAAAAACAACACAAAACACCACAAAAAACAACACAAAACAACATAAGACACCACGAAAAACAACACAAAACACCACAAAAAACAACACGAAACACGAAACACAACACGAAACACCACAAAACACCACAATAAACAACACGAAACAACACAAAACACCACAAAAAAACAACATGAAACACCGCAACACAACATAAAACACCACAAAAAACAACACAAAACAACATAAAACACCACAAAAAAACAACATGAAACACCGCAACACAACATAAAACACCACAAAAAACACGAAACAACACAAAATAACATAAAACAACACAAAACAACATGAAACAACACAAAACACCACAAAAAACAACACGAAACATAAAACATGAAACAACACAAAACACCACAAAACAACATAAAACATGAAACAACACGAAACAACATAAAACACCACAAAAAACAACACAAAACAACATAAAACACCACAAAAAACAACACAAAACAACATAAAACATGAAACAACACGAAACAACACAAAACGCCACAAAAAACAACAATAAACACGAAACACCACGAAAAACAACACGAAACACCACAAAACAACACAAAACAACACAAAACAACATAAAACACCACAAAATAACATGAAACACCACAAAAAATAACATGAAACAACACAAAACAACATAAAACACCACAAAAAAACAACATGAAACACCGCAACACAACATAAAACACCACAAAAAACACCACGAAACAACACAAAACACCACGAAAAATAACACAAAACACCACAAAAACAACACAAAACACCACAAAAAACAACATGAAACAACACAAAACACCACGAAAAACAACACAAAACACCACAAAAAACAACACGAAACAACACAAAACACCACGAAAAAAATAACACAAAACATAAAACACCACAAAAAACACCACAAAAAACACCACAAAACACCACAAAAACAACACACGAAACAACACAAAACAACATAAAACACCACGAAACAACACAAAACACCACGAAAAACAACACAAAACACCACAAAAAACAACACAAAACAACATAAGACACCACGAAAAACAACACAAAACACCACAAAAAACAACACAAAACAACATAAAACACCACGAAACAACATAAAACACCACAAAAAACAACACAAAACAACATAAAACACCACAAAAAACAACACAAAACAACATAAAACATGAAACAACACGAAACAACACAAAACGCCACAAAAAACAACATGAAACAACACAAAACAACATGAAACAACATAAAGTTGTAGTCCCTGGTGGTTTAGTCCTGGTTTAGTCCCTGGTTTAGCCCCTGGTTTAGTCCTGGTTTAGTCCTGGTTTAGCCCCTGGTTTAGCCCCTGGTTTAGTCCCTGGTTTAGTCCTGGTTTAGTCCTGGTTTAGCCCCTGGTTTAGTCCTGGTTTAGCCCTGGTTTAGTCCTGGTTTAGTCCCTGGTTTAGTCTTGGTTTAGTCCTGTTTTAGTGCTGTTTTAGTCCCTGGATTAGTCCCTGGTTTAGTCCTGGTTTAGTCCTGGTTTAGGCCTGGTTTAGTCCCTGGTTTAGTCCCTGGTTTAGTCTTGGTTTAGTCTTGATTTAGTCTTGGTTTAGTCTTGGTTTAGACTTGGTTTAGTCCTGGTTTAGTCCTGGTTTAGTCCTGGTTTAGTCCCTGGTTTAGTCCCTGGTTTAGTCCTGGTTTAGTCCTGGTTTAGTCCTGGTTTAGTCCTGGTTTAGTCCCTGGTTTAGTCCCTGGTTTAGTCCCTGGTTTAGTCCTGATTTAGTCCCTGTTTTAGTCCCTGGTTTAGTCCTGATTTAGTCCTGGTTTAGCCCTGATTTAGTCCTGGTTTAGTCCCTGGTTTAGTCCTGGTTTAGTCCCTGGTTTAGTCCCTGGTTTAGTCCCTGGTTTAGTCCCTGGTTTAGTCCCTGGTTTAGTCCTGATTTAGTCCCTGGTTTAGTCCCTGGTTTAGTCCCTGGTTTAGTCCCTGGTTTAGTCCCTGGTTTAGTCCTGGTTTAGCCCTGGTTTAGTCTTGGTTTAGCCCTGGTTTAGTCCTGGTTTAGTCCTGGTTTAGTCCCGGTCTCTCACCGTGTACCCGTTCAGATCTTGGGCGTTGACACTGGCGCCGTGAGACACCAGCAGGTTGATGACTTTAGAATATCCGTTTCTGGAGACCAACATCAGGCACGACATATGAGACCTGCAACGACAACGACGACATGAGACGAACGAAGGGAATCAATCCACAAACTGGGGCTGAACTGGTGAAAATATGATCTGTTCATGTTTAACAAAAGGATTCTGCTCAGAGTTCAGTGTCAGAAAATGATTAAGTTATACAAGAACCTTCATTTTATGCAATATAAGAAAGGATATTTTATTGCAGCAATTTGCTAATTGCATCCATTCAATTCATAAAGTTATTCATTTTGAAGCTCTAAAACTAATTAATGAAAAAAGACAAGTTTAAAGCAATAGTTAGAAATATTATAGCCAAATAATACCATAACATTACATTATAATACTGTGATTAAAAAGATGTTGATAATTATGGAGAGAAAAAGCTGATTATTCACACATCTAAAGGCCTCAAAATATTTAAGGTTTTCTCCAACCGACACCATAACCACATTAATGATCTATGCTCAGGCATAAGTTTGGCTCTTGTACAAATGATGTGAAGTTGTTTAAATCATATTGTTCACAACCCAGATCTGGATTAATGACAAAAAAGCCATTTGCAAAGGCCACAGGTGCCTCACTGTCGCTCTGCGGTGATTCTGAGGAGGCCACGATGGACGAGTGTGACTGAGATGTTTGTCACTGCACAAACGCTCTGCAGGCTCCACTAAGAACTTTAAAGTACAGTTTTATTTGCAAACTGAACAAATCGGACAATGAAATAATAACGTCACTCACAAATATGAGATTCAGTGCAATAAGACCTCAGTCCAACACGTGGAGACACTGGTGCGGCTCTTTTAAAAATATAAATGTGTATTGTTTTGTCACTGTTCTTGTTTGTTTCAAAATGGACCACGAGTCTGCAATAAAGATGAACTGTTCTGTCTGCGGTGCATTCACAAACCACAAGGGGGCAGCACTAAATCAAACATCTACACAGGACTGACACAACCAAGTAAAAAATAAAGTTAAAAAGGTCTTCTAATCATATCACTATGTATTTCCTCATTAGCCACAAATCTGATTAATTAAAGAAACATGAGGAAAATCTGAACATAACCTTAGACTGTGCAGGTGGCTCAGTTTGAATCAAGATTCAGTCATTGTCACTTGGGTCTTGGTAATGAAGGTCTACAGCCAATCTTCTGTCAGTAAAACATGCATCTTGGAGCAGGGTTCAGGATTCTTCTGATAAATTATGCCATTGATTTAAAGTTGTTACGGCTGTTATCAAAGTTAGTAACAAAAATCTGTTCAAAAGTTTACAGGGAGCTGATACAGGGACTGTGCTCAAACCTGTGAGAAACAGTACGAAGACGAGCTGCTGAATTCTGGACACTAAAAATTATAGTTAAAACCCGAATACAAAACATGACAATAATAAAGGTGAGAATAGAGAAAAGCATAAGTCACTTTTTGGAGGTCTGGTGCTGCTAAAATGATTGAATTCTGGAAATAACCTTAAGATGACAGAAACAGGTTTGAACCACACAATTTATCTGACCTCGAACAGAATCGAACAAGGCACAAAAGTTTCTCACCAAGTCTTGATATTCCAAGCCAAACCCCTAAGATCAGTTCTCAGCTCCCTGCCAAGTAGGAATGAGTCGATTAATCCATAATTGATCCTTCAGAGTTTGGTGGATCAGGTTCATGTTAATGGCCAAACTGAATGTCGGTGTCTGTGTAACGCAGCCTGAGGAGTCGAGGTCTGAGCACAAACTCTGGAGCCTCACAGTCCCACGTCTCGGCTCTGGCTCCTTGGAGATCCCTATATTCCTCAGAGTGTGTTTCCCTGCACATCAGTGTCCCGGGTATGATCGGGTTTTTGAGTGTCCCGGTTTCACATGTTTACGCAGCATCTGCAACGCGACATACGCACAGAACAGACTCAGCACCAGCAGAACATCCTCTGTCACAGAGAGAACACTCATATTCACTGAGTCACAGAGAGAACACTCATATTCACTGAGTCACAGAGAGAACACTCATATTCACTGAGTCCAGTCCTTTAGTCCCACAGAAGCTGAAGCAGCAGCACAAGGAAAGAGCTGCTTTTTTCAGCTCTTACAGTTTATGCAAATGAGCCGTGAGGTTTTAAGTTTAGTTTGTGTAAAACATAAATGTTTAAATCTGCATTAAACACATTCTGATCTCACACTGATGAGGCTCTGGAGTCAGGACGTTTATGTTTAAAGTTGAGTTTATTTATGCAGATTAGGAACAGGAAGAATATTGATGGTAATTTTAATATAAAATGTTAAGGATTAATCGAAAATCAATCGTAAATTTTCCCGACGATCAATTAAGAGTTTAATCAAATGCCCGTCCCTATTGCCGAGTTCTGTGTTTCCCATGGGAATTACCTGAGATAATCTGTGATTAAAGCAGGTCGATCACACAGGAAGTCTGGGCCTGAAGTTGTGACCTGCACCTCAGTCTGTGGGACTGGACTAATCGCCCAAAAGGGACATACAGAGTAAAGAGACCTAACAGCCTCGGGGGATCATACTTAAGGCTGGAAAGTGCAGAGTACGTGTGGTTAAAAGTCACAGAAAATTAACAGTAATCAAGAAGTCAAATAGATTGTTTATCAGAGCCGACGTCACTAAGTCATTTGTGACCAAAACTGCATTAAAATCTATTTGTTCTGTTGTGACTGAACACTTTAAGACTCCTGCCCAAACACCTGCACAGAGGAAATGGGTTTTACATCATTTATTTGGCTAAAAGTCGTGAGTGACATGTTTTAGTCCCAAGTTTTTGTTTGTGTAAATGTGAGCAGGTTTATGACTCCCGTCCTTATCTGTGACGCAGAGAAAGTGTAAATCTGTCAGACAGAAACAGCCCTGGGAATGTTGACATTATTAACAGGTTTAAGGAAGTACCAGGGAAAAGACTCATATATGTGAATAATCTGCTCATGTTTAACTACAGTAAAAGTGACTGAAGGAAGTTAATAAAAGTAAAATGTGTTCTTGTGAACTGTGAGCTATGTGAATATGTCTCACAGCTGTAAAAGCTCAGACACAGGGTAAGAAATGTAAAAGCACTGATTTTAAATAACACAAGAACAATATTCAGATGATAATGTGTGAATCCCACAGCAGCGTGTTAAAACAGGTCTTTAAACGTATTGTTGGTGGTTTAAAGCCCCACTGCACAGAGAGAATACTCCTGATATTTACAGGCTGCAACTGTTCAAATGGGATCATAAACGTTGTAATGAGAAACTACCATTGGATTTCCAACAAATTCCTTCACTCTAAATGTGAACACACGAGACCATGAGACCAGAGGCGACAGCGACTTTCACGTAAACTATTTTACAACTGAATTAGAGAGAAATTCTGTGACATATGCTCCCACACATGGTGAATGATTGTTCTCAGGACATTATTACTATATGGAACTGTTTTCTGTGTCGTAATGTATAAGTTAATGTATAATCAAGTTGATTATTGTTGTATGTTCTGTTATTATTGTTAAAATGTCCAGACTTATGTTTGAATGTAATTCCATAATTCTGACAGTTTATCTGAGGACAAGCAGAACAGATCTGTTTGAGGCCCTTACAGCAGCGTTCTGTCAGGTCTTAGTCTGGGTCTCCTGACATTCTTCTAATCTCATTTTCCTGTCACATCGTTGTGTATCAACTTATCTTCTTGTCTATAATACCGTGTTTTTCGGACCATAAGTCGCACTTTTTCAGGGTTTGGGTGTTTCCGTCGAAGTATATATTACATTGATATATAAATCGTATATATGAATCAAAAATGAAAAAACAAATCCTTATCTGTTTTTTCATTTTGGTTTTAGAGACAAATAATAAAGAAGAGAGTTGTTTTTTCATTTTCTTATTTATATTGAAAAACAAACAAACAAATGACACACAGATTCTTCTGTTCGGTTGTTTTTACTACTATAACTTCTATAACTCGCCTTTCAAGATGAAATGTTGGTTCTTGGGATCTGATTTTATAAAATAAATTTCCCCCAATTTCCCAAGTCCGGTGCGACTTATACATGTTTTTTTCGTCTTCATTGTGCATTTTTTGGCTGGTGCGACTTATACTCTGGAGCGACTTATAGTCCGGAAAATACGGTAAAAGAATCAGAATCTTTACTGTCAGCAGGCTCACTTCTCCACAAACTGGACTCTTCATTTTATTTGCTTGTTTCCATGGAAATGTTGTTCCTTTGGCTACAACATCCCAAAGTTCGGAAACTTTCTATTTCCATGGAAACATTCAGCTGACACGCCACCTCCAGAAAGTTACACAGAGTTGCTTTAGACACATGTGAGGTGACTGGAAAATGACCCACTGTGCTATAACGTTCATATATTTTTACTAAACAACTTACCTAAATGATACTGACATTTTAAACAGCCCTTTGACAGTAAATTCTGTGCATTATATTCTCCAGAGGACTCCAGGTGAGCGTGTTCTCCGCAGATGGAGGAGCCACAGACCCCCCATGGAGCTCAGATAGAGATGTTTACCTCGGGTCTCCATGACACATCTGTATAAAACATCTGTATCAAACATCTGTGCGAGCCTCTGCATCAGTGTGTTTCACATGTGGGCACAATCAGAGCAGAGACGTCACACTGGACGGAAGCAGAGCCCAAACACTCATTTATTTACTCAACACTTCACTGAGAGACACAGGAGAGACCAGGGGGTGAAACAGGAGTGGAACAGACGGGGGCAGAGGGAGGCCAGGGTTCACCGGGCTTTTTTCGAGAATATTTTGAGTCGGGTCACGTATTGAAATGTTTCACATACATGTTTTTAAATTAGACTTTTTATTGCACAGTGCCTTCGTATAAATGCCCTCTGTGGAAAAGAGGAGAGCTGCAGGTTTATGAGAATATAAATCAGTGTAAAAAATCTGATACTAATCAATACAAAAACGAGCATAGTGAAAGATCAGATACTAGGATTGTGTGGTAATCCGGTGTCCCGCGGTATCAAAAGCATCAATATCAGTTTCATTCTCGTCATTATAAAAATCTGCATCAGGACCTAAAACCACAGCAGGACTTTCTCCCTCCGCTCTCTCTCCTCTTCAAACGTGGTTCCGCTCGGAGATTTCCATCCACACGCAGCGAGGAAGAAGAAAAAAACCTGACTGACGCTTCGTGTGGACGTTGAGCCCAAAAGTTTGTGACGGAGATGTTTTACTGAAGCCGAGAGTCGAGAGGGGACGAGGCTGAAGAGGAGAAAGTTCCCGAGGGCGAAGTCAGACTTTCAGGGAGGAGACGGTAAATATCTGTCTAATGTACAAGATGAAACACGGCTCGGCCCCTTCGCTGAATAACTTTGTTCATTTCAGATCCAGTGAGGAGCAGTGAGTGAAGAGCTTTATTCCTCATAGAAAAACTGGATTTGGCCTGTTCTGTTTTCTCCCATCAGTGGAACTCATCTCCCTCATTCTCTACTTTTAAAAATAATGCTAAAAAGTGGCTTTTAGAAATCCAAATGTGTCAACACTAAAACTTTTATTGTATTTTTGTAATCTTATTCTACATTTGTGTAATTTTTGATGTGTAACTTTTTAAGTGTATTTTCTTTTCTGCCTTTTTCACATCAGGCAAAGGGACCGATGTAAATGAGCTCTTATCAGCTGCTCTGGCACATTTACATGGTTTTGATGTTGATTCATGTGGATTGTCCCTTTTCAAATAAATAAATTAAATAAATAAAGCCCAATTTATGGTTCTGCATCAAACGTGTTTGTGTCGACGACAGCGTCCGACCTGCACCTCCCGAACTTTCTAACGACGCCTCAAAACGCCGCAGACATAAGGGCTGTGATTGGTCCTCTGCACCGCTCTACATTTCCTCCTCATTCTAGACTCTGAGGAATAATGTGTTTAATGCAGCTTTGGCACTTTTGTTTACGTTTTACACAAACCAAACTTCAAAGCGCATGGCTCATCTGCATACAGCTCATTTGCATACAGCTCATTTGCATACAGTATAAGCGCTGATAAAAACAGCTCGTGCGCTGATGCTGATGCGATCAAACGAGCTGCAAAGTTTGGTTTGATCAGAACTTGTGCCTCATCTTCAAATATAAAGCTGCGACTCTGTTTCTTAAGGGTTTAGGTGCAGATACTAAATTCTGAATTAGTCACAGTAAAACCGTAAACCCCGGGAAAATACTGAGACTGTTTACGTGGCATCAGATACACAACATTCTCAATGCCGATGTTACAAATATTTTTGTCCTGACTCATGTGAACTTGTTTCTGTTGTGTCTTGAGCAGGAGGCTGAAGTCTGCCTGCTCTGGGGCTGTCAACATATCGCTCTAGTGGCAACCGCAGATTGTAAAATGTGAATAAAATGTTCGTATTGTGATAAATAAAAACCATGTGAGCTGTGTCATACCCCTCCCCTGATTTAAGAGGAAAATGTGAACAGAACAGGTGGAGAAAAGGTCCAATGGAGGGTTAATCCTGAGCTGTGGTGACTGAGTTCCACCCGACCCACACATGGAGAACACAGAAAAGAACCCGTCGTTTTAACTGTGTCAGTCTGGGAATCGGACCCGTCACCTCGTCGCTGCGAGGAGCGCCCCACATCAGGCTGGTTCTCCACAGACCGACCGTGAGCCGCTCCATTTCCACTGCATTCTCCCCAAATCCTCTCAAAATTGACTGAAATATTTGGTTTATGAACAGAGTGCTGTGCCCCCCAGGAGCCTTCAGCCTGTGTGTAACGGAGCAGAAGAGCAGTGAGTCCTGCAGGGTCATTACAGACACAAACTACTGCGTCTCACCGTTTTATTAGGCCGTTTACTGACAATTTATAAATACCAGGATGCGTTTAATATGGGGCTTTAGGGATAATCCTGTTTTAGTCAGAGGTAGAACTATAACTTGTTTTAGGATTATCATTTATTGTCCATTTTCTTCAGTAAGACATCACACTGTACTACAATTATGACAATTATTTGTATGTGGGCAGGGTTATCTATTATTTTAGTATTTATTTATTTTATTATTTATAATTTAACGAAGACAGTGCACAGAAAACAGACTCCCGAGAAAAGATGCTCTGTCTTTGGGGACAAAATACATTAAGAAAACTACAGTATTTCCACATTAAAAATATGCAAAAATCATCATTTCCCCTGCTTAAAGCTACACACTGGAAAAAACTATATCTAGGTAAGTTAAAATGACTTAAATTAAGAACATTTTACTTTGAGTCAATTCAACTTGACAAGTAAAATGATCTGCCAGTGGAATAAGTGGTTTTCTCTTAATTCAAGCAACATTTGATTTTCTTTCTTATTTTAAGTGTAAAAAGTAGGTGTTGTTTTTTGTAATAAGATGTATTTTTATCCTTTAAGTACAAAAAGTCTTGTTCCACTGCAGATCATTTTACTTGTCAAGTGAAATTCATGGTAAAATCCTGGTAAAACTTTCTAAATTCACGACATCTTAATTTAACTCGATTTCATTTTTGCAGTGCAGTATGCAATGATTTTTGACCCAAAAAAAAAAGAACTAAAAAATAAATCCGGGTTTTTGGGTGATTTTTGGACTGAAAAACAGAGAATGAATTCAGTGCATCTCCACAAACCTGACCCTTACTTGGCCTTAAGGAGGATTCCCTCCTGCTCGGTTCCGTGGAAATGTTGTTGCTTTGGCTATAATATTATACATTATAATAATATACAGTAACCTCCATGGAGAATGTTCCGAAGTGTGGCTTTAACTTTTCCATTTCCAGGTGCCACCTCCAAAAACTTACAGACCTTAAGGTAAGTTCAATCAGTCAGACTTTATTTATATTAGAATGTTATGTTAGATTAGAAGAGGAGGTGGGATTAAATAAATTCTCTTCTTCCCACTCCTTTTTCGGCAAAATATTTTCTTGTTTTTGTTATTTCCATCATGATTTCTCTAATGTGACATGTTCCATTGTAAAAGAATGTAAACTTCTTAATTGCCCAAAATATAATAATAATAATAAATAATAATAGCGTTTTTCATACATAAATGGAACCCAAATCGCTCCAAGTTCAATATTCCCGTTTCTCAGGGTCGTTTCTGTTGGAGTGTTTCACAGTTTGAGACGTGTCACTGCGACAGGCCAGTGTGGACGTGGTTTTGTGTGAGCGTCGGGTGCGATGTTGATGCTCAGAGTGGCGGTGTCTCAGACCGGTAAACACTCACATTTCTGAGTAAATCTGAGCTGCTTTTGAACGCACCGCAGGAATCCCACATATTTACAGACATTTACTACGGTCGGAGGGTCGCATGAAGGCAGCAGGAATGTGAGCTCCAGCGTCCAGAGAACACAGAGGTTTAGTACAAAGGCACGAGACGGAGGAGAAACTGTCAGAGAAACTGTCAGAGAAAGCAGCAGAGCGCAGCGTGAGGACGGCTCATGGTCAGACTAACCACACGCTGAGGGAAAAGCTGCAGCTAAATGAGGGCGACATGGCAAAAATACGATTTACTTGGAGCCTTGGATTGTGTCATGAATCATGTATTTTTCTATTGCTTTAAGAGGGGGGACTGCGAGATCAAACACAATCAAATAAAACGCACGACTTGAATGGATGCAATTAGTTAAACCACAAAGGCTGTGATTTCTGAAGTCCCAGAATTTCCCTGAACAATAAAATATCCTGCCTTAGTCTGCAAACGAAACAGCTGCAGATTAGATTTAGAAATGCACTTCTTGTATTGGTTTGTCACTCATATTTCAGTCTTTTTGTCCGTTCTTCTGGACATGTTTACACTCTGAACAGAATCCTTTTCTTAAAACATGAATGGTAAAGTGTGGTGCACCTGTCCACCATGTTGGGGTCGGCGTTCCTGGACAGCAGAAGCTCCAAACAGCTGCAGATCTTTTCTTCTGGGACAGAGGCAGCGCAGCAGGACATCAGCACCGTCCAGTGATCTGAGAGAAACAGAGGAAACGTTTAGTGAACACTAGTGACGGGCTGATTAGTCGACTAATCGATAATTGATCATTAAGAATTTCATCGATCAGGTTCATGTTAATGGCCAAACTGAATGTCGGTGTCTGTGTAACGTAGCCTGAGGAGTCGAGGTCTGAGCACAAACTCTGGAGCCTCACAGTCCCACGTCTCGGCTCTGGCTCCTTGGAGATCCCTATATTCCTCAGAGTGCGTTTCCCTGCACATCAGTGTCCCGGGTATGATCGGGTTTTTGAGTGTCCCGGTTTCACATGTTTACGCAGCATCTGCAACGCGACATACGCACAGAACAGACTCGGCACCAGCAGAACATCCTCTGTCACAGAGAGAACACTCATATTCACTGAGTCACAGAGAGAACACTCATATTCACTGAGTCACAGAGAGAACACTCATATTCACTGAGTCACTGGGAGAACACTCATATTCACTGAGTCGAGTCCTTTAGTCCCACAGAAGCTGAAGCAGCAGCACAAGGAAAGAGCTGCTTTTTTCAGCTCTTACACTTTATGCAAATGAGCCGTGAGGTTTAAGTTTAGTTTGTGTAAAACATAAATGTTTAAATCTGCATTAAACACATTCTGACCTCACACTGATGAGGCTCTGGAGTCAGGACCTTTATGTGTTTAAAGATAAGTCACTGCAAATGCACTTATCCAGGGTTCCTACAGGTTTCTTCAAGTTAAATTACCATTTATATAAAAACTTAATACCTATTTCACAGAGCTGCCAGCAAAGAAAAACTAAATTCTTGAATTTTTGTTCATTTATTTCTCAAACAAAGGAGTCTGGGGGAGCGTGAAATGTGTCGCTCGGTAACGTAAAACCAACATTAAAAAACAACAGAACAGCTTCAAACTCTGTGTTCTGCTGAGATCGTCTCTGATTTTACGCACTCCTGCTCAGTTTGTTTCTTGTGGTTCGTGTGATCTTCAGTGACGTGTTTGGAGGATTTGGACCTGGGGCTGCGTCACGTTCTCAGTTACTGGTTTCGCCGCTTGTTATTTACTCAGTGATATTTAACCAAATAACAGCGATCGACAAATTAAAGTTTTAAAGGGGAAATTTGTTACGTACAAATGTTAAGACCCAGATATAAAAACTTCAATACTTTTTCCAAGTAGGTATTATGATATTATTATCTATTATATTATATTATAATAAAGGTATTATTTCCAAATGTATAAATTCAAGAGGGAACCCTGTTATCAGAGTCACACACGCATCTTTTGAAGCTGTGGTTTCATCTCGAGGACAAACAAACAATAAAATCTGGAGCTGCTCTAAGACTTGAGGGGAACATTTCAACATCATTTCATCAGTGTTGCACCAGAGACAAACTGAACTTAAGTAACACATAAAGTTAATAAATAAAATTAAAATTAATTATATTTTGCTGGATGTAAAAAGCTGCACACTGTCACTTTTTGGTTGGGCGTCCGTCACCTGCTTGTTTCTATGAATTTGCTCTGCCCGGAATGTTCCACAGTGTGATTTTAAATGGCTCTGCCTTACAGGGCTCTACGCCAACTATGTTTTTCAGGAGCACATGTGCCCCTAAGTTAAAAATTTTAGGAGCACAGAAAAAACGGGGGGCACAAGTAGGTTTTCGTTTTGAACATTTATTACGGTGCAAAACTTGGACACACCAACTTATTTGAATGAATTTTATACAAAAAACAAAATAATTTTGACTGTACTTTTCCTGCATGATCACAGTGTTTTTATAAATCTATCTCCATTTTATCTGATCAATATTCATTTAGACTTAAAATAAGCCAAACAGACTGTACTGCACTGAAACACTCCCCTTTTTGGACCCTGACCCACTGTTTGAGAACCTCTTCTTTAAGAGAACTTCCACTGCACTTTACACAAAACTGCTTCAAAGTGAAAATGGCGGCTGGGCTTTTTAAACCTGTACGTTTGTGCCTGGTCGGAGGTGTCGTGCCCGGGCTCGGTTCGGTTGCGCTCACACTGGGCACGTGCGGCGCTTTAGGGGCTCCAGGCCTGGGCAGGTTCCACAGTCCTAGTGTGAGTTTGCCCCTAATGTCTGACACGTGTCGAACGTTTAACTCGTCATTTTGCGTCTGTGCAGCTCCTTATTGTGGCTGCAGAAGAATCGCACTGGTGCCTGTTTTGTTTTCCCCGTTCGCAGGCTGAAATATTTACTCACAAATTCCAGTGAAATGGACGCACTGTAGAGCCCTGCTGCCTTACATTTATTCAATCACAGGTGGTTTTATAGCTCAAAAATACCTAGAAAAACAAACACAACTTTCTGATGGTGAATGGGGTCGGCTCTCCACAGATCTGACCTGGAATTTCATCTGGTTTGGGCTCCAAAAAGATAAAAAGGTTTAATGCCGCACTGTGAAACATTCCAGACAAAGCAATAAAACCTCTGTGGAAAAAAAACATCTGGCAGATCCTCCACCAGAAAAGTTCCACACTGCACTTTTATAAGATAAGAGGCTTGTGCTGGTGCAGATTATTTTATCCCAGTGTAGTTTGGATTTCCACGACGTTTTGCTGGTTTTAGGCTCACGGCGAAAGATTGAGTTTGTCCTGACCTGGAGGTTCAGAGTCCACAGAGGTCAGGAGTGGGGATGTCCCGATCCGGCTCCCAATTTGGCTCTTTTATGAGTATCGGATAGTATCGGATTCAGTCTCGTGATTGGACTGATCCAATTTCACATGTTTTTGCAGCATCGACGCGCTTTACGGCAGCTGTAAATCAAAACGCTGCCATATCGCTGTGTGAGACTTAACTATAACGGCCCCTCGTTTATCGTGGGTGTCACGTTCTAAAAATAACCCGTGACAGGCGAAATCTGCGACGTAGAAAAACCCGGTGAAAACTGTAAAACCCCTCAGTGATCTGAGCAGGGAGGGGGATCGCACCGCACAAATCGGCCGCGATCTAAACTGAGGAGCGGGGGGCTGAAAAACATAGTTCTGGGGAGTTGTTGTTGGTGCCGTTTTTTATCCTTATAAACAGACATGTCACCTTCAATTACGCAGAAAATAATGTGCAGCTTCTCCCTCAGCCAATCAGAACGCAGAACACAATGCACGTTCATACACGGTAAAAAAAACATGCAAAATCTGCAAAAGGTGAACGGCGTTATAGTGCGGGACGACTGTACAACAAAACGAGTCAAACAGCGACGCAATCGCTGTAAACAAACAGTTTCTCCTGGAGGAACCAGCAGAGCCACTTTAACACAAACAATTTAATTCACTTACAAAAGAATCATCCGGACGAGTTTGAGATTTACGAGAGCAAAGCTGCAAAGCCACAGCAGCAACACTGGAGGAGGTATCGGAAAGAGCACTCGTTAAAAAAATCAGATTAGAAGCCAAAAAATCTAGATCGGGACATGAGGAGCGTCAGAGGAGCAGAGCTGGACCTCCTCTCATACTTCACCTGTTTCCCCGGAGAAGGTCCCTGCACATTTGCTTCTGCTCGTCATTTTTACTGCAAAACAAATCTGAACAAGTCTAATGTTGGTCCAAAAACAGGTCACTACGTAATCTCCTGGAGGTGGCACGTCATTAGAGTTAAACCACACTCCAGACGTTCAGAACATTTGCCATGGAGATATTTGATTTATGCCAAACTGTGGAATATTACAGCCAAAGCTCCATGGAGACAAGCAGGAAAAGGCCCTCCCCAAGGACAAATATGGAACTTTTGATAAAACACAGAGATAAAAATGTTTAAAAAATGGGGAAATGAGGGAAAAAGCCAACTAAACTATTACTAACTTAACTCATAACTAAACCAAGTCTAATCCAGGTCTAAATGCAGATGAAACAAGGAAACAAGGGAAGAAAAGTCTCTCCTTTTGCTTTATTTATGCTTGTTACATGAATCCTTGTTTAGTAAATCCACTGCCTCTAAGCCAAACATGTGAATTTTGAATTTTCCAGAATTGTTATGCAGCAGGTGAAAGTTTGGAGGTTTCATGTTCATAATTTACTACCCGGAGCTTTTATTTCAATAAGAATTCCCCCTTTTTCCAGGAGTCCTAACCCCCAGTTCCCAAGTTTGGAGCGCACCTCTAGTCTATTGTCAGACATTATTTTAAGTTCTAAAACATGAAATGCCAAAGATATTCAAGAGTTTAAAGTTTAGAGGTTATTAACAACACAAAATGCATAATATTGGTTCTTTAAAGCAGATGCAGTTAATTTTCTCCTCCAAATCTCTGAACTACTGGTGTATAAATGCCTGTTTGCCAGGTTTGGTCCTTTCACCCGATTTAGATTTTCCTTTGACGCCAAACTCTGAGCCGAAGTGTGGATCATATTAAAATAAAAGAATCAGATGCACATGTTCGAATAAGACGAGGCTTTGGTAAATTAATGTGTTTATTAAACTTCATTTGACTGAAACAGGCTCCTACTGCTCACTGCTCAGGGGCACCAGAGCACAACTCTGTAAAGCCATTTCAGAGCCACTTCTAACACACCACTCCATCATATATCAGTAACACTTTTTATTAATTTAAGGTTTTATTCTCAAACAGTGGGCCTGCAAGAGTAATCAAACTGAAATTGCAATTTGAATGTGCACAATTATTAAATCGCAAAGCCTGTGTTTATTTCAGTAACGCAATTTCCTCTGAAAACACAAAATGCCTCTTATTACATAAAAAATGGCAAGTTCTGTAGTTTAGATCTCTTTAAACATGTTCAGATTTTTTAACAAAGTCCTGCAATCAAAACATGAACTGCAAATTAAATTGTAGTTGCAACAGACGTTTATCACAACGGCAGGAAGTGTCGTGATGTTGAGTCGCGCACCTTCCTGTCACTGCTTTTCTACAGCAAAATCCCTGTGGAAAAGTGCCACATACTTTTGAGCAGCTTCATAAATCTGCTCCAACACCAAATCTTCATCCACCAAGGTCAACAAAGAACAGATTCTGTCCATGGAGAATATATCCACAACGATCAAGGGAAGAAAGACGAAAACTTAAAGGAAATGACGACGAGCATCAGTGAAACGACTGAGCAACACGAACGTTCTGGTCCTGGAGGGAACTTGTTCACTCAGACGGATTCTAGAATTAAAATTAAAATATTAGCATAGACAGAGATTTGTGCAGTTTAAATGTTCAACATTTAATCTGTGAACATCTAGAGCATTTAAACTGCACAAATCTGTCTTTGCTAATATCGGCATCACAAAAATCAATATTTAACATTATATATATTATAATTTAATAATAATAATGGAAACAGTAATCGAGCAGAAAGAAAGTTTGGAGTGAGCGAGAAACTTGTGAGTGACTGGTGAAAAACAGAAGACAGTCGAGCTGCAGTGAAGAAAACAAAAAAAGCTTTTACTGCTTCATGCAACAGAACCGCCTCCATCAGAGCACGAACAACGAGGGTCCAAAAACTGCAGCAGAATTCCACAAATTTCCCCCCAAAAATGTGACTTATAGTTATTTCTTCTCCACTGTGCATTTTTTGTCTGGTGCTTATACTCTGCAGCGACTTATAGTCCAGAAAATACGTAATTAGCAGCTTGTTACGGTGAAATGCCACTCTGAAGAGGTGTGATCAGTTCTGCAGAAACATTCATTAAATTCCAAATAGATTCTTAATTAAAATGTAAAATCATTATCCATGTATGTTATAGCTTAAAACTAAATACCAGAAACAGCCAAATGTTACATAAAACCATTTTAAACCACAGTATGCAACTTTTTAGCCAAAAATAAACTAAAATAACTGCTTTTTCCCCCATTTCTGTTGTGTTTATTGCAGTGAAAAACCTGCCGCCTGCTCCCAGTACAGATGCATGTCCGCACACCAGCCTCTTGTATAGTTTTGAATGTTCCAAAAGTCCAGTTTTAACTTTCCATTTCCACTGAATCAGGCAGGTGATGTGCCACCCCCTGAAAGTTGCATACTCAACCTTTAATAATACATATAAAACTGCTTACAATGCCTTTTCTAAACTTTCTAGATATTATTTCAAATGTCATAAATAAACAGGAATCTAAAATATCAAAACAAGAAAATGAAAGTAAGATTTTGATAATACATTTGTTCATTATATTTGTTTTTGTCCATTCTTTCTTTCTTATTTGCCGGTCACGTCTGAACGGAGGTGCCCAGATTGTTCCTGTGAAGAGTCGATAACTGGTTTGTCACAGAAGAAGTTTATTTACTCCAGAGCCGAACAGACGCAAACGCAGCCGAGGGGTTTACTGCCCCGGCTCAGAGTAAACAGAGAGGGGAGAGGGAGGAGGAAGAGGAGAGAACGATACGAGAGGAGGAGAGAAAAGGAAAGAGACACGTGTAACTGCAGCACAGCCAGAGCGACGCTGTACCTGATTTTTATTATTCTAAAGAAAATCTACGCAACACTGAAATAACATAATGATTCACAGGGGACACAGATTCTAACCATATAAATGAACAAAAAAAACCCCAAAAATATTCAGAAACATTTTACTGAAAGAGAAAGTACGAATAATTTAAGCGGAATGCGTCTCTTTAAAATGGCCAAACAACGAGGAAAAGCTTTTGTGTTTCAGCTCGTGGGCTAGAAATCTGAAATTTAAGTGATAAGCTCAAAAAAATGCCCAAATATGAAACTGTTGAAACAAAGATATAAAGAAATGATTATAGCGAAGTATGCAGAAGAAGAAATTAAAGTTAACCTGTCACTGAATGTCCATTAAAACATTCTGAAACGCAGGGATATATTTTGTTCTGATGGTTTTGTAATAGGGACTGGGGGCAAATAAACTTTTCGGAATTATTGATATTTATTTTGGCTATTGTTATTTGCATTTGTATCTGAATTGTATTTGAATGTTGTTGTCGTTTATTTTCCAGTAAAACTCATGGGTGGTTTTGACTCTCAAGCTCTTAGGGTGAATATCTCAGACTCTTAAGATGATGAGTTTGCCCAGTGAGTCCAATTAAATGACATTATTATGCAGAACACCAGACTCAAGCGATGTGGGAAAGAAAAAGGAGCTCTCTAGTGCTGAAAACCGTGAAATAGTTGAACACCTTGGACATGGTATGAAAACCTTGGATATTTCACGAAAACTTAAGCGTGATCATCGAACTATTAAGAGATTTGTGTTGGATTCAGAGCACACACAGATTTGTGGAGATAAAGGCACAGTACGGAAGGTTTCTGCCAGACAAATACATCGGATTAAGAGAGCAGCTGCTGAAATGATAATCATTTGGAACAGTGCAGTTTAAGTTTTTATTTTTGAAGACAATACTGTTATCATTGGAAAGGCTGTTCAAGGTTTGTCCCTCCATAACCTGGCCCCCACCTACCTCCACCATCACACCCCCACCCGTGCCCTTCGTTCAGCTGACGCCAACCTCCGGTCTCCCCCCACCAGGACTAAACATAAGACCTGGGGGGACGGGGCCCTCTCTGCTGCTGCCCCCACCCTCTGGAGCTCCTGCCCAAACACATCAGAGACTCATCCACACTCCCCATGTTTAAAAAAGCCCTGAAAACCATCTCTTTAAAACCACCTTTCATTATTAATCATCTTATTTCTTCTCCATGTAAAGCGTCTTTGAGAATCTTCAAAAATCTCTATACAAGTGTTAGGTATTATTATTAATATTAATAACATTCGACTTGTACTCTAAAGGTTGATGATGGGAAAATCATGACTGAAATTTATACTGACAATTTGGCAAAATCAGAGAAAAATATCATTTGCATAATAATTTGGAAGGCAGTGCAGAAGCCTCACGCACAAAATGTCTTCCTTGAAAATTTTAATTTCAGCTGAAGTTCAATTTGTTCAGTTATCCCCAACTTTCCTGACATCCTAATTATTCACCGTGATGAGTTTAAAAGCGCTTTTCACAACTTTTCAGAGGCCAGAGCCTACACTAACAGAGCACTTCCTGATTTTCGGGCAATAAAAACACTTAACACTATAATTAGATGCAGCCAGCACAGAGTGGTCACATTTTACCCCAAGAGCTGCTTATAAAACATATCTGCACAAAGGCAGAACAAATTTAGCTCAACTCGATGGACAAAAATCAGGTAGCAGAAGTCTTCATAATGCAGAAATGATGGCACTCCAAGTTATTTGTTTAATTTGAGGTATTTAATACGTTTAAAATGGTGGAATAATCAAAGTCTAATGTTTTTTGCAAGTTTGGTTTTTGTGTTACGCTCCCACTCCAAATAATCTGACCTTATTTTTCATCATTTCGGAGGTGGGGAACATGGACAAGCACAGGTCTAGGAATAGAACCCGGGACCCTGTTGCTGTGAGGCGTGGGTGTCTCTGACCTTTGCTGAAGTTAGCACTGGCTCCTCGGTCCAGCAGCATCTTGGTGAGTTTGAGGTTTGCCCCGCTGACAGCACACATCAGAGGGGTCCAGCCATAGTCCAGTTCACTGTCCACATCCAGGCCTGAAAACAAAACACGATAAACAAAAACTGTGGTCCCCCCATAGAGTTTTCACATCACATCATAACTTTCTATATTAATCCATTCATGCCGATCGCTGCGTAATAAAGCATTGTTGTTGATTTGGTTTGATTTGTTTTTTCATTATGCAAATTTCCTTTCTTTTTTCATTTCATCAAATTTCATGACATAATTTAATACAAGCTGAGAGTCTGACCTTTTAAATGCAATTTATTTCATGTTTTTATGTGCTTCAGAGGCCATAAACAAAATCAAAAAACCCTAAGGTGAAAAGGACCTTTACCCTAGTATAACGCAGGTTTTATAGGCATTTTTTGCAGGCGTTTTAGGCGTAAATGGGTTAATATGTAATACAGATGGAGGACAGGTATAATGAATATTGTTAAAATGTTGAATTCTGTTGTAATACAGTAAGTTCTTGGGTCGAGAGATCAAATAATGACCACGTTCAACATTTGTGAATTTATCTGTTGGATATTTCATGTCAAAGTACAACGTAATCACTAGAATCTGTAAAAACAAAAGTACTGAAAACAAGATGAACAAAAAAAAAAGGTTAAACTAAATATACTTGTGTTGTCATTAGTGCTGTCAATCAATTAAAATATTAAATCGCAATTAAACTCATGAATGTCATAGTTAACTCGCGATTAATCACACATTTTTTGTCCCTTGTATCATCATTTCAATACTTTATCCACATAGAAAAGTGGGTGTGTGCAGATGTTTTATTATTTTATAGGTGGGTCCAGCGGTACAGGGGTGTCTGGTGTGTGGTGGTATGGGGGTGTCTGTTGTGTGGTGGTATGGGGGTGTCTGTTGTGTGGTGGTATGGGGGTGTCTGTTGTGTGGTGGTATGGGGGTGTCTGTTGTGTGGTGGTATGGGGGTGTCTGTTGTGGGGTGGTATGGGGGTGTCTGTTGTGTGGTGGTATGGGGGTGTCTGTTGTGTGGTGGTATCTGTTGTGTGGTGGTATCTGTTGTGTGGTGGTATGGGGGTGTCTGTTGTGTGGTGGTATGGGGTGTCTGCTGTGTGGTGGTATGGGGATGTCTGTTGTGTGGTGGTATGGGGGTGTCTGTTGTGTGGTGGTATGGGGGTGTCTGTTGTGTGGTGGTATGGGGGTGTCGGGTGTGTGGTGGTTTGGGGGTGTCTGTTGTGTGGTGGTCTGGGGGTGTCTGTTGTGTGGGGGTATCTGCTGTGTGGTGGTATGGGGGTGTCTGTTGTGTGGTGGTATGGGGGTGTCTGATGTGTGGTGGTATGGGGTGTCTGTTGTGTGGTGGTACGGGGGTGACTGTTGTGTGGTGGCAGGGGGGTGTCTGATGTGTGGTGGTATGGGGGTGTCTGTGGTGTGGTTGTATGGGGGTGTCTGGTGTGTGGTGGTATGGGGGTGTCTGTTGTGTGGTGGTATGGGGGTGTCTGTTGTGTGGTGGTATGGGGGTGTCTGCTGTGTGGTGTATGGGGGTGTCTGCTGTGTGGTGGTATGGGGGTGTCTGTTGTGTGGTGGTATGGGGGTGTCTGTTGTGTGGTGGTATGGGGGTGTCTGATGTGTGGTGGTATGGGGGTGTCTGCTGTGTGGTGGTATGGGGGTGTCTGTTGTGTGGTGGTATCTGTTGTGTGGTGGTATGGGGGTGTCTGCTGTGGGGTGTATGGGGGTGTCTGTTGTGTGGTGGTATGGGGTGTCTGTTGTGTGGTGGTATGGGGGTGTCTGTTGTGTGGTGGTATGGGGTGTCTGTTGTGTGGTGGTATGGGGTGTCTGCTGTGTGGTGGTATGGGGTGTCTGATGTGTGGTGGTATGGGGTGTCTGTTGTGTGGAGGTATGGGGGTGTCTGTTGTGTGGTGGTATGGGGGTGTCTGCTGTGTGGTGGTATGGGGGTGTCTGCTGTGTGTTTGTATGGGGGTGTCTGATGTGTGGTGGTATCTGTTGTGTGGTGGTATGGGGGTGTCTGCTGTGTGGTGGTATGGGGGTGTCTGTTGTGTGGTGGTATGGGGGTGTCTGCTGTGTGGTGGTATGGGGGTGTCTGCTGTGTGGTGGTATGGGGGTGTCTGCTGTGTGGTGTATGGGGGTGTCTGCTGTGTGGTGTATGGGGGTGTCTGGTGTGTGGTGGTATGGGGGTGCCTGCTGTGTGGTGGTATGGGGGTGTCTGTTGTGTGGCGGTATGGGGGTGTCTGTTGTGTGGTGGTATGGGGGTGTCTGCTGTGTGGTGGTATGGGGTGTCTGCTGTGTGGTGGTATGGGGGTGTCTGCTGTGTGGTGGTATGGGGGTGTCTGCTGTGTGGTGGTATGGGGGTGTCTGTTGTGTGGTGGTATGGGGGTGTCTGCTGTGTGGTGGTATGGGGGTGTCTGTTGTGTGGTGGTATGGGGGTGTCTGCTGTGTGGTGGTATGGGGGTGTCTGCTGTGTGGTGGTATGGGGGTGTCTGTTGTGTGGTGGTATGGGGGTGTCTGTTGTGTGGTGGTATGGGGGTCTCTATTGTGTGGTGGGGCAGGTGTGGGTTCTGCTGTGGTTGCGCTTCTCTGTGTGTTTGTGTCGCTGTCCGCGGTCCTTGCCGCGGATTCAGAATCAGAATCAGAATTACTTTTATTCATCCCCGAAGGGAAATTTCCTTTGTTACAGATGCAACCGACCAAGAGCATGTACATCAAACAAGTTACAAAATAAGCTAAATACAATAAGATAAAAGATAAAATAGCTCTCTCTGGGAAATTATTTACATCATTGACCTATTTATGACTATATACATGTGTGAGCAGGGAATAGGATGAAAAGGATTGAGTAGTATGTGAGTTAAAGTGAGTTAAAGTGCAGCGTTCAACAGTTTGATGGCGACAGGCAGGAAAGATTTCCTGTGTCTCTCAGTGGAGCAGCGCGGCAGCCGCAGTCTATGGCTGAAAGAGCTCCTCTGATTGGCCAGCACCTCGTGGAGGGGTGGGAGGGAGGAGAGTCCAGGATAGTCCAGATTTTGTCCAGCATTCTCCTGTCCAACACCACCGCCAGAGAGTCCAGCTCCTCCCCCACAACATGTCCAGCCTTCCTAATGATCTTCTCGAGTCTATTAGTGTCCCTCACGCGCAGACTGCTGCCCCAGCAGACTACAGCGTACATGATGCACTGGCCACCATAGACTCGTAGAACATCCTGAGCATTGTCCTGCAGATGTCAAAGGACCTCAGCCTCCTCAGGAAATAGAGGCGGCTCTGGCCCTTCTTGTAAACCGCGTCCACGTTCCTGCTCCAGTCCAGTTTATTGTCCAAGTTCACCCCCAGGTACTTGTACTCCTCCACCACATCCACACTGACCCCCCGGATGGAGATGGGGGTCACAGCAGCTTTGGTCCTCCTAAGGTCCACCACCAGTTCCTTTGTCTTCATCACGTTGAGCTGGAGGTGGTTCTCCTCACTCAGCTGGAGGTGGTTCTCCTCACTCCAAGTGACAAAGTTGTCCACTACAGTCCTGTCGGCGAATGTTTTGAAGCAGACTTTGTTTCGTGTTTTCCTCGTGTGGAGGCATCGGCGTGTGCAGATGTGTTGTGCTTTGGACTCCTCAGTTTCGTACAAATTCCTTCCTGTTTTACAGCCAGATCCTGTCGTTTTTCTAACATTACAGCGATGGCCACAGCTTATGAAAAAACGAGTTCACTGGGTCACAAAGAGCGTTAACTCCCGATTAAAAAAATGAACGCTGTTAAAATTGTTTCGAGTTAACGTGTTCATAGCGTGATATTTTTGACAGCATTAGTTGTCATTAACAAATCTGAAATAACTATATTCAATCTGTAATCAGTCCTTTTTTATTAAGTGAGCGATACGTAACAATTATGCCACCAGTGCCTTGAGAAACATTAACTCCCATTAAGGAAACATCTGCAAAATTAACAGACATTCCTCTATACTCTCTTACCTGCTTTCTTCTCTTTCCCAATCTCTCGTTTCTCCCTCCCTCCAGTCCATCATCTTTCGGATCTTTATTTCCCTCCTTTCCTTCTCTCCTCCTTCACTTTCTTTATTCCTCCACTTCTATCTCTCTTCCCTTTTCCCTTTATTCTCTACTGTGTCTCCCTTTTGTGCTAAGGCTTAAATCTCGTACCATTATCCAGCAGTTGTTCCACAGTCTCCACATCTCCTTCGCTGATGGCTCTCTTCATCAGAGACATTTGGTCGTCTTCAGCAGGAGCCGTGTCAGCTTCTCTCTGCCAAAACATCAAATGGCAAATTATAAAACAGTCTCAAAGGTTTAACTACAAGAAAAACAGATTAGGCGTGATTTATGAAGCCAGTAATTTAATTTAAAAAAAACATTACCTAAACTGACCTGGTGGTGTTTTCCTCAGCACCATGAGCTTTTTATATATTTATATTTATATATTTATAAGTATTTCTGCTTTAGCCGCAGTAAAGAACTTTTTCTCAGGGCCTCAAAGGAGATGTGACTGCTTTGCCTGGAATGTTCCACATATGTAGTTAATCTGATTCACTTAGATTCAGGAGCAGGACCACGCCTCAGCCGCCCTCGCCTCCCTTCCAGCGAATCACAGCTCACTTCTACCACACCTCAGTTTCCCAGAAGCCTATTTGTAGCAGCCTTTCCCGGCAATCCAGTTTGTTCCAATAACTGGACCCTCCCAACCCCGATTTGTTCACTTCCAGACATAAGACGCCTACGAGGAGGGTCCTGTTCCTGCTGGGCCATGTGAAGACTGAGACTGAACCCCCACCCTGAGTCTCAACCCAGCCGCCCCGCCTCATCTCCATAATAAACACTTTTCTCTTCGCACACATGTTGTTGGTGTGATCCTTGCTCATGAATCTTGCTTCAAATGTGCCCATATCTAAGACAAGAGGCATGTGTCACCGACAGGTTAAGTTTGATATGCTTAATGCGATACTGTGGAAAATTCCATAATATTTCACACTGATGTGCATTTTGGAGAATGTTGTTGGCAATGAATTTGAGTATTTTTAATGTGTAAATTGTTTTCTTAATGTATTTTGTACCCAAAGATTGCAGATAGAAAGTAGCTAAATGCAGCTAAATTGGACACAGAGCATCTTTTCTATAGGAGTCTAATGTTTTCTGTGCACTGTCCTTGTTTTAAATAAATAACCAAAAAAAGATGAGACGCAGCTAAAATTAATATTCCTAAAATGCAGATTTTTGTTTTATTGCAGCGAGTATTTGGGTCTAGTCACTGTCCGGGGTAAACAGAGACTTCTGGTCCAAATATTTTAGACAGTTTGTGACAAAGTGAGATAATGAAATGATTGGCATATATTAGATATTGTAACTTTGTTGTTAATGCGGTTGCATCTGCTTTGTGGTGAGTGCAGCATGTGGTTATGATTGAATGAGTGTATGAATTGACTAATATTAGTATTCTTTGTATGTGGTAAATTGTGCATGTTTTTTGTAATGTTTTTATGAACTGTGGGGGTCATGTGGCTGGTTCACACCAGCAGGACTGAGGATGGAAATTAGCTTTGGCTATAGTCCTGCGTATTTACAGATATGTGATTTTTCCATATATTCCTGTTCTGATATGCATTGTCCCTTCATAAATAAATAAATACAAATACAAAAGTTCAATGTTATCAATAGGAAACACTTACCCATTCAGGAGTAAGACATTATCACAATTTAGAATCTGAAAACCACCAAATGACAATCTTTAGCAGTAAACAGAATAATTAAAATGCAGTTCAGCTTCTCTTGTGTTGGTAAATATCACCAGCATTATGATTTCAACATTAAAATGAGAAGTTGGCGCAGCAGCGTTAGCAGCGTGTTGGCGTTAGCTGTTAGCCGTTAGCCTTTAGCTATTAGCAGTTCCCACGCCTAGAAAATTCTGGTCAAAGTTAAGATTATTTTATCCGTTTACCTTTTGAGCTGAAGGCTTTTTGTCCGGGAAGCAGATGGCCCACTCATCGCCGCTGGAATCACTCTCGTCTCCAGCGGGAATGGCGAAGTCCAGAGAGCCCATCTTTGCGGAGCTAATAATGCTAAGCTAATTCAGGTGCGTGGCTAACACAAACATACACTAGCACTTAGCCTGGCCCCGCAGATTTGACCCAAAACTATAGAAATGCACAATTTAGCTGATTAAATATTGGTTTGCAAATTAAGATGCAGATGCAGGAGCTTTTTTCTTTCTTTGACCGTCACTGACAAGGGTAGGTCAAGAGTAAAACTGAACCGGGACACGCCCTTGGACCACACATATGTTTTATATATATCCATTATCCTTTATATATATTATTTTATTCAGACTATTGACCCACCCGGGTTGAGATGGTTGGTGTAAATAAAATAGTGGAAAATGTGTGTAGCATCATCCATCCCCGACTCTGTGTGGGTCAAAGTAAAATCTGAGACTAAATACAGAAGCACTTCTGATGGATTTTGGATAAATAAATGTGTTTTAATCTCCTCTGGTTTAGAACTGATATAGTCCTATTTTATACCAAGTTTAATCCTGGTTTAGACCTGGTTTAGCCCAAATTTAGTCCTAGTTTAGACCTGGTTTAGACCTGAAATAGACTTGATATAGTCCTGGTTTAGTTCTAGTTTAGCCCCAGTTTAGACCTGGTTTATACTTGATATAGTTCTATTTTAATCCTAGTTTAGTCCTAGTTTAGACCTGGTTTAGACCTGAAATAGACTTGATATAGTCCTGGTTTAGTTTTAGTTTAGCCCCAGGTTAGACCTGGTTTATACTTGATATAGTTCTATTTTAATCCTAGTTTAGTCCTGGTTTAGATCTGGTTTAGAAATGAAATTGTCCTATTTTAGCCCAAGTATAATCCTGGTTTAGACCTGAAATAGACCTGGTTTAGCCCTAGTTTAGACGTTATATAATCCTGGTTTAGACCTAGTTTAGACCTGATATTTTCCTATTTTAGCCCCAGTTTAGACCTGGTTTAGACCTCATATAGTTCTATTTTAGCCCTATTTTAATCCTGGTTTAGACCTGAGATAGACCTCAGGTAGTCCTGGTTTAGTCCTAGTGGTTTAGACCTGGTTAAACCCTGGTTTAGTCCTAGTTTAGACCTGAAATAAAAGAGAGGGGTCTGGCTCATGGATCTATAAAATAACACTAATAAATAAAAAACAATCATAATAAAAATAAAATAAATAATAAAGTAAATAAATTAGCTGTAGCCCTACAAGTCCAAAATGTCCTGTCCTTTTCTTCTCAGCAGTTCTTCCACATAACCTTTTGTCACGTTTTATTACCTTTTAGCTATGTTTTCTTCATTAAATCGAAGTCCAAATAATGTAGATCTGTAATATTATACAGTATGAACAGTATTGTTGTTATTTTTCACTAGTTGCAGTGAAGGTGGAGGCTGCAGAGACGTGCAGAGACCAGCAGAGGGCGCTCCTCCATTTGGATCCTGTTCCTTTCCTTGTTTCTTCAGTGCAGGTGCTTTTGTGCTTTTGTGCGAATTATACCAGAAAATAAAATATATTCGATTGGAAAGGTCTATACCAAAAACACTATATTCTATTCTTATGTTTGGCTGATTAGGACTTTGCTTGTTTAAAAAGATGTTTTGTTTTATTATGCTGCAAATTAATCCCAGCAAATTCACTGTTTATGTTAGCAGCAAAGAACTTTAATAATGTGTAATCCAGTCCAATCACATTCTGGCATTGAATTTAGGTATATACACACATTATCATATCAAGACTTGTATTTTTTAGGCAGATTAGATAAAATAAAACCTTATGCATGTGTTTTATTTCACAAAGCTGACTCAGATGTGGCTGCAGAATGACTCACCTCCTTATCACTTGAACTTTTCATGCAGTGCAGTTAAGGTGCTGCCACCAAAAAGTTACACAGTTGCATTTAATTATTTACACATGACTAAAATATATTGACGCGATTTATCCTGTTACTAGTGTATAAACCTGTCAGTGTCTATTATTCATCTGAGTGAACTGACTTCTTATCTGTGTTCCCAAGAGGAATGCATTGTGGTTCAGTTTTGATCCTCCCTTCACCCCAAACTCTCCAGAAACCAAAAAGAGATAAGAAGTTAATTTGTAAAGGTCTCGCTTCTGCTGGTTTAGTCAAAGGTGCTGTGTCTGATATTTTTAAGAGAAATGGAGAGGAGCAGATCCAGAGGAGCAGATCCAGAGGAGCAGAACCAGAGGAAAAGATCCAGAGGAGCAGAACCAGAGGAGCAGATCCAGAGGAGCAGAACCAGAGGAGAAGATCCAGAGGAGCAGATCCAGAGGAGAAGATCCAGAGGAGCAGATCCAGAGGAGCAGATCCAGAGGAGCAGAGCCAGAGGAGCAGATCCAGAGGAGCAGATCCAGAGGAGCACATCCAGAGGAGCAGAGCCAGAGGAGCAAAATTGGGTGTGATGGTGGCACTTGACAACCACTACTACTATTAAAGTTAGTTGCTTCCCTAAACGCACAGTTACACCACCTCAAAATCCACAAAATGCAGTGACTGAACAAAAGAGAAATGTAAATCAGATCCATATTTGGTGTGAGCTTTGCCTTCAGAAGAGCCTCAGTTCTTCTAGGTTTTACTTGCAGACAGTTTGTGAAGGACCTGGGCTGGTCGCTGTTCCAAACATGTAGAAGAACTGAGCTCAGATGTTGTGTGGATGGAGCTTCCTCACATCCTTCTGTCTCTTCAGGGAATCAGACTCACTCCCTGATGCTGAGGTCAGGGCCTGTGGGGCCAGACCAGCACCAACACAACTTCTGCTGCTTCTTTACGCCAGAGAGAGACTTTTTCTTTTGTTCACTCACTTTGCCTTTGGGAAACTGATCAAAACAAACAGTCATTATTTATAGTTTTGAAGCCTTCTTTGTTTACAGCATTTCTCACACCTGAATAAAACTCTTGCACAGTTCTGTAGCTCACCAAAAGATTTCTAAACACATATTGTGCTGAGTTTGTAAAATGTGATGAATTATTTTGAGCTCTAACTTTGTGCACTAAAAAAATGGATAATAGTTTATGGTGTCTAACTGTTCCCGTCCAAGGCTGTAGATCTTATATTTACCCATTTAAGTAGGTCTTTGGCATTTTTGTTTTTGTAAAAGTAGCTCCACGGAAGAAAAAGTTTGGAGATCCCTGTTATAGGTAAACCTCGAGTGACCAAATGTCCCTGTTTCCCCGGGACAGTCCCAGTTTTGAGCCCTGTGTCCCCCTTCCCAGCACATTTATCCAAAATGAGTGATTTGTCCCAGTTTTATACACAAAATAACCCAGGTGTCCTATTTTGGACCAGTCTGATCCTGCCAACAGTAAAGAGAGGCATAACCTGCCATTAGTTTAGATAAAATACAGAAAATCATCTTAAAAATGACCAAAACACAAAAAAAGTGACTATACTGACACATGTCTGTCTGCAGAACAGTTTTCCTTTAATCACACACTTCACAATTTTATTATTACAAACCACCAAAAAAAAGACATGTTCCAGTTTTTTATGTTTTATTTTATTTGAATTCTGCTCACCCTAGATAAACCTATTTCATCTCGTATCTATTTAGTCTCCAGTTGTTTGTTTCTTAAACATCTGAGGCGCTCCCAGTGTTTTTACTCACGCAGCTCATTTCTAAAACTCCATTTGCATCAGAATCACATTGGGCTGAACGAGCGATCGTCCTGGGCCCAAAATCCTTATCATCCCCTAAACCTGGTGTAGTCCTGGTTCAGTCCTGTGTTAGTTCTGGTTTAGTCCTGGTTTAGACCTGGTGTAGTCCTGGTTTAGACCTGGTTTAGTCCTGTTTAAGACCAAGTTTAGTCCTGGTTTAGTCCTGGTTTAGACCTGGCCTAGTCATGGTTTAGACCTGGTGTAGTCCTGGTTTAGTTCTGTTTTAATCCTGGTTTAGTCCTGTTTAAGACCAAGTTTAGTCCTGGTTTAGTCCTGGTTTAGACCTGGTCTAGTCATGGTTTAGACCTGGTGTAGTCCTGGTTTAGTCCTGTTTTAATCCTGGTTTAGTCCTGGTTTAGACCTGGTTTAGACCCGGTTCAGTCCTGGTTTGGTTTAGTCCTGTTTCAGTCCTGGTTTAGTCCTTTTTAAGACCTGGTCTAGTCCCGGTTTAGTCCTGGTTTAGTCCTGTTTTGTGGTGTAAATCTTTGTTTAAAAAAGGCGTTCACTGTTTTTGTTATAATTTATTTATTCATTTATAATTCTGTTTGTTTGTTTGTTTTTGTTTAATATATATTTTTAATATTTTGGAGCTGCTGAGCCGCTGATGATCGTTCCTCCAGATTTTGTAGATGGAAAACTTTAAATTTGTTCATAAACACAACGACATTTGAAATAAATTCTTGACTTTACTTTTCATTCATAGAGTTAATAGAGTTTTGGAGTTTCGTGTTTGATGGAAGTTTCTGTGATATTGATTGTGACATAAACTGAAACTTGATTAGAAAAAAAAAAACAAACTCGTGGCTTAAATCAAAATCGCAATATCTGCCAGAAAAATCACAATTCAGTTTTTGTCTTAGAATCGTCGAGCCCTGGAATCACGTGACTTTGCGCTTATTTTCAGTCGGCGCTTCCAGAGTCCCGGTCCTGGGTCCCGGTGCAGTTTGGCCCCGTGCGTCAGGCCGCGCGCACACATGTCTCTCCTTTTCTCGCTCGTGTTTGGATGTTTGGGGATGACGTGCGCGTTCACAGCGGGCTCCGGAGCGCTCATAAAAGATGGGACCGTCCTGTTTGTGCCACTGACCGCGACAAGTTTGGCACAAGTGACGACAACAACAGGAGCGAGAGCGCGACAGAAGCGACGCCCGGGACACCGACTTTTCACGGGGATTACGCTGAAATCACTGGCGACGTGTTTGGAAGAGGTTTTACGCGGCGGCCAGGATCTTTTAAACATTTTATTTGGGCAAAGTGAACGGTGCAGCCGGAACTGGAGGGTTTTAAAAGCCCATAAAAGGAGACCCATGTAAGAGGTGGTCAGGTGCGCGTGAGGATGCAGAAATCGCCCGTGGAAGATGCCAACTTCTTGTCCAAATACTTCTTTTGGTAAGTTTGTCAAGAGTGATTGAAAAAGTTTAGAATTTTAGTTTTAACAGCGGACATAGCTGGAAGAGCGTTTCGGAAACTTCAGATTAAGAGACCACACTGCAAATGCCTCTGATCAGGCCAAGACTTTCAAACTTCTATCAGGTTTTTCATCTTGTTTTCAGATTTATTCTCTGCTTACTCGTTCTGAGACGCTTCATTCTCGGCTAGAGGTCGTTTATTTTGAGAGAACTTGTCAAGTAAAGTTACCAGTCCATGCAGCAGGTTAATTTTACTACTTTTAACTCATTTTCTGATCTATTTAAGCGTTTATATTTTAAGATTTTCGCAGCGCATTACGCGTGGATTAACTTGGAGTGAAGTTTAATCGATACATTTTAAATAACCTACGAAAAGTATACGTTCAATCGCCAAACACTGCAAGAACACGCGTTATTTTGTTCGTTTCAACCACGTGTTTTGTGCAGAACCCTGGTTTATACTGTTTGATGCTGTGCGTAAAAGTGCGTAAACGTGCGTAAAGTTTGTCAGTTGTGTCGTTACTCAGACAATCTGTATTACCCATTTAAATATAGTTATTAGCCTCTTTAAACATCGAATTAAGTAACACAATATTTATTAGAATTGTTTAACTTTTGTCATTTTAATAAACAGATGTTTTCAATATTGGATCCTTCACAATATCTCAGTAATTAAACATGTTTGGACACACTTTGGATGAACTTGTTTCCAGTTTAACGCACCGTGCAAAAGCGAAAGGTCGAGTTCTTCAAAGCTTAACTGTTCTTCTTTCCACTATCTGTTTGTGCCTAGATCTGTGTTGTTTGTTGGGTTTTTGCAGCTGTTGACATTTCTGTTTAACTCCGTGTCCTGTTCTGAGATAATGACCCTCTGCTGAGTCTGGAGTAGTTTTCATGTGACCAAGAAAATTCTTAAACGTGACTTACAGATGTCATTCATACCCGAAGTCTTCAGCCCACATGAGACCCGCTGCTCTCACTCAAGTGTGCAAATGACTTGGGTTTTATTTGTTTTTACTACTGCACTATACTTTGCCCCTGACGAGATCTAAGAGATGTGAAGGGCTTTATAAAGGCTATTCGAGCATAAAGATGTGTTTTATATTTACAAGCAGAAAGGGTGTGAATAAGGGTGAGCAAATTGCCCTTAGAATAAGATCATGTTCTAACTCCACTGGGGGATACTGAGTGTGCAAACTGAACAAACTACTAATCAAAACCTAAAAAAGTAATATATTAAAGGTCCAATATTATGTCAAACTGACTCTTGTAAGCCATATTAGAATGCTGTTACCACATTAAAAACACACCTGGAGTTGTGTTGTTTTGTTTTTTGTCATTCTAATCCTGCATTAGTCCATCTACATCTCCAAAGCTCTGATCTGACTTGTGATGTCATGAAGCTGTAGTTTTCAAGATAATTTTTTTCCATTTTTTTTCAGTAGAAATGGGCAATTCCCATTCTGAAATTATCCACTTATCCAATTATCCTGGCTCCCCCTAGTGCCTCAGCTCAGTTTCATTTCTCTCCAGCGACTCGTCAGGAATCAGAAACACTCGGAGGTTTGAACCCCGGAAGTTGTAGCCGGCGCTCGGGCCAATCAGCTGTGAGCGGTGAAGCCCTGAGGTCAAACTCCAGCTCCTCTGGGTCCTTTTGTGTCCAACAGGAAACAAAGGTCCAGATGGATGGAGATGCAGACAGACATTTGTGTCGGTGACGATTCCCGACATCGAGGATTTAAAGCCCGAACAAAGAGAAAGTTTGGTGAATTTGATCGAGGGGAAAGACGTTATTCTTCCTATGGGATTTGGGAAAAGTTTAATCTTGCAGTTTGCTCCGTTAGTGATGAAGAAAATGCAAAAGCCAAACCCTGTTGTGGTCGTGTCCTCCTGCTGCCCTGACAGAAGAGCAGGTAAAGGAGGCTGAGCTGTCCAGAGTCCTGGTGACTTCACAGCAAATGGAGACGACGACTGCAGAATAAACCAGGACAACGAGGTCGTCGTCGTCGTGAATAAAGTCCACAGAACAAACAGTGAAACACTTTATTCATGTGTTTATAAGGGCCACGACTTTTCCAGCTTTTATTTCAGTTTTCCCTTGTAGCCTGAGATGGAAAATGAGTCTGTAACTAAAGTTTACATTTGGACATGTTCACTCTCGTTGTTTGCTGTGGTGTCGGGATTTACTCTGACTCCACTGAGCGTCCGGAGCTTTACACACGTCACCACCAAACAACAGTGACTGGTTCAATCAGAAAAGTCCCCGCCGACCGTCGAGTGAACCAATCCTAACGCTGCGAGAGACGGATCCACCAAGAGAAACCGCCTCATGAATCGGACTACTTCACCGTAGCAACGTTGCCTGAAATGTTCCAACTTTGGCATTAAACCAGAACCCGGGACCTTTTGGCTAAAACTTTCTTCCTGCTGTTTTATTTCTCAAAAATGCCTTGAACAACGACCATTCTTTATGCAAACTGGTTCACCTCTCCACAGACCTGACCTGCTTGTCTCCATGAAGACAGATGAGTTTAATGCCACACTGTGGAACACCCTGGACATGTAATGCAGCCAGTGTCCGTTACACAGGTCTGGACGCTCACAGGGGATAAGAAGGGCAGATACAAAGGCAAAGTTTCAAAATGTTTATTCACTGAATTTGAATTAGTAATTAGTGTTTAAGTGATTGACCTGTAAAGAAAAGGAAATAAGGAAATGAAATAAGTATAAGTGCATTTAATTTAAGTAATTTGGAGTCAAATTAAGTGTATTTACCACAGAACTATAATCAAATCTGGAAGATGAATCCAAGATGGCGCCGTATTGTTTCCAGAGTTCACTGGTTCATGACCCCAAAAAAGATGTTTACTTCCGCAGTCTAACGTGTGACGTCAGAAACGCTGTTCTGACCAATCAGAGCGCGGCTCAGAGCGGCGAGGAGAACTCTTACAGAGCTGTGAGTTCATATTGTAAAAATACAGAAGAATCCTACAAAATTTGACCTTTCTGAAGGCTGTGGAAGCCTTATTGAGTGAAATTGAGTGAGTTCACCTGATTAAAGGAGGCGCCATATAACAGGATCCAGCCTCACCTGTTAGGAGAGGTGCTGCCAGACTTGTTTTTAACTTTTGGATCTTTTGTACTTTTTTGTAAATATTTATTCCATTTTTCTTGGCCGTGGGATAAATGCACTTTCGGGTCTGCACTGTAACGGGCTCAGCTCTGCTCTGTTCCTCAAAGACCTGCTGAAGTTGCTCTCCGGGCGATTACCAGACAAAACAATAGTGTCTTACTGAAGCGGGTGACGTCTCTAACAACTTAAAACGCTGGATATTTACACTTGAGCTGTGTCCTGAACGCCTCCAGTCCCAGTGTCCGCAGAGACGTGCAGAGCTGCTAGACTTAATTCTGTCTAATCCTGCCATAATGTACTTCTGTGAATCTAAATTGTAAAACAATTTTCAGCCCATAAAACAAAGTACAGTAGGTTCCCAACAGAAATAAAAACCTAATCCACTTTATCTGCCTAAAAGATAAAGATAAAGATTCTTCTGAACCTCTGTCTCTGCCAGAACAGTCAGAATGGTTCCGTTCACTAAAATGTACTTATAGAAGTTCCCAATTTCGATTCAGCGCTCAGTGATTAGACAGCAGAAGGTGGTTTTCGGCGTTAAACAGTCGTACTTTCTTTTATTTTACTGTGTGTATGAGCCACAGTAGCTCAGCTGTTGGAGCGTTTGTTGGCAGAGTCGTTGATCCCAAGACTGACAGTTTGAATCTCGTTATCGACGTCTCGGTTGAGCGAATCCTCTGGTGCTGCAGCTCCTGAGACTCTGAACACCGGTGTATGAGTGTGTGAATGTGTGAAGTGCTTTGTGTGCCGTGGAACAGTGCTGTATGTGATGAAAGGCCGGCTCAGTGCTTCTGATACAGCTCATGACCAGCATCAGTCCTCGTGGAGTTTCTATCTTCTCGTAACTCCAAACGTTTGATAATATGTTTCAGAATTGTTCAAATCTACTTCCTGATCCAGTGGAATTCCTCCCTCAGCCACTGCAACGGCATTTTGGGAAACTTCACCCTGCTCCCTGCTCCTCAGTGTAGTTTTAAAGTGAAATAATCCTGATAAATAACATTATAAATCGAGGCCTAAAAGTAAAAATCCTAAAACAGTCAACTTCAGATTTGCTTTGGCTTCAGAGGTGCACGACATAACTTTTCTGTTGGATCATTTGTCGCCTGTTTGACTTCATTATTGAGCTAAAATCTTCCACAATTTGGCACCAGACCCGTCTGTCACATGTAGGGAAGCAGGTGACACAATCAGGCCAAGTTACAGCTCAGATCTGTGGAGCGGCGACCCCCCCCCCCCCCTCACAGAAAGAACACGTGTTTTTCAAGGAATTCTATAAGCAGCAACATAGATGAGACGGATAAATTAGCAAAGCAGTGACTTCTCCATGGGGCCGTAACTTTGGCTGTACCTCCTCATGAATTAAAGCTGCACTGTGTAACTTTTCTGGTTAAGTTTTAAGTTGTTTATGAAAGGAAACAAATTGCATTTCTGTTTGAGGGGTGAGTTTATGGAACAGTCTGATTTAAAACACTGAAACCTTTAAAAAGAGTGTAAAACACTGTGAGATTTAGCTTTCTGGAAGGAGTGGATTGTGCATTAAATCTGGTTTTGTTTTCATTTATATTTTGTCTTTTATATTTACAGTAAGTCACAAGTGAAACTGTAAATGTAAATGTGCTTTTCTTTCTTGGAATTCTGTCATTGTTTAATAGAGTTTGGTGTTAGTTTTATTTCAGCCTGAACCCTTTAGGTCATGATCCGCGGGGTTGGAGTCTGTGTTTTGTTTTGTTTTGTTGTGCTGCAAAATGACTGAATAAACTACTACTGAAAAAATAAATAAATTCCAATAATATCACCTTAATTAAGACACCGTGGATCTATTCAAATACCTGGAGGCTGTTTGCAGCTCCAGTCGGTGCAGTGACACGTCTCTGGATGTGACGCTCTCTGGACCCACCACTGTAAAGGCATTCGTACAAAGTTTAGCTATAATCCTAATAATGTTAATGAAAAATACTTAAAACAGGCCAAAACCAGGACTAGACCCGCGTCCCCTCGATGAGTCTGGCGAAGTTCATGTAGTCGTCCGTTTTCAGGTAGATTTCTCTGAGTTCTGACGCTCCGACTGGATTGTACTTTGAGTTACACTTGTCAAAGCGATGGAACGTCTGCCGGCCCTGAAACCAGACCAGAACCGGGTCTAAACACGGCCGCAACCAGAACTAAACCAGGACTTGTAAATAAGCCACATCTAACTGAGCCAGGGCTAAAACAGGACAAGATCAGGACTAAACTAGTGAAGGAGCTGTGCTCGTACAATAAAAGGGTGTGCAAAATATAAAACTATCGAAATAAACATGTTGTTCTTGTGTGTTTCAGGTGGACGTCTCCGCTGCTGAGAAAAGGCTTCACAAAGAAACTTGAGCTCACAGATGTGTACAAAGCCCCGTCCTTCGACCATGCGGACCACCTGTCCGAGAGACTGGAGAGGTACAGTGAGCCCTGGTTTATGAACCCGCGACAGGCGAATTCTGTGAAGTATCAGCTTTATTTTTACTATTATTATACAATACTGAACTATAGAACGAAACCAAAGATCCAAACCTGTTTTCAGGCCCAAGCATTTGTTTAAGAAATAAAAATAGAAACATTTTCTTACAAATAACTCTGATAGTTTTTAAAAATAGTGTAAAATAATCATGTTAATAGTGAATAGGAGGTTGGACATTGTGACGGAGCCTCTTCGTCCTGACTCCTGTAGCGTCTTTTTCCCAGAACAAATCGAAGATTCATTTATTCCATAAAGGCGCCTACAGCCGCAGAGCTTCTACCTTCAGCAGCTCCAGAAGTTTCACTTTTTCTGTGATAGTTTCATCTTCCTCGGCCTTTTGCCTTTGTCGTGCAGAACGTTTCTTCCACATTGTGGGTTTTGTCCTGGAGAAAATTTGCAAAGGTAAATTTGTGGGGCTGAACAGAGACGAGGCACAGAAACTGTGGACACTGGTCTGAGTGAAAGACCAATGTGACTTTTTTAACTTCCAGACGACCTCAGCCAATCAGGATTCAGAACACAAGGCAGTGGGAAAAAAAGCATAAAAAAATCTCCGAAGCCGTGAAAGGTGAACCACGTTATAGTGACGGTTCACTGTACTCGTGCTGTATGACTGGTGCAGCGAGATGTTGTCATACACTGAGTTCTTGAGCCTCCTGTAAGTTTCTTAGAGCCGCCAGAGGAGCTTGAAGGTCTGACACAGGGAAATGTTTCTGTTCACTGTTTGTTTGTGACGTAAACACATTCGTGACAGAGCCGATCTGACCTGAGTTTTGCATCTTGGGCAGTGCAAACGGAAACCCTACATTTCAACTTTCAGATTTTTGCGTTTTTAAGGCCCAAAAACGCCGTCACCGCCTAAACGAAAGGCACTTCTGATAACATATTTAGTCGTTCTCGTGTAAACAGGCCCTGACTCACTGCATGCACCCACTCCACTGCACAAGAGCTCGGCCAAAATGTCAGATCTAAACACTTAAATCTATCAGAACATTACTTAAAAGTAGTGAAATAATCTGTCCATGCAGCAGGATCATTTTACTGGACAAGTTCTCTTCAAATTATAATAATAATAATACATTTTATTTCTTAGGCGTCTTTCTGGACACTCCAGGTCACCTTACAACAACATAAACACATTAAATACGATTAAAACATACAGTTAAAAGCCACAGTTAAAGTGAGACAGTATTTTAATTGGTTAATTGCATTTAATTGACCTACTTAAGCAGCCTCAGAGCGAGTAAATAGAGAATAAATGTGAAAACAAGATGAATAACCTGATATAAGTTTTCAGATCTTGGCCAGATCAGAGAAATCTGCAGCGTACAGTGAGCAGCTAAAGAGAATCTGGATACACCAAAGTGGATTTACCTTTTGGATATTTCGAAGTACAGTGTAATAAGTCTGTAAATGTGTCTCTTTTCTGGGAGGAGAACATCACATTTTAGAGTCTGAAAAGCACCGTTCATTTGCATAAGAAGTCTGTGGAACCTGCAGCTGTTATTTGATCCCTAAAACTTAGTCTTAAAGAGCCTAATCTCTGAGCTAATGTGACTGACATGTTGAATATTTATACTCCATACGTGGCCTTTGGAGCTGTTTACGGTCTGCAGCTCGAAAATATGGGCCGTCATAGTTCTGTGTGTCCAAACAAACATGACAGAGGACACAACAGGATCAGGGATTCTACACTTCAGACCTGTTTTAGTCCTGCTTTAGACCTGCTTTAGACCTGCTTTAGACCTGCTTTAGTCCTGCTTTAGACCTGCTTTAGTCCTGCTTTAGTCCTGCTTTAGACCTGCTTTAGACCTGCTTTAGTCCTGCTTTAGACCTGCTTTAGTCCTGCTTTAGACCTGCTTTAGACCTGCTTTAGTCCTGCTTTAGACCTGCTTTAGACCTGCTTTAGACCTGCTTTAGACCTGCTTTAGACCTGCTTTAGACCTGCTTTAGACCTGCTTTAGTCCTGCTTTAGACCTGCTTTAGACCTGCTTTAGTCCTGCTTTAGACCTGCTTTAGACCTGCTTTAGTCCTGCTTTAGTCCTGCTTTAGACCTGATTTAGACCTGCTTTAGTCCTGCTTTAGACCTGCTTTAGTCCTGCTTTAGACCTGCTTTAGACCTGCTTTAGTCCTGCTTTAGACCTGCTTTAGACCTGCTTTAGTCCTGGTCTAGACCTGGTTTAGACCTGCTTTAGTCCTGCTTTAGTCCTGGTCTAGACCTGGTTTAGACCTGCTTTAGTCCTGGTCTAGACCTGGTTTAGACCTGCTTTAGTCCTGCTTTAGTCCTGCTTTAGTCCTGGTCTAGACCTGCTTTAGTCCTGCTTTAGACCTGCTTTAGTCCTGCTTTAGTCCTGGTCTAGACCTGCTTTAGTCCTGCTTTAGACCTGCTTTAGACCTGCTTTAGTCCTGGTCTAGACCTGGTTTAGACCTGCTTTAGTCCTGCTTTAGTCCTGGTCTAGACCTGGTTTAGACCTGCTTTAGACCTGCTTTAGTCCTGCTTTAGACCTGCTTTAGACCTGCTTTAGACCTGCTTTAGACCTGCTTTAGTCCTGCTTTAGTCCTGCTTTAGACCTGCTTTAGACCTGCTTTAGACCTGCTTTAGTCCTGCTTTAGACCTGCTTTAGACCTGCTTTAGTCCTGCTTTAGACCTGCTTTAGACCTGCTTTAGTCCTGCTTTAGTCCTGCTTTAGACCTGCTTTAGACCTGCTTTAGTCCTGCTTTAGACCTGCTTTAGTCCTGCTTTAGTCCTGGTCTAGACCTGCTTTAGTCCTGCTTTAGACCTGCTTTAGACCTGCTTTAGTCCTGGTCTAGACCTGGTTTAGACCTGCTTTAGTCCTGCTTTAGTCCTGCTTTAGTCCTGGTCTAGACCTGCTTTAGTCCTGCTTTAGACCTGCTTTAGACCTGCTTTAGTCCTGCTTTAGTCCTGGTCTAGACCTGCTTTAGACCTGCTTTAGACCTGCTTTAGTCCTGCTTTAGACCTGCTTTAGTCCTGCTTTAGACCTGCTTTAGACCTGCTTTAGTCCTGCTTTAGACCTGGTTTAGACCTGCTTTAGTCCTGCTTTAGTCCTGGTTTAGTCCTGGTTTAGACCTGCTTTAGTCCTGCTTTAGACCTGATTTAGACCTGCTTTAGTCCTGCTTTAGTCCTGGTTTAGTCCTGGTTTAGACCTGCTTTAGTCCTGCTTTAGACCTGCTTTAGACCTGCTTTAGTCCTGCTTTAGACCTGATTTAGACCTGGTTTAGACCTGGTTTAGACCTGGTTTAGTCCTGGTTTAGTCCTGCTTTAGTCCTGCTTTAGTCCTGCTTTAGACCTGGTTTAGTCCTGCTTTAGACCTGCTTTAGACCTGCTTTAGACCTGGTTTAGTCCTGCTTCAGACCTGGTTTAGTCCTGCTTCAGACCTGGTTTAATGCTGGTTTAGTTCTCATTAAGACCAGATTTAGTACACGTTTAGTCCAGGTTGTGGATCAAGTCGAGGCTGGAGGTTTAGAGCTGGTTTAGTCCTGGTTTGGATATGATTTAAGTCCTGGTTTAGACCTAGTTTAGACCTGGTTTAGTACTGGTTTAGTCTTGATTAAGACTTGGTTTAGACCTGGTTTAGTCCTGGTTAAGTCCTTGTTGTGGACAGTAAACAGTTTCAGAGCACAGGGATTCTAGGAGCACTTCAGACCTGGTTTAGTCCTGGTTTAGACCTGATTGTGGATCAAGTCGAGGCTGGAGGTCTGGACCTGGTTTAGTGCTGGTTTAGACCTGGTTTAGTTCTGGTTTGGATATGATGTAAGTCCTGGTTTAGACCTAGTTTAGACCTGGTTTAGTACTGGTTTAGTCTTGATTTAGGTCTTATTTTGTCCTGGTTTAGTCCCGATTTAGACCTTATTTAGTCCTGGTTTAGTCCAGATTTAGACCTTATTTAGTCCTGGTTTAGTCCAGATTTAGACCTTATTTAGTCCTGGTTTAGTGTCAATTTAGACCTTATTTAGTCCTGGTTTAGTCCAGATTTAGACCTTATTTAGTCCTGGTTTAGTGTCTATTTAGACCTTATTTAGTCCTGGTTTAGTCCAGATTTAGACCTTATTTAGTCCTGGTTTAGTCCCAATTTAGACCTTATTTAGTCCTGGTTTAGTCCCAATTTAGACCTTATTTAGTCCTGGCTTAGTCCCAATTTAGACCTTATTTAGTCCTGGTTTAGTCCAGATTTAGACCTTATTTAGTCCTGGTTTAGTGTCAATTTAGACCTTATTTAGTCCTGGTTTAGTCCAGATTTAGACCTTATTTAGTCCTGGTTTAGTCCCAATTTAGACCTTATTTAGTCCTGGTTTAGTCCCAATTTAGACCTTATTTAGTCCTGGCTTAGTCCCAATTTAGACCTTATTTAGTCCTGGTTTAGTCCAGATTTAGACCTTATTTAGTCCTGGTTTAGTGTCAATTTAGACCTTATTTAGTCCTGGTTTAGTCCAGATTTAGACCTTATTTAGTCCTGGTTTAGTCCCAATTTAGACCTTATTTAGTCCTGGTTTAGTCCTGATTTAGACCTTATTTAGTCCTGGTTTAGTCCTGATTTAGACCTTATTTAGTCCTGGTTTAGTGTCAATTTAGACCTTATTTAGTCCTGGTTTAGTTCTTGTTGAGCTCCAGTTTCCAGACTGTAGAGTTATACCTGTTTACACCTGATTTTATAAAGTTTTAGCCACAGAAATACAGTTTAGTGACATGAAAACTGAAAACACAGGACTAAAAGTGATGTTTGCACCAGTTTATCTGACTTTTTTTTCCATCTAAGCCGCTTTATGCACCAGTGGAGTTTTTATTTCACATCGTTTTATACCTTGTTTCATCCCAGTCGCTGCTGCTTTTCCTAGAAAACAAAGTCACGTCATATTTTATGGTCCTCGTTAAGTCTGTCGTAACACAAAACAATGGGATTTATTGCTGCAGTAAATTATGAGGATGACTGAAGACAACTTTACACCCCTCATACAATAAGTAGGTAAACACGATCCTAAATGAACTTTATCGAACATAATCATTTATAGTTCTATTAAACACACGTCTGCACTTCATTACAGACTCTGCTCCCCGGAGAATCAAGTCTGGAACATGGATTCTTACTCAAACATTGATATTAAGCGTTTCTTCATACTTTATCAAGGCTCGTGTGTAACTGTACATTTTCAACACTAATGTGAGTTTAATGTGATGTTAAAAATGACTTTTTATTGTCCAAAGAAACCGTTTATTTCTCAGTATCTAAACTGAGTGGAGTTGAAATTGAGATTTTAGTATCGTGACTTCTCTCTGTCCTGGTTTGTCTTTGCTTTTGTCCTGGTTTAGCCCGGTGCATCTGTGGGATTCTGGTGCCAACTCTTTACTGTAGTTACATTCTGACCTTTACGCCGGACCACCGCTCTGAATGGACCACCGTCGCGAGGAATTCTGGGAAACTGAACTTTAAATCCTCGTCCTTGGGCTGAAAAACACAGAGATCCGTCATGAGGACAAAGGCGCAGGTCTGAGTGAGTGTGGAGTGAATGGAGGCGCAGACGTGAGTCACCGCGGGCGACGGATCGACGCTTTAATCACAAACTGCATTCGGATCGTAAAGAAAAGCAGAGTTACACAACAGGGAGTTCACCGCTTCTGTTTGGCTCCTTCACTGCAGAAATGATGAGTCCAAAATATTCAGCTTGATGTTCATTTGTTGTGTTCCTAAACAAACGTGTTTTGCTAATTTAAAGATGCAACTTTCTGACACCTGTTTGTTTTCTTCGGGTTTGTAATAATGAAAATCCTGTAACGTTCAAATCAAACGTCTTTAATATTTTTGTTGCTCCAAATATGCGTCAGAGCTGCGATGTGCGACACTCGTGTCCCGGACTCACTGCACCTGCACCAGCAGCAGATCTATTCAGATTTTTTACCCCTGGAGGTAAATGATGGACAAATCCAAGAAAAAAAAAAGTTTCTGAAGAAAACAGAACATTTAAAGCTCCAGATTCATTCACGCTCCACATGAGGTAAAATTTGACGGAACAGAAGCAGATGCATTTTTGGTTCACTGCGGGTGGATAATTTAAGCTTGGATTTTTATTTCCTGAGCAGGACTCAAACAGACAGTTAGTAATAATGTGTCTAATGCAGCTTTGGCACATTTGTTTCTGTTTTAGAGAAACAAAACTTAAAACCGCACGGCTCATAATAAACCCCCACTTACTTCAGAATTAAGTTTAATTCAGAATCATTTTCATTAGAATGAAAAGTTTATGTGGACTTTTAAAGAGGAATTCAGTTTTATTTAGAATAAAATGATTTTTATTTGGAATTAAACCTCTCAGGTAAAGTGTTAACCACTATTCAATGATTTTTGTGTGTGTTTTTCTCTGTGCCCGTGTCTCATTCCCGCTGTGTCCTCAGTGTGTTGGATTCGTTTTCGTAGCATAAATTCAGCCTGGAAAACCGAACTGTGCTCCTGTCTGCATCACTGCTTCTCCAGACTTACCTCCAGTCGGCCCTATTCAAACTCCCACTGCAGACGCTTTGTGCCGCGCCCAGCTCCTCCTCAGCTCCTCCTCCTCTTCATCGCAGTGTCTGAACTTCAGACACATTTGTGGCCTTTGTTCTGGATGTGTTTGTCTCCGTATCAGCCACAGCGGAAAGCCAAATATGAGAAAACTCCAGATGTCCCCTTCCCTAAACGAACTGTCCTCTGCTCTTTGTCCTTCTGCAGGGAGTGGGATCGGGAGGTGGTCTCAGCCAAAAAGCCTCGTCTGCTCAAAGCTCTGGCCCGGTGCTTCATGGGACCTTTCGCCTTCTTCGGCATCCTCCTCTACTTCGGGGTGAGTCTGTCCCAACGGCTTCTGGGTAAAAGTGGCAGGTCCAGTGAGGGTCTGGTAAATTTATCTGGGGAAACTGTAACTAAAATTCACATATACAGTATATTTTTGATTTTATTATTTCAGCTTTTAGCCTCTTATAATGTTTTCATTCATTCACACGTTTAATCCTTTATTATGAGTCTGCTCAGCTCAAGATTATGGCTCACAACAAATGCAAACATCACAACACGACAAAAAAACACAACAGAAGTGGCTGTGGGGCCAAGTGAGGAGGATCCAGCAGGAAGTGAACGGGAAAAGTTGAAGAAGACGAATGTAAAAAAAAAAAAGTTAAAAAAAAAAAAAAAGTAAAAGAACGAAGAAGTGAACAAAGTTGGAATCGATGTCACTGTTTGACCGTTGGAAATAATTTCCCGCTTGATCCTCCACGTCTGGCGGCCACTTCTGTTGTGTTTTTGGTTCTGTGTTGGCGTTTGTGTTTGTTATGAGCCCCCGGGCTTCCGTACAAAATGCTCTGTTCCACTTTGTGATGTCACTGAGTGGTACTTCAAGTTCACCCTTAACCCTGAGTCAGTAGAGATGAGCTGAAATGATCCAGATGATTCTAGGGAATCAGAATCAGGTTTTATTTCCACTTGAGTTCAGCTGATGATCAGTGCAAAAACACAGGGTCATGTGACGCAGAGCGGGGGTGGGGCCAGTCCAACAGCAGAGGAGAAGAATCTGTTTATGTTTATGGACTTTCAAAACACAGTGGAGCTCTTGTGTCACCACGTGTTTCAGAGCTCAGCCTAAATGTGCAGGTTTATGTGTTAAACGTGTGAAAGGAACAAAACACAGCTCCAGGTTTGTTGTTGATGAGGATTATATCATCACATTAGAATCTTTACTCTGCGGCGACGGTAACAGGAACCAAATTTGACCTAAAAGTCGTTTGTCTCCTGATGATTTGGTTTTTTGGAAGTCGGTGACCTCGTCCGTCCACAAACACATTAATGTAACTTCAGCTCGGCAAATACGGGCACATGAGGGAGGACAGGTGCATCCTGGGATAAAAGTGATCGTCCGTTTCACACAACACACAACACAAGACGTTCAGACCGTGTCACAGCACAGTGACTATAGTTCTATAAGACACTGGACAAAATGAAACTCAAAGAGGACGCTGGATGTTAAAGAGGGTTTGTTTTTATGCCAAATTATTTATTGGAGCTTTCGACCATAACACTGTGAGCTGACTGAGACAGAGGTTCTTTATGTCTGCAGAAATCATTGTTCTGGTGAGTGCCGTGTGGCTCAGATACACGGAAAAACTGTGGCATCCCCGGTTTGTGGAGGCTCGTAATAATAAAATTATGAAACGAGTGTGAAATTAATGAAAATGGTTCAATCGGCACTAATGTGAGTCTGTATAGTCACATTTTCTTTGTGTTTTGGTCATTTTTAAGCTGCTTTTCTGTATTTTACCTAACAAAATGACCCTTTCTGCCTCTCTTTACTGTTGGCAGGTAACATATTGGTCAAAAATAGGGACACTTCTTGTATAAAACTGCTGGGACAAGGGACACGGGGCTCATAATTGGGACTGTCCCGGGGAAATAGAGACGTCTGGTCACTCTAACAGAGATACAGAATGGTTTTGAGAGCTGTTGCCACGTCCCTTTTTGGAAGGACATGGCTTAAGTCCACCCAGAATGTCTTTATTTTACTGCAGCACGAAAATATCCTGTAAATCTTGGTCTTGTTTCCTCAGGAGGCCTCGAAGACGGTGCAGCCGCAGCTGTTGGGCCGGATCATCGCTTCGTTCGACCCGTTTCACGCTGCAGAGAGGGCGCAGGGGTATTACCTGGCCCTGGGGCTCTGCCTGCTGTTCGTGGCCAGATTCCTGCTCCTGCAGCCGGCCATTTTCGGACTGCACCACCTGGGCATGCAGATCCGGATCGCTCTCTTCAGTCTGATATACAAGAAGGTACCGCGGGACGTTATACTCGACTTTTTAGCATTTTAAAGATACAGTACCATATTTTTCGGACCATAAAGTGCACCGGATTATAAGCCGCATTAAGTGAGACTGATCCTGAGCTCAGGCGTCCACGATCCATCAGCAGATCGTGGTGTAACTCTCCCGGTGTTGCCTCTGTCTTGGTGTCATCCAACGCTCCCACAGCTGCAATTTAACCCTGAACAACCTGTTAGCACCAATATCTACTGTTGGAGTTCTTTGGTTAATCCTCCCGGAATGACGGCAGCACTGAGTGAGTTTGCTTCTCTTGGGTGTGTGAGTCCGAGTCTCTGAACAGGGGCCATTTTGGCTCCTCACACAGTCCATAATTTGATGTTGAAGCACAGGATGTGTTATTCCACGAGGCTCCAGACTACAGGAGCTGTGAAGCTCCAACAGTCCATCCAGCGGTGCAGCTTCATATCTTAACAAAGTCGTAGTAAAACATTTTGTCAGATTTTTGACCTTCATGGATCACAGAAAATCGGTTCAAGGTCAGTAAACAGGATCAGAATGAACACATAAGGGGCACTGTCGATTTTTGGAGAAAATTAAAGGATTTTGAGTGTGACTTATATTCCGAAAAATACTCTAATATATTTTTAATTCTTAATCACTATGGCAACAGGGCTAATCACTCATCTTTCTGCAACCCGTGGATAAAAACAGGGACGGACCGATCCAGCTTTTTCTGTGCCGATACCAACGTTGATTCTTTGGCTTTAAGTTTCTGTCGATCCAAATGTGTTTTGTAGCTGTTATTTATCATCATTTAAAGTAATTACAGAACAGAAAGTTTAATATTGAGACATTTCAGGCCGACATTGTGCAGTAAATCGTTTTATCACTACAGTTTATAGACTAAAATGGGATATCAGCTGAATGATATTTTGGAAGCTGATTTTTGATCCACTAAAATTGTCCAAATCCAAAATAACCTATTTGGCCTTTGGGTCAAAAGTAGAGGTCTGCTCCCACCCACAAAGAAAAGAAACACACACTTACATCATTCCTTAAGTGGAAACTGGGAAACATTATTCAGCCAAACAAACTAAATTAAACAGGCCTCAGTAACATTTGACATTTGACATGTGGATGGGCCGATAATGGGCCATGAACATTCCTAAAATTAGCCTGTTTAGGCTTGAGCCTCTGTGCGAGTGTTAAACTGAGGAAACCTTGTGGAATAATAAGAATAAAAACTCAGTCCCAGCGTCTGAATTAAAACAGGCTTCATCCAAATTCAGTCAAATGAAAACAACTGTTGCTTAGGCCTTGGGAAGGAAAAGTGAGCTGTTCACTGAGGGCTTCAGTGTCTCTCCTCCTGTGACCACAGACGCTGAGGCCCTGGGATGGAGCTGGAGCCTGAACACAGGCCGTGGACTGTATATTTTATTCATGTACTTACCTTTTATCTTACTTTTATTTGACTCAGTTTAGTTTGCGGTGCTGCTGTTTATTGTCCCACCCGCTCCCGCACCGAGCTTCCAGAATGTGTCCTGTGGTTTGTCCCGCGGCTGCAGGGCTCAAACATCTGAGGTCCACTGGTGATACAAAGCTGCAGACGTCTTCAGAAAACGTCTATAGTTCACCTCCTGATCAATATTTAGAGCCAGTTTGATTTAGTTTTCTATCTTCTCACAGATATATCACGTCCTGCGCCTTCCAGGGCCTCTTCCGTGTATTAAAGACACTGGACACAGCCTGTGCTCTTCCCGGTCTGCAGTGTCTGAACCTGCAGATAGAGACACACACAGGTTTTTCTCACTCTCACTATATGGAGGTTTAGATGGTCATGATTCAGGTCAGAGCGTTTCCTTTTAGATTTAAACAAACTGGATTTCAGCACTGAAACGGGCAGCACAAAGACTCATGTGAGGCTCATTCTGTGTTCTGATATGTCTTTCGGATAAGTCGTCTTGAGAACCAAAACACCCAAAAGGCTTTACTCACGCTGACGCCACAAACCAGGAAGGCGTTTGGAAACCTGCAGCTTCCAGCTTCCTCTGGGCTCTGTTCATGGTCGTAAGTCGTAAGACAAAATGTGGGAAAAATGAGGAAATGTCCCAGTTTTCTTCATCTCCGTGTCGTTGTCGGGTTCCGTTATGTTCAGCTCATCCACAGTTCAAACCATTTTCATTATTTCTACTGATGCACGACTCTCATACGTCTGCAGGCTTCACTTTACCATCACATTTCCTCCTGTGAGTTTGTGTGGTACTTGGAGCGGAAAGTAGACAAACACTAAACATGCAACAAATAAAATAGAATCATTTCAGCGCAGGTCTCCTGGTCTGTGACGTAAGTGTGAATAGAGCCTGACACATAAACAACATGGCTGTCGTGTCCAATAGTTTTGTAATTAAGAATAAATCAACATTACAGTTGGTAAAAGCTCTATTTGATTTGAACATGTTTACCTTGTTTTAAAATCTAAATCTTCATACAGTTTAATCCTTTAAAGGCACCAAGTGCTGAAATCTGACCGGAAATATGATTAGTGTAGTTTACATTCTAATATTGTTTTTAAATGAAATATAATGAATAGTTTTGGGCGCTGTGAGTGCAGTGTGAACGTGCCCTTTCAGCAGCAGCTCATTCTCTTAGTGTCTTTGTATCTCTGGGAGGTACAAAACAACCCAAACAGCAGCAGATAAGATACAGTATGAGCTCAGCCCAGTGCCCTTCAGCTCCAGCAGCTCAGATCTGCCGCGTTTAACTCCAAACTCACACTTTCAAATAACACGCTTTTATGACAGTTCAGTCTTTTCATTCAGGATTCACTGCTCCTCTCAGGTCACATTTCTGCACACATATTTTCTCAGATCAGTTGTGTTTTTGTGCAGGTTAAAGGGACAGGTGTGAGTTTTGTTCACAGTTCCTCATTTCCAGAGTGTTGGAGACGTGTGGAGACACTTGTCTAAATCTTCCTCCAGTCCTTGTATTTGCAGAGGTGCTGGTGCTGGGCTAGTGCAGGTCAATGGCCACAGTCGTCCTGCCACTAAAAACAGTCTGACCCACTCCACAGACCCGAGGAAACTATTAGAGCTCCAGACTGTCCCTGTGAACGTCTGTGTCACAGGATCAGGTCTGAAAAACATGTTGAGGTTGGGGTGTGCGATCTGACGATGTTAAATCCTGAAGAATAAGAACTCAAAGTGCAGAGCGTAGAGATCGCCTCAGGCACATTCTGTAACTGTCAGTTCTGCACACACTGATGACCGAGCGCCACAGACCGATTCTTTTTCACACAGAGACACACATCAGAGAAGCTACACTTATAAACCCAGCTCTGCCCGGGCGGAGCAGCTGTCCGCACAGTGCAGTCTGGCAGCGGTGTCTGTCTCCGCACTTCGTCCTGTGTGTCAGAGTTTGGACACCGGTCCGTTTGGTCGGGCGAACCTCCGGGCTCGTCCCGACACTCAGAACCGCACGAATCCCGGCGCGGTCCGAGGGCCTGGGCTGAACCCTGCGCAAGAAATGGACCAGAAATCAAGGAGGTCCCTTAAGATCGGGCACTGGAGTTATTTTTCAGAAAGCCTCGTAAAATTAATTTAGTTTTACCAAAAAAAGTTAAATTATTAAATTATTATTTTATTATATATTTTATTATGTTTATTTATTTATTTATTTTCAGAAATGTTCTTTGGCCTAAATTGTCTGTTTTTCTTTTTTTGATTTAAGATCGTGATAAAATTGAAATTGTGATTTTATTTTTAAAAAATCGTGATATGATATTTTGTCGCCCACTCCTTTGTTGAGGTTCTATTTTCTCATATCTCAGTCGCCGCTGTCGAGCTTCTGTCAGGAAGAACAACTCACTGCTGCTCAGACACAAATCCTCCAGAGGCAGCGGTCGGTTTGACTCTAAAGTGATTCTGTGACTCAGACGTTCACAGGGACAGTCTGCAGCTCTAAGGGTTTTGTGCAGTTGTAACGACAGAAACTTTAAACTCTCCAGGAGCTCAGAGCAGCTCCATGTTCAGGCGACTCCTGTAAACCCTGAGCTGCTGCTGTGACGTTGTCGTGTCCTCCTCATGTGAGACACTTTAGGGTGTTTAAAGTTCACAGTGAAGGTCACAGACACGTCACATTTAACTGGAAATGTGAACGACCTCACAGAAAAATCGGATTTTACAAAAAACAAAACAAATTGAGCATTAACTAACTGAGTCTGATGTTACTGTGGCGACTTCAGGACTTCTGATCTGAAGCAGCAGTTTGGATGAAGCTGCGAAACGTTTTCGACCAAAATAAACTTTTGTCCAGTCGACAAATTGAATTTCTCCTTTTGCCGGATTCGACCTGGACGACAGGGATTTTACACACGATGTTACTGTGATATGTTCCTGTGAGCTTCAGGATGGATTTTAAAGTTCTTGTATTGGTTTCTAAAGCTCTTAATGGTCTTAGTCCTGTTCTGCTTTCATCACGAGCCTCTCGGACTCTCAGGTCTCGTCTTTTAACCGTCCCAAAAGTCCAAACTAAAACTCACGGTGCAGCGTCATTCAACTCAAGACATATGTTTTTAATTCAGCCTTTACTTGAAACTTTTACTTGTTTTAAATTATTCATATTTTACTTAGTCTCCATCTAATCTGAGCTCTTCATTTCTTATTTTGACTATAACCTTTAGGAGCTTTATGTCTTATGTTTCTGTCTGTCCCACTGTGTCACACAGAGGAACAGCCATAACACAGGTTTTGGATACGGTCACATTTCTATTTCTTCATATAATTTAGAATAATTTAATACTAAAGTCTTTTACTTGTGTGTTAGAGAAGGTAAAGCAGCTCTTAATGCCCCTCTGCCCCTGTGTCCCTGCAGACGCTGAAACTGTCCAGTCGGGTGTTGGATAAGATCAGCACGGGTCAGCTGGTCAGCCTCATGTCGGCGCATCTCAACAAACTGGACGAGGTAAGAACCAAGCGCCACTTTATTTTTTATGCTTTTTTATTTTAAGAGTGACGTTTCAAACTATGCACATGAAAACGATCAAAGGAAATACAAGAGTTCTGCACGTATTGTCTTTGCTCGGTGGGACATGTACAGACCAGACGTCCGGTGACAGGGTCGTCTGAGTGTCTGAGCGGCGGCGTTTCCGTCTGTTAGTCTAACAAACCTCCTGCACTCCCACATTTCCCCCTCGTGGTCGGAGTGGAGGCACATTAGCTTTAGCATTAGCTCCAACATCCCGCCGTTCCCACATCCCACATGGAATTATTAAGTTTCGGCTGCGCTCTTTTCAGGACCATATTTTCACCAACTGGAGGCGTAGGTGAGCACTGCGGCGCGGCCTGGTTTAGTCCTGGTTAAATCCTGGTTAAATCCTGTTTTATTCCTGTTTTAGACCTGGTTTAGTCCTGGTTAAATCCTGGTTAAATCCTGTTTTAGTCCTGTTTTAGACCTGGTTTAGACCTGGTTTAGTCCTGGTTAAATCCTGGTTAAATCCTGTTTTAGTCCTGTTTTAGACCTGGTTTAGTCCTGGTTAAATCCTGGTTAAATCCTGTTTTAGTCCTGGTTTAGACCTGGTTTAGACCTGGTTTAGTCCTGATTTAGACCTGGTTTAGACCTGGTTTAGACCTGGTTTAGACCTGGTTTAGTCCTGATTTAGACCTGGTTTAGACCTGGTTTAGACCTGGTTTAGACCTGGTTTAGTCCTGATTTAGACCTGGTTTAGACCTGGTTTAGACCTGGTTTAGACCTGGTTTAGACCTGGTTTAGACCTGGTTTGAGTCCTGATTAGGGGGTTAAACCCAGACGTCCCTGTTTCCCCGGGACAGTCCCAGTTCTCAGCCCTGTGGCCTCTGTCCCAGCAGATTTATCCAAAATTTATCCAAAACCAGTGATTTGTCCCAGTTTTACACAAGAAATGTCCCAGTGTCTCGTTTTGACCAGTCTGATCCTGCAACAGTAAAAAGAGGCAGAAACTGTCATTTGTTTCGCTAAACTAGAGAAAAGCTGTTTAAAAATAACCAAAATTTGACTGTACTGACTCACATTAGTGCAGAACTATTTTTCTTAATTCCACTCGTTTCACAATTTTATTATGACCGACCTCCACAAACCAGGGACGTCCCAGTTTTTTACACTGAAAATCTGGTCAGCCTAATGTGGAAACGTGTTCTTGGACGTTGAGTTTGGTCGTCGTTGTCTGAAAACTGATTGAAAACGTATATCGAATTCCCACTCATCCCTTTTTAATCATATATGAATATTATTTAATGGAAATATCTGCACTTTTACTTGACAAAATAATGGACTTTTTGTTATACTGTAGTTTCAGTAGTTGAACTCCTATAGGTAGAAGTAAGGTCTGAGTTCACAGTATTTTCCATGTGTAATGCTGCTGTTGCAGTGCAGGTTCTTAGGACACTGAGTTGTGGACAGGAGACCCCGGACCGTCCTCTCTGTTGTACTTTTCCACTGAGCTGCACAATCTGAAACAAAAGACTCAGAGAGAATCCGCCTCCATCTTTGTCCATCTCACAGCAAAACAATTAAGTGGCTCTAAACTCGGCTCTTTAACAACCGTCTGCGGTGAAACAACAGACAGGCAGAGGCGGCAGAGGCACGTTCAGCCTGTGGATCTTCACACCAGAATGTTTCTTCTGGAGGTTCTGACTGTACAGAGGTTTATTACATTTTGTCCGATTCATCAGAAATCCCCACACCTTCAGTCGCCGACGAGCCGCTCCCTCCTTTATTTATGTTTGAATTAGGGACGAGTGTTCGATGAAACTTTCTTTGGGAGAATTAACGATTGATTTTTGATTAATCATTAAAGCTGTTGCCGCCTCATTCTGTGAGTGCAGCAGTGACACAAACCCACAGGTCACAGCTTATTAAAGAAAACCTCAGACCCACAGGTTTGTGTGACGCATCATTTTACAGCTCAGACCTTCTAGTTTCTGTAGATCTGCAGATGAAGACTGTGAGTGCAGCTCATTTACAGCACACACACATTCAAACATTCTAAAAATAAAAAATTTTTTGCCTTTGAAAAAAATACAAAATAATAAAGGCTGTGACTTGGTCAAACTTCATCCTGGGCATGTGTGGCTCACTACACTCACTGCTGAAGCTGTGTCAGACTCTGGGCCTCAGGGTTTGGTGCTGTGACCCTTTTTATATGTACCAAATGTTCCAAACTGTAATAAGATGTAATGTGTAATAAATAAGTCTCTTCTGGGCTTTAGGCAGGTTTTCTTAAGTTAAAAAACTAAAACAAGCTAAAAATGTCTCCCAAGATGTGTCAGATGCCCTCCCCCAGCGTCTGCGCGTAATCGCAGCTCCACACACAGCTCCTCTCTCACCTCCGCCCATCGTCATAAACCTCTGATCATCGGCTGAAACAATATGTCAATCACTTTCTGGAAGAACCAATGACTGAAGAGTGTTCTCCCTGTGACAGAGGATGTTCTGCTGATGCCGAGTCTGTTCTGTGCGTATGCCGCGTTGCAGATGCTGCGTAAACATGTGAAACCGGGACACTCGAAAACCCGATCACACCCGGGACACTGATGTGCAGGGAAACGCACTCTGAGGAATATAGGGATCTCCAAGGAGCCAGAGCCGAGACGTGGGACTGTGAGGCTCCAGAGTTTGTGCTCAGACCTCGACTCCTCCGCTGCACACAGGAACCTGCATTCAGCTTGTCCATTAAAATGAGCGCGAGTTCCACAGCTGTGACTGAGACGCTGAGTGACACAGAGCAGTTCTCCTCACAGAAAACCCGGAGACAGAAGATATAAAACTGTATAAATGCCAAAGCGCATCACATGCACATCGTTCTGTGAGTGTTGATCATCTGCTTCAGTGTCTCCTGCTAAAACGGTGAGAGACGCCGAAAACGAAGTGTTGCTGAAGGCTTGAAACATCTTAAACCATCATAAAAACATCATAAAAACACTTAATAGCAGAAGTTACATACGTAGTAAAGGTGCTATTTAAATACTTCCTCCGTTCGGTTTTGCTGATTTGCAGTGATGTTGTTGTTCTTACGGCTCAGACGGAGCTGGAGGCTGCACGTCTACAGTTTTGAGTCTCTCAGCCTGATCCTGGTTTGATGATTTCTGATACCAGGGGATTTATTTTCTGATAAAAGTTGTGTTGTTCCTGAGCCCTGGAGATGTCTGTGGTGCAGGGAGCAGAGGATAAACTCAGGGAAATGTGAATAAAACGATTTTAAACACTGAGATAAGAAACACTTTGTACAGATGCAAAGGATAAAGAGACTCAGTTTGATCCTGAGAGAGTTTTTTAAGGTAAATAGGTTGAGGTCATGTCATATTCTCATTTTATCAACTTAATTTGCTCTAAAAATACACGTTGCGGCAAAAGAAATGCTATATGCAGCATCTGAACCTAATTGTGACATAATAGTGGTGGCTGTGTGAACAAAAATAAGGGAGCGATGTTCCCACGGCTCTATGTTCTGACAGTGACATTTTCTAATGTTTAAACCGTACGCTATAACCCCCAGCCAGGCCCTAACCTTCACTATAATCTCAAAACCAGGACCTAATTTTATCTATAATCTCAAAACCAAGACCTAATTTTGCATATAATCTCAAAACCAGACCCTAATTTTCCACATAATCTCAAACTCAGACCCTAACCTTCACTATAATCTCAAAACCAGGACCTAATTTTATCTATAATCTCAAAACCAAGACCTAATCTTCACCATAATCTCAAATCCAAACCCTAACCTTCACCATAATCTCAAAACCAAGACCTAATCTTCACCATAATCTCAAATCCAAACCCTAAACTTCACCATAATCTGAAAACAGAGCCGTCATTACTGTCGTGTGGCGTAGCTGTTCAGACTGGGGGAGTTCCTGGAGCCCGTTGGTCTCAGGCGGATGCAGAATGTGGGGACACAGTGTCGTCGGCTCAGAGACAATTATCACCAAAACGACATTCACCTCAGCAGAATCCTCCTCCGTCAGCACAGTACTGTCTGTGGATTTATCTGAACATTTAGATCCTCCTTTCAGTATTTAACCGTTTGGTGGGTTGAGGGGCAGGATAACACTTCCTAACATGAAGCAGCACATCGGCGTGTCTGTACACTCCAGTGTGTGTGGACTCGTACTTCAACAGAATCAAACAAACTCATTTACTGGAAATACCAACAGGGAAATGCATTCTGAATAATTACAAGAAAGTGGACAGAAAAACTTCCTGTACCCTGCTGATACAACACACGTTTTGATACTTTCCAACTCTGCCCCAGGGCGGCTGTGGCCACTCTGAGTGGAGTGAGAGCATAAGGCCCAGTGAAGCAGGTTCGATGGTCCGGCTGCTTCAGCACCGTGTCAGACGCCTCGAGTTGGATTCCTTTGCTTTTGAAGGCGGCGTTTGTTAATGCCACAAATTTTGCCAAACGTTCAAACCCTGGAGTTTGACATGAGGCACATGAACACAGGGAAACACTGTAAAACAGACATCTGTGGTGTGGCATCAGGCAGCATCAGACTAACAGCTAAACCTGTCTGAAAATAATGATATATTAGACCTCATGGTGTGTGTGCATTATTTGTGTTCACCACAGACTGTATAAAAAGTGTTCTCAGTGAGTGAGACGTCACAGAGTTCAGCTTAAACGAGTCCACTGATGTTCACAGTCACAGAGTGAATCTGGAGTCAGGCTCTGTGTTATGAAGAGGATTTTACTGATGGACAGAATAGGGAAAAAGTATTCGGGATCCTGTGTTCATATGAACATTTTAAGACCAAAATGCTGAGGCCACAGCAGCAGGTCCAGAGAGAGGAGCCAGAAGATCTCAATGTGACAGAGCCGGAGTCAGAAGAGCCGGAACAGCCGCCTGGAGCACTTCCTGTTTGGCACACGGCGGCTAACGCGTTAGCTCTGTCCACTCATATACAGTCTGTGGTGTTCATGTGGTGAAATGTGACGATCCTGAATGTCTCACTGTGTTTCCAGAGTTTAGGTTTGGCTCACTTCGTGTGGATCACGCCGCTCCAGTGCATCCTGTGTGTGGGGCTCATCTGGGAGCTCATCGAAGTCAACGGCTTCTGTGCCCTGGCGGCGCTCACCCTGCTGGGCATCGTGCAGGCCTGGCTCTCCCAGAAGATGGGCCCTCACCGGTAAGAACACCATCGGCTCATGTTCTCACCTCCCCTGGGTCCTGCAGCTCTGCTCCTGTTTCTGCTCCTGCAGCTCTGCTCCTGCGGCTCTGCTACTGTTTCTCCTCCTCTGTTTCTCCTCCTCTGTTTCTGCCCCTTTGTTTCTCCTCCTCTGTTTCTCCTCCTCTGTTTCTCCTCCTCTGTTTCTGCTCCTCTGTTTCTGCTCCTCTGTTTCTGCTCCTTTGTTTCTCCTCCTCTGTTTCTCCTCCTCTGTTTCTGCTCCTTTGTTACTCCTCCTCTGTTTCTGCTCCTCTGTTTCTCCTCCTCTGTTTCTCCTCTGTTTCTCCTCCTCTGTTTCTCCTCCTCTGTTTCTCCTCCTCTCTGCTCTCATCATCTCCCGTGGATCTGCTCGTCTCGCCTCTTCTTGAACAGGGTTTCTTGGTGGAAGCTGAAACATCTTGATTGCAAAAACAGTTTCCAGACCTTCGAGTGGTCCTAATACTATTTATACTAATGCATTAAATTTACAAGTATTTTCCGCCTTTCAGCACCCAAATCTCTTTCAATTATTCACTCCAAACTCAAGCTTTTGGCCTTTCGACTCCCACCAGTACTAACAATGTGGGTGAAGTGTCTTGCCTCAGGACACAACAGCAGTTTCCACTGGAGCCACGATAGAAAACCTCAGATGTCCGGCCTGTTACTCGTGTCCAGTTGTTTTTCATGCTTTATGTAATGTGATTTTCTGCTCAGGGGTCACGTGTCATCAGAATGTTCAGCATGTAGCTCAAATTCCTCTGATATTTAAAGTAAAACCGATGCCGCTACCGTCCTTCTTTTATTATTGTTTGGTTTAATTTTAGAGCACGGTATGTCCCGGCCGTGCAGCAGAGCCACACGAGGAATAGTTTACGCAGACAGTGAAAGACTTTCCGGTTTGTGCCTCAGTTTCCAGATGCCATAAAGCCTCTGCTAATGTAGTTAATGTAGAGTATGACATGTGCTGTGTACTCAGGCTTACATCATTATACTCACTGTACTCTGCACTTTTTACTCCTTTTGCACCTCTAAACTTTCTCTTTACAGATGATGCACTCAATATTTTTAATTTTCTTAACTTCAAAATCACAATTCAAATATTATTTTGTTGACAATTTGTAAATTTCTCTCTCAAAACTCACTGATTTGTGTCTTTATGTTTTTAATGATTGAAAACACGGCTGTGAAAATCCAAATGAATTACCCTGAGGGATAAATAAGGATGGGATGAGTTTTTTGAGCCGATATCCGATATTTGTCCTGCTGCTGTGGCCGATAACAGATATTTGCAGATACTGATATTTAGCTTTTTAAATCCATAGACCCACAAATGAAAATGAAGCTAAAGTCCGTTTCTAGAGCAGGTGGAATTCTGTCTGAAGCCAAAAAACGGCACAGATCAGTGTTTCCTCGGTGGAGATCTCACTGTGTGTGAGTCTGTCAAGGCAACAAACTAGTGTAGTGATGGGGGCAAGTTCTGAACTAGTGCAGTGATGGGGGCAAGTTCTGAACTAGTGCAGTGATGGGGCAAGTTCTGAACTAGTGCAGTGATGGGGCAAGTTCTGAACTAGTGCAGTGATGGGGGCAAGTTCTGAACTAGTGCAGTGATGGGGCAAGTTCTGAACTAGTGCAGTGATGGGGCAAGTTCTGAACTAGTGCAGTGATGGGGGCAAGTTCTGAACTAGTGCAGTGATGGGGGCAAGTTCTGAACTAGTGTAGTGATGGGGGCAAGTTCTGAACTAGTGCAGTGATGGGGCAAGTTCTGAACTAGTGCAGTGATGGGGCAAGTTCTGAACTAGTGCAGTGATGGGGCAAGTTCTGAACTAGTGCAGTGATGGGGGCAAGTTCTGAACTAGTGCAGTGATGGGGGCAAGTTCTGAACTAGTGCAGTGATGGGGCAAGTTCTGAACTAGTGCAGTGATGGGGGCAAGTTCTGAACTAGTGCAGTGATGGGGGCAAGTTCTGAACTAGTGCAGTGATGGGGGCAAGTTCTGAACTAGTGCAGTGATGGGGGCAAGTTCTGAACTAGTGCAGTGATGGGGGCAAGTTCTGAACTAGTGCAGTGATGGGGCAAGTTCTGAACTAGTGCAGTGATGGGGGCAAGTTCTGAACTAGTGCAGTGATGGGGGCAAGTTCTGAACTAGTGCAGTGATGGGGGCAAGTTCTGAACTAGTGTAGTGATGGGGGCAAGTTCTGAACTAGTGCAGTGATGGGGGCAAGTTCTGAACTAGTGCAGTGATGGGGCAAGTTCTGAACTAGTGTAGTGATGGGGGCAAGTTCTGAACTAGTGCAGTGATGGGGGCAAGTTCTGAACTGTTTATTTTGTGCTGTTTGGGTGGCACGGTGGATGAGTGGCAGCACTCATGCCTCACAGCAAGAAGGTTCTGGGTTCGATCCCCGGGTCACCTGGGCCTTTCTGTGTGGACTTTGCATGTTCTCCCCGTGTCTGGACGACTTTCCTCCGGGCTCCGGTTTCTCCCATGAACCCAAAACCTGCTGTAGGTGTGAAAGTTGAGTGGGTGATGGTGGTGGTCGGAGGGGCCGTTGGCGCCGGTTGACTTGGCAGCCGCTCCTCCGTCAGTCTGTCCCAGGGCAGCTGTGGCTATAACAGTAGTTTACACCACCGGGTCTGGAGTGAATGACGCTCTGTAAATAATCCTCTGTAAAGTGTCTTTGTGACATCTGTCTGTGAAAAGCACTATATAAATAAATGCTGTTTTCCAGGGTGAAGCGAGCTGGTCTCATAAACCGGCGTCTGGCTCTGACCTCTGAAATCGTGGAGAACATTCACTCGGTCAAAGCGTACGGCTGGGAAGACATCATGGAGACCATCATCAAGAACATCAGACAGTGAGGAGCAGGAACACGACACAAAACATGCAAAATATTAAACACAGCTAGAGTCTGACCAAGTGAAGATGAGGTTTGTTCAGAAAATCCATCTGTGCTCCGGTTCTGAATGAACAGTGCCGCCTTCATACTTCAGGTTAGTTCACTTGTGCTGAACCCAGGAGAGATCCATAACCAAAGAGAAACATTAGATGGGGTAATGCAGCTTTTTGGATGTAAACTGCCGCTAAACTCCACAGAAGAAGAAGAAGAAGAAGAAGGCAAAACATCTGTGTTTTGAAATAAGCAAATTCGATCAGAGAATTTTGACCTGTTCTAAAGCTCAAATTTTAACTACAGTCTGGAAAGTTATGATGTTACAGAGGAATTGGGCAAAATCTTGTGCTTTCAGAAAGGCAGTCCTGGTTTAGTCCTGGTTTAGTCCTGGTTTAGTCCTGGTTTAGTCCTGCTGTAGTCCTGGTTTAGTCCTGGTTTAGTCCTGGTTTAGTCCTGGTTTAGTCCTGGTTTAGTCCTGCTGTAGTCCTGGTTTAGTCCTGGTTTAGTTCCTTGTTTAGTCCTGGTTTAGTCCTGCTTTAGTCCTGGTTTAGTCCTGCTTTAGTCCTGGTTTAGTCCTGCTGTAGTCCTGGTTTAGTCCTGGTTTAGTCCTGGTTTAGTCCTACTGTAGTCCTGGTTTATTCTCTTGTATCTGAGCTCTGGTCCTGGTTTATTCTCTCGTGTCTGAGCTCTGGTCCTGGTTTATTCTCTTGTATCTGAGCTCTGGTCCTGGTTTATTCTCTCGTGTCTGAGCTCTGGTCCTGGTTTATTCTCTCGTGTCTGAGCTCTGGTCCTGGTTTATTCTCTCGTGTCTGAGCTCTGGTCCTGGTTTATTCTCTTGTATCTGAGCTCTGGTCCTGGTTTATTCTCTTGTATCTGAGCTCTGGTCCTGGTTTATTCTCTCGTGTCTGAGCTCTGGTCCTGGTTTATTCTTGTTTCTGAGCTCTGGTCCTGGTTTATTCTCTCGTGTCTGAGCTCTGGTCCTGGTTTATTCTCTTGTATCTGAGCTCTGGTCCTGGTTTATTCTCTTGTATCTGAGCTCTGGTCCTGGTTTATTCTCTTGTATCTGAGCTCTGGTCCTGGTTTATTCTCTTGTATCTGAGCTCTGGTCCTGGTTTATTCTCTCGTGTCTGAGTTCTGGTCCTGGTTTATTCTCTTGTATCTGAGCTCTGGTCCTGGTTTATTCTCTCGTGTCTGAGCTCTGGTCCTGGTTTTTTCTCTAGTGTCTGAGCTCTGGTCGTGGTTTATTCTCTCGTTTCTGTGCTCTGGTTTATTCTCTCGTATCTGAGCTCTGGTCCTGGTTTATTCTCTCGTGTCTGAGCTCTGGTCCTGGTTTATTCTCTCGTATCTGAGCTCTGGTCCTGGTTTATTCTCTCGTATCTGAGCTCTGGTCCTGGTTTATTCTCTTGTATCTGAGCTCTGGTCCTGGTTTATTCTCTTGTATCTGAGCTCTGGTCCTGGTTTATTCTCTCGTATCTGAGTTCTGGTCCTGGTTTATTCTCTTGTATCTGAGCTCTGGTCCTGGTTTATTCTCTCGTATCTGAGCTCTGGTTTATTCTCTCGTATCTGAGCTCTGGTCCTGGTTTATTCTCTTGTATCTGAGCTCTGGTCCTGGTTTATTCTCTCGTGTCTGAGCTCTGGTCCTGGTTTATTCTCTCGTATCTGAGCTCTGGTCCTGGTTTATTCTCTTGTATCTGAGCTCTGGTCCTGGTTTATTCTCTTGTATCTGAGCTCTGGTCCTGGTTTATTCTCTTGTATCTGAGCTCTGGTCCTGGTTTATTCTCTTGTATCTGAGCTCTGGTCCTGGTTTATTCTCTTGTATCTGAGCTCTGGTCCTGGTTTATTCTCTTGTATCTGAGCTCTGGTCCTGGTTTATTCTCTTGTGTCTGAGCTCTGGTCCTGGTTTATTCTCTCGTGTCTGAGTTCTGGTCCTGGTTTATTCTCTTGTATCTGAGCTCTGGTTTATTCTCTTGTATCTGAGCTCTGGTCCTGGTTTATTCTCTCGTGTCTGAGCTCTGGTCCTGGTTTATTCTCTCGTGTCTGAGCTCTGGTCCTGGTTTATTCTCTCGTATCTGAGCTCTGGTTTATTCTCTCGTATCTGAGCTCTGGTCCTGGTTTATTCTCTCGTGTCTGAGCTCTGGTTTATTCTCTCGTATCTGTGTTGTGGCTCTCATGACTCGGTGCTACGATCGATACGTCCGTGTTAAATCGTTCTGAATCACAGAGCAGTGCCACAGTCAGACTCCAGTGCGATAATCCCACTGCAGAACATCAGGGACACGTGTGAGGGACACGAAATCCAAGAACTTTTATTCATGGAAAGACGCTGAATGTTTAGAAAGTCAGAAAATCCACGACAGAATACAGCAAATACTAATAATATACAGACAGAGACGAGCGAGTGGCCAAGTTCCTGCTCACAGTCAGAGTTTTTCAAAGCCTGTAAATGAACAAATACTAGATTCATCATTGCAACATCTAACTTGGAAACATTCTGGACGAGCAGGTGACAAACCTCAGTCCTGAAGAGTTGCATAGAGCACTTTAAAGGTCTTATACTACACAAACTTGACCCCTGTGAGCTTTAAACTGTGTTCTAAAGGAGTTCACTCATGAAAAACAGACCTGCAGTTTGTTTGTTTCACTCACACATGTCTGAATGACCCTTTATTACTCGTCTTTCTACATTTCCTAAACTAAAAATGCTCTGTTCCACTTTATGAAGTGGTGGTTTTCACGCAGGGGTGGGACATCAACGCGTTAAATACAAAGAATTTAACGCATTACAAATATTATTATTAAATATTAACGCACTTCATCACTGTTTGCAGACCGAAAAAACGCGGAACATTGTCAGTGTTCCGTGTCGTGGTACAACAATTATACGGACGCACACTGTTCCCACTACAACAACAGAGCAAAAAACTAAATCTAGTCCAGTTAAGATGACTTGAGGTAAGAAAGTTTGACCATGATCTGAGTAAATTTAATTTGACAGGTACTGAAATGCACTTAAAATAAGAAACAAAATCAAATGTTGCTTGAATTAAGAAAAAAACACTTATTCCCCTGCAGATCATTTCACTTGTCAAGTTGATATAGTATTTTTACAGTCTGGTTCTGCAGCTGGACGGTACATTTCTGTTCAGTAAACGACCCGATGGAAGTGTTGACAAAGGTTTTGTTCGTTTCAAACTGCAGAAAAGAGTTTGCGGATCACAGAAGCGCCTCAAACCTGCGAGAACATTTGAATATAAAACCCGTGACAGCGACAGAACCTGCTGGAGCTCCGAGGACCAACGAGAGGAACCGGCGCCCAAAGGGAGAAAACGACTCAATGAAACTCATTTATATAAAAGAAATGCTGCTTTTGAGGCAAATATTATTATCCCATTAATTGTGATTCATTAAAAACAAAGCCTGTAATTAATTAGATTTTTTTTTTTAATCAATTCCCACTCCTATTTTCAGGTGTACAGCTCCTTTATACCTTTTGTTCAGTGGAGTTTGGCATTTTCAGGTGTTCTGAAATGATTCTCCTGAAGATGTTTGGAGTTTAAAAACATGATTTAGCTCTTCCTGTATCACCACATGACATCACAGGGTGGAAGAAGAAGAAGAACTGAGCCTAAATATCCAGAGTTTGAATGAAACAAAACAGAACTCCCGTTACTGATGTTTTAGATGAGGAAACAGCAGAACACTGAACATAAACAGGCTAATCTGGGGACTGTAGACGACACATATTTGAGATTTTCATAACCGCACGTCGTCTTTTTTCTTCCCTTCAGAGATGAGATGACGCTGACGAGGAAGATCGGCTCCCTGCGGTACTTCTACAGCGCCTCCTACTTCTTCTCCGCCATTCTGGTGATCGTGTCGGCCATCGTCCCGCACGCGCTCAGTAAAGGCATCATCCTGAGGAAGATCTTCACCACCGCCTCCTACTGCATGGTGCTGAGAATGACCCTCACCCGACAGCTGCCCGGATCCATCCAGATGTGGTACGACACGCTGGCCCTGGTCAAGAAGATCGAGGTACGGACACAACGCCAAACTTTTCATTTCTTTGTTCGATCCTGTTGGGAAACATGTTTCCCCTGAGCGTGAAACACTAAAGAAGACACATGTGGGTTTGAATTTTCCAGGATTGTTACTTCGCAGGTAAAAGTCTGGAGATTTTTAAGTCGATAAATCAAATCTGAGCATTTCTGCCCTCAAACTGCAAATAAATTTGGCATATTGTCTGAAGAGAGCCATTAAAACATGAACCGCCAAAGCAAAAGCACTAAAGAGCATGTTTACCTGGAGACCTGAGGGCAGTTTTAGTACATTTCTCGTCGTCTGGATTTTATTCTTAATGTTGCTTTTAAAACTGCCCCTTTTACCCCTAATGAAGTGTTCTACCTCCTTTTGTTCAGTCCAACCTGTTATTTCACAATCTGCTGCTGTAGTTGTGTCATGAGGCTGTGAGAAAAGCTACAGGACCAGAAATAGAGATGAAAAAAAATAAAATAAAATAAAATTCACTCTTTTATACAAAACCCACAGCAAACATGTAGAAACAACTTTTTGGGCATAAAAATGCTTAATTTAGGGCCTGAGCTACAAAAATGCAAAATCTCAAGTCTGTAAGTAAATTAAAAATCTCCTTATTGCCCTAAAAACAAAAAAAGTGCAGTGGCTCCATGACTTTCCTGGTCCAGTCCTGGAAACAGCTCCTGTCAGGTCCAGGGCCAGAGCCACAGCACTTCTGCATTTCCAGGGTGGAAATTACATTTGGATTTGTTCATTTGGACTGAAATAAACCTTTAAATAAAAATAGAAAGAGATGCACAATTACACACACCAAGATGTGTCATTTTCCATGTGTGTGAGAATTAACTCCACTTAGAGCGACTTTTTCCCTCGTTATAAACACACACAGTCAGAGGAGTCGACCATCTTGACTCACTTCACTCTTTGGCAAAGTTTGGCTCCATCAAAATGGACGGAGCGCATGAGTTTGGGGAAAACAAAGTTCCTATTGGACACTCGTTTTGCTCCCGTCATCACACAGCGTGAGTGTGACGTAGGATAAAGCCGCAGAAATGTACGGAAACCTCTATGTCTGCACTTTCAGAGGGGAAAAGGACGTTTCTGTCTTTTACACTTACAAAGTTCTGTGGTTATAGAAACATGTTCCTCTGTGTCGTGTACAACACCAACGGTCTTGAAGAGTTAAAGGCCAAAAACAATACAAATAATGCCTCATATGTGTTCTTTAAAACATGTCCTTCAAATCCCCTCTGCTGTTGTTTTGTCAGGAGTTTCTGATGAAGGAGGAGTACAGAGTACTCGAGTACAATCTGACCACCACAGAAGTGGAGCTGGTGAACGTCTCTGCCTCCTGGGATGAGGTCAGTGACGCTTTTACACATGAGCACAGGACAGTCCAGCAGATGAGGGGAAAAAGTGTCACGATCTGTGTTTGTTTGTTTCGTGGAATCATCATAACGGGATTTACACATTTTCCTTTTAAAGCCGCTCCAGGCCGACACTTTTCCTCACCCCCTCCTCAGACCTCTGTCCAGCTCTGAGGGAAAGAGTCTGATCCTTTGGCATAGAGCTCATCACTATTCTAATACTTCTACATCCAGACGCTCACTTTTGTCCTGCTCTGATCCGTGTGTGGACCCGGTTAGTTTAGTCCTGATGTGGACTAAATTTGGTCATGTTCTAGTCCTGATCTAGTCGAGGTTTAATTACGGTTCTAGTGCTGGTCTAGTCCTGGTTTAGTTCTGATCTAGTCCTAGTATAGAAAAAAAAAGTATAGAAAATTAGATACGAATCAGTACTTAAACTAGTATCGATACTAAAATGTCACATTCACAGAACAGAAATGAACCTTTCCTCAATCACTTCAGAACGATCTTCAGCTCCACGTTTCCATGAGAGATTTAATTCTGAATCAAACTGAGTTCTTCTGTAAAAAGTCCAGGTAAACTCTGAATTCTGCTGAAAATGATTCTTGTGAATTAATCTTAATCCTGAAGTCAGTGGGTTTATTCTGATTTTAAAGCCGAATGAATTGCTTCCTGGATCCTGTAAACGTTTCTTCTTCTTCACAATAATCCCGGTGGTTGGAGCTCGTTGGCTCGTCCTTCTGACTCGATCCGGACGATCCGGCTCCTCCAGTCGTCTCTTGGGACTTTCCTCCACGTCTCTTTGGATTTGTGAGCGGGATGTGGGAGTGGGCTGAGGTGTGGCAGCCTCACACTCAGTTTGTCTTCTTCCTCCTTCTCCCACACTCTTCCCTTCTCCTCCTCACCTCACAGACGTGAAGCGTGAGGACAGAATTCTCCAGCTGCTGCTTCATTATCATCAGAACCACTGCGGAAAAAGTTCTGATCGTGTTTGTGTCGGCGGCGAAACGACAAACCGAGATGACAGAAAAGAGCAGCTGAAGTGTGGGTTTTCTTCCCAAAGACGGAAATACGTTTGTGTCGCTGTCCAATCAGAACCTTCCCCACTACAGACGCTGAGAACTATTAAATAAAGACCAGTTTTTCATGGAAATTGGGAATTAAAACCCATCATGAACCACTGAGGGGGTTACACAGATATAAAACCACATGGGAATATAAAAGAATGATGCTGAAAATCACTTTCTAGGCTGTTTTCATTATTATCATTGTGTTATTGGAGTTGGTATTGAGCAGAGAGTCCGTTCCTTTGTATGAAAATCGAGGTTGAAACTTTGGTATCGTGACTATTTTTGAATATCACCAAAAATCACACGCACTTCCTGTAAAATTCAGCCTTTAACCAACTAACCCGCCCCAAAACTCTCCTGTCTTTCATTCCCAGCCTTGGTTTAACAAAGTATTTGAATCTTATCAGTGTGAACACCTCCAAACCTCCGTCAGGCCACCGTACACCGTGAGAACTCCCCCCGTCTCCTCCACTCTCCGTAATTAATCACCGCTCGGCCCTGTGTGTTCTGCTGGGAACCGCTGCCCATTCAATCCCAGACTAATTCCTCCAAACTCTTCCCGGAACCCTCCGTTTGCTCCTGAATACGGGGGGAGAGCCGCTGTGTTTTGTTTGGGCGACGGCGCATACGTCACCGGGTCACAAAGAGCTGGAGAAGTCCCTCAGAAGTAAAGAATCGGGTGTCACGGGGTCAGAGGAAAGCGGCGGTGGATCTATACAGTAGTGAGCAAACAGAAAGATGCAGAAGGAGGATTTAAACGAGGCTTTTGTGAGGTGGAAATGAGACAAATGACCGGAAAGAGACAAAGGCGGAGCTGCTGTGGGGCCGGTGTAAACAAGTGGAAATGAGAGAGAATTCGATCTCTGGACTGAAACTAACTCAAAAAGGTCCAGAAACAAGAAAAAGGTGGAGAAAAAACATCCACGTCTCCATGTTATAATGTTGTTTCCTCATCAAAATCGGCTGTAAACATTTTTCCACTTGTCTCAATCTGAAATCCACAAACGCTGAACCTGAAGTTTATCTTGGCCAAGATTTTCAAACGTGTATCAGGTTATTCACATTTATTATCGACTTCATTCTCGTCTGGAGGTCGATTATTTGAAGAGAACTTGTCGGATACAGGAGGACGGGAGGGCATCTGACACACACACGGGGAAAAAACAATATCTGGTTAAGTTAAAATGACTTAAATTAAGAACGTTTTACTGTATTTGAGCAGATTCATTTTGACAAGTGAAATGATCTGCAGTGGAATAACAGTCAGTTTTGTTTCTTATTTTTAGTACAAAAGTTCTTCCTCCACTGGCCGAGCATTTTACTCAAGTTATGATAAAAAATGTTCTTAATTCAAAGTAATTTTAACTTGACTGTAGTTTGTTGCAGTGCAGGAACATAACAAAGAGTTACTCCAACATTTGCATAATATCACACCTTTAAAATTAGGATTATTTTAATTACAATAATTCATTTGTCCTGATTCATCCCATCAGTAACAGTGCCCTGCAGAAACACCCTCCTGAAAAGTGAAAAAAATCCACTTGTTTTAAGGTGAAATGCTCCTGAAACAAGAAAGAAAATATCTCCAGACCTTCATGAATGAGAATCAGATCAAATCTCTTATTCTAAACAATAATCTAAGTTTAAGTGTCTAAACTAAAGCAGAAAACACGAATTCTGAGAATAAATTAAGATGAAAAGTGTTAAAACTAGAACATAAAGTTTTATTCTTGATTTTAGTTCATGAATCTTCATGAAATTCTTTATTTCCTCATTTTTAGACTAATCTCCACTTGGGAACTGACTGACAAACTGCATCTTTCCTAAAACTTTTAAATCTTTTAATTTTGTCACAAACAGAAGGTTCAGAGAAACTGGACAATTTCAGTCCAAAATCGACTCATTTACATCCAGAAAAATGTCTGAAACTCTGAACACTCGTTTTGTTTGTTTTGTGCAGTTGAACGAGTTTAGAGATAGAAACAATTTTTTTCTTGAAATAATCTTAATAATCTCACATATTTAGCAGTTCTTTAGTAAATATCCCTGAAAACAAGAGAAATAAGGTTTTTTGTGTAGATTTAAGAGAATAAATCCTGGTTGGTTTTGTGATCTTTGCAGTGTATATATGTGTATATATGTATATGTATATGTGTCCCAGGGCATCGGGGAACTGTGCAGTATATATATGTATATGTATATGTGTCCCAGGGCATCGGGGAGCTGTGCAGTATATATATGTGTATATATGTATATGTGTTTCTGTCCCAGGGCATCGGGGAACTGTGCAGTATATATATGTGTATATGTATATGTATATATATGTATACGTATGTATATGTGTCCCAGGGCATCGGGGAACTGTGCAGTATATATATGTGTATATATGTATATGTGTTTCTGTCCCAGGGCATCGGGGAGCTGTGCAGTATATATATGTGTATATATGTATATGTGTTTCTGTCCCAGGGCATCGGGGAGCTGTTTGAGAAGATCCAGCAGGAGAACAGGTCCAGACCTCCTCCTCACTCTGACCCGGGGCTGTTCTTCACCAACCTGTACGTGACCCCCGTCCTGCGCAACATCAGCCTGCAGCTGGACAAGGGCCAGATGCTGGCGGTGGCCGGGTCCACGGGCTCCGGGAAGGTGAGAGACACCTGTAACTCAGGTCTGAGTCAGGTCTGAGTCAGGTCTGAGTCAGGTCTAAAGTCAGGTCTAAATCAGGTCTAACTCAGGTCTAACTCAGGTCTAAGTCAGGTCTAAATCAGGTCTACATCAGGTCTAAATCAGGTCTACATCAGGTCTAAGTCAGGTCTAAATCAGGTCTAAATCAGGTCTAAGTCAGGTCTAAGTCAGGTCTAAATCAGGTCTAAATCAGGTCTAACGTCAGGTCTAAATCAGGTCTAAATCAGGTCTAAATCAGGTCTATGTCAGGTCTAAGTCAGGTCTAAATCAGGTCTAAATCAGGTCTAAATCAGGTCTAAGTCAGGTCTAAATCAGGTCTAAATCAGGTCTAAATCAGGTCTAAATCAGGTCTAAATCAGGTCTAAGTCAGGTCTAAATCAGGTCTAAATCAGGTCTAAAGTCAGGTCTAAATCAGGTCTAAGTCAGGTCTAAATCAGGTCTAAATCAGGTCTAACGTCAGGTCTAAATCAGGTCTAAATCAGGTCTAAATCAGGTCTAAAGTCAGGTCTAAATCAGGTCTAAGTCAGGTCTAAATCAGGTCTAAATCAGGTCTAACGTCAGGTCTAAATCAGGTCTAAATCAGGTCTAAATCAGGTCTAAGTCAGGTCTAAATCAGGTCTGCAGGATTGTCAGGAGCTTTTTCAGTCCTGGTACCTGCGTCAGTGCCAGTGCAGAGATGGAAAATGACACTTATGTCTTTAAAACACAGTTCACTTTATTACACAAGTGATTAAACTGTTTTATGCAGTTGTTATTTGTCCTTCACATTACGACTGAACAGCTTTGTGTGACCAAAGGTTCAAACATTATGAAATCAACCTGTAAATCTCCTTATTACATCCACCAGGACATCGGCCACTGTATATTTGATATTTTTCCATTGGCAGATCATTTTACTTTGAATTTAATTTGAATAAAACTTTCTTAGATTTTATTTTTTGCGTTATGTTTTCTTAAATTGTCGTCTCATTTTCAACACTTTACGGCTCCAATTTGAACATTTTAGCTGCAGATTTTAAAACCAAATCAGGTTTTTCATCTTGTTTTCAGATTTATTATCGACTTAACTCGTTCTGAGACGCTTCATTCTCGTCTGGAGGTCGTTTATCTGAAGAGAACTTGTCCAGTAAAATGATCTCGCTGCAGGAACAGATCATGTCTCTGCTTTGCTCTGTGCCGCGTGTTTAAAAATGGTTTAAAGCTGAAAAGTCCTGCGGTGTGTGGACCTTCAGAGGGTTTTTAGGAGAGGAAGTGCGGGTCGGTCTGAATAGTGAATAGTTTTCCGTCACTCTCGTTGGGCTTTGACGCGTAAATAAAGGTTCGTACAGAAAGTGCTCGTTCTTATTTTAACCTTTAGGCTGAAAACTCGCTGAGAGACGAGGAAACCTGCAGATTTACACACGATAAGAAACAGTTTGTGAATCTGTGTTAAACAAACAGACCAACAAAGGGCAGGGGGCAGGTGCAGGAGGCAGGGGGCAGGTGCAGGGGGCAGGTGCAGGGGGCAGGTGCAGGGGGCAGGGGGCAGGTGCAGGGGGCCCTGGTTTAGCCCTGGTTTAGCCCTGGTTTAGCCCTGGTTTAGTCCTGGTTTAGTCCTGGTTTAGTCCTGGTTTAGCCCTGGTTTAGTCCTGGTTTAGTCCTGGTTTAGTCCTGGTTTAGTCCTGGTTTAGTCCTGGTTTAGTCCTGGTTTAGCCCTGGTTTAGTCCTGGTTTAGTCCTGGTTTAGCCCTGGTTTAGTCCTGGTTTAGTCCTGGTTTAGCCCTGGTTTAGTCCTGGTTTAGTCCTGGTTTAGTCCTGGTTTAGTCCTAGTTTAGTCCTGGTTTAGTCCTGGTTTAGCCCTGGTTTAGTCCTGGTTTAGTCCTGGTTTAGCCCTGGTTTAGTCCTGGTTTAGTCCTGGTTTAGTCCTGGTTTCATCCTGGTTTAGTCCTGGTTTAGTCCTGGTTTAGTCCTGGTTTCATCCTGGTTTCATCCTGGTTTAGTCCTGGTTTAGCCCTGGTTTAGTCCTGGTTTCGTCCTGGTTTTGTCCTTGTTTAGTCCTGGTTCAGTCCTGGTTTAGTCCTGGTTTAGCCCTGGTTTAGTCCTGGTTTGGTCCTGGTTTAGCCCTGGTTTAGCCCTGGTTTAGTCCTGGTTCAGTCCTGGTTTAGTCCTGGTTTAGCCCTGGTTTAGTCCTGGTTTAGCCCTGGTTTAGTCCTGGTTCAGTCCTGGTTTAGTCCTCTCTTTCTCTCCCCAGAGTTCCCTCCTGATGATGATCCTGGGGGAGCTGGTTCCGTCCGAGGGGAAGATCCGGCACAGCGGTCGGATCTCCTTCTCCCCGCAGACGTCCTGGATCATGCCCGGGACCATCAGGGACAACATCCTGTTCGGCCTCACGTACGACGAGTACAGATACACGTCTGTGATCAAGGCCTGTCAGCTGGAGGAGGTACGGGGGGGACGAGCGGGGGGGACGAGCGGGGGGGACGAGCGGGGGGGACGACCGGGGGGAACGACCGGGGGGACGACCGGGGGGACGACCGGGGGGGACGACCGGGGGACGACCGGGGGACGACCGGGGGACGACCGGGGGGAACGACCGGGGGGACGACCGGGGGGACGACCGGGGGGGACGACCGGGGGGGACGACCCCCCAGGATCAGGTGTTTGCTGCTAATTTAATTTAGCACTATTTCTGTTTCCTCCAAATGTCTGTTTCTGTTTCTGTCATGTTTAATCCTCCAGTTTATGCCAGATCTTTATGTCTAAATCAGGTCTTTAATGCTAAAAAAGAACCAAAAATGACCCAATGTCTCATCCAAAGCTAAACTCTGGAACAGCTGAAACTATTTGGACTCGAGAACAAAAGAGACTTTGCAAAACGACAGAAAAACAAAAAGAACGATTCAAGATTCAGGAGTTTATTTGTCGTCTGCAGGTTCAGCACGAGGTCGACAAAGCAGTAAAGTGTTTAGGAGGAGAAGAACCGTTTGACTCGCTCAGATGTTCAGGATTCTGTTAAAAAATAGTGAACAATATAGTAAAAAAAATGCAATAAAAGATCAAATCCGCAGGTGCAGGAAGGACTAAAAGTGGTAAAATCACTTCAGAACAGAAGGCATCTCTTGTCTAACACAAAATATTCAGATTTTTGGTTATTATTCATCAAAAAGGACGATTTTGTGTTTTCCAGTCGGTCATTTTCTTAATGAAGAACAACCAAACTGATATCGTCTGAAGTTATTTATGTTTTCTCTAAGTTTCTGAAGCTCTGTACAAATCAGAATCAGAAGGTTTTATTGCCTTATTATTTTACTGCGGAACTTGGAGCGAAACGCAGACAAACACTAAACATGCAACTAATAAAATAGAATAAAATAAAGTAGAAAACAATAAACTCTATAATGTAACACAAATGTACAGGAATGTGACAGTGCAGGAATAAAAAAGGATCAGGTTTAGTCTGTTTTATATAAATCCGTTGCGTTTTTCCTGCAGAAACAGTCGTTTTTGCAGAGTTTGGTGCAGTTTCAAACACACAGATACAGAAGAGTTTCTTTCCCTTTCCCCATGTTCTGTTTTTAGTCTGAGTGATTTAGTGATCTGTGGCTCAGCTCAACGTTACTGAGGAACAGATGCAGTTCAGTACTGATTCTGTCATCAGTGATTCAGTCTTTATGTCGTTTTGAACACAAATCGAGACCTCATCAGCCGCGTTCTGCAGCAGCTCCACTGGACCCGTCCAACATCCATTTCTCAAACTTGTTTCATTTTTTTAAGTAAGTAAAGTTTATTTCTCGAGCGCTTTTCACAGATAAAAGTCACAAAGTGCAATCAAAACACAGACAATAAAAGAAACAGTCAAAATAAAATAAAGCTGAACTAAAACCTTCAGAAAACTGTTCAAAACTCCAAACTCCCCTTTTCCTCAGAGTCTCCACACTGCTCCTCTTTACGCCTCTGTCCTGTCCTTGTTTTCCTGTTTTACTGAAGCGTCTTTGTGTTTCCCCTGAAAAGCGCTGCATAAAACCCCTGTGTTATTATTATTATCATTAAAAATAACAGTATTTTCCTTTATATTCCCCTGTGTCAGGGACAGAGCTCCAGGGCCTTTTCTCGTCTCTGAGCTTTTACACTTGTTCTGATTCAGCTCCAGATCGTCTAAAGCTTCAGCAAACCTTCATTTCCGCCCCGTGAATGTGACGTTTTAATATCGATACCAGTATCTGTGTGGGTTTGATACTGATTTTAGTATCGGATTATCCTTTTAACAGCCCCAGAACAGTTCTAAAATAGTCCGATTCTTAAATCAGTTTGTTTTATTGCAGAGTTGGTCACAGATTCCCCTCTCACCGCTCACACTTTCAGGGGTTTTTCCTCAGGTTTTGTGTTTCTCATAAAAATGTGATGAGAGAAAAGCTGCTGCGTCTGAAACTGGAGACGGATCCTCCACAGAACCAAAGGAACTTCACTTTCCCTCAACATAAATCTGAGGTGTAAAGACGCTCGAGCTTCAGGAGGCGCTGGGACATTCGGATCAACTTTAGACTTTAGGAGTTATTAATAAGGCTGTTAAACGATTCATTTAAAAATCTCAATGAAGATCAGAAATTCCATAGTCAATCGCGATCGATCACATATTGAACTGCATGTTTAAAATTGTGTTATTTTGCATTTCAGGACAGTTTTAAAACCATAATCTAACGCCATTCGTGCCCATTTGGCGTCGCTGTCCTTCGCTGGTGCTGAAACTCTTCTCACACAGGCTGCGTTTCACTCTTCACTTGTAAACTGCAGCGTCTGGAAGTTTTTTTAAAGTCAAATAAACCGTTCAAAAGTCCAGAATCCGTCCGTTTCTCCATCACGGCGGTGAGTTTAGTGAAACACGAAACAACCAGAGGAGCTGCCTACGGATGTGTAGAAGGGACAAAAAGTCGGTGAACTCTAATCACTTTATGGATTAATCCAGTCGTGCTTAACGTTCACAGCTCTGCTTATTTCTGATTAAAGCTGCTTCACTTTTTCCTCTCTTAAAATCCGCCTCAAACCGCACAGACTTCATGTGCTCAGAGCGTCTGAACTGTTCACTGTGATGAAGCTTTTCTGAACTGAGTCAAAGTGCTTCTAAACTCTGGGCTGGTCACAAAACTTCATGACCAGGCATGCTAATGTGCACCTCCTGATCATCAGACAATAAAACACTTGGATGGGGACATGTTATTAAGTAAGTGTTTATTTCTAAAGACTCTTTACAGAACATTCTTCAGTCCAGTAAACTCCTGATGAGGAGATCACCTGAACCATTATTATTCCACTAAATATGGATTTCTGAACCTTCCTCAGTTCAAACTTTAGTGTTGTCTTGTTTTAAAATGATTCTGATCTTGTTTTTTTCACATTATTTCAGCTCTGAAAACATTTCATCCTTTTTTTTTTTGGTCATTTTCTGCAGATAAATGCTCTGAATTACAATATTTTATTTGGAATTTGGGAGAAATGTTGTCAGGAGTTTATAGAATGAAACTAAAATCAGATAAATGGATCATTTTGCAGTGGTCTCTTATTTTTTCCATAGCTGCACATGCAGAACTCCCCCCTCATTACTGTAGTTTTGTTAGTTTCACTTTCATGTTTTCCCGTCTGAGGCTCGTGCTCCTGTAGAACAGACGTGTTGTGAGAACAAACAGAGCGACGTCACTGCTCCAGCAGCACAGCAGCAGAAGACAAACAGACACTTTTACACAAACACAAAGAGACAATCGGACTTTTACGTCTGTCTAAAGGTCCACAGACTCGTCCAGACTCGGCTCCTCTCAGCAGAAGCACTGAGGCTGAAGTGGAGCTTCTGATAATGTGCAGAAAGTGCCTTTTTAGAGCTCTTATAATTATTTCTCTTCTCATTTAAGGTTGAGTTTTTCATAGTTCATGTAATATTTATGCTCCTGTGTTCTAAATGTTCTCGCTCTGTCCACCCCCTGTTCTCCCTGCGCTGGTACGAGGCCTGGACGGGTTTGGGTACCCGGGGATACCCGACGGGTGAACCGCAAATTTGAATGAAACGGGTGAAAATGTTGTGCGGGTTTAATCTGCGGTCTACAAAACATCATGTGGGGCTGAGTTTGAGTGAAATGAAAAAATGTCATTTTTTCAAGATGATGAAATATAAAATCCATGTTTTTGCTGCACATTCCCACAAATCTCTGCCACTTTCATTTTCAAACCGAACACGCGACGTCCTGCAGCTCAACATGACGGAGGAGCTGAAAAGTACATGAGCGAGTGGAGAGTGTGAAGCTGTGGCTCTTTTTCTGCTCTCGGACTGATTTTTATTCGGGTGCGGCTCAGGTGTCGTTTTTATAACGGTCGAATCGGGTGCGGAATTTTATATCAGTTCTGTCAGAAAACGGGTCGGGTGCAGATTGAGGTGTGACGGGTGCAGATTGAGGTGTGACGGGTGCAGATTGAGGTGTGACGGGTGCAGATTGAGGTGTGACGGGTGCAGATTGAGGTGTGACGGGTGCAGATTGAGGTGTGACGGGTACAGATTGAGGTGTGACGGGTGCAGATTGAGGTGTGACGGGTGCAGTTTGAGGTGTGACGGGTGCAGATTGAGGTGTGACGGGTGCAGTTTGAGGTGTGACGGGTGCAGTTTGAGGTGTGACGGGTGCAGATTGAGGTGTGACGGGTGCAGATTGAGGTGTGACGGGTGCAGATTGAGGTGTGACGGGTGCAGTTTGAGGTGTGACGGGTCGTACAGTTTCAGTCGTGTCGTGCAGTTTCAGTCGTGTCGTGCAGTTTCAGTCGTGTCGTGCAGTTTCAGTCGTGTCGTGCAGTTTCAGTCGTGTCGTGCAGTTTCAGTCGTGTCGTGCAGTTTCAGTCGTGTTAGGGGTTCGGGTTCAGACGGACTCTCGGCGTGAGCTCCGCCGCCTCTTTTGTCCCACACAGACTCGGCCTTGTGTCTGAGTCTTTATAGACCTGTAAACTGTGTTGTGTTTCTCAGGCTGCAGACGACAGCAGCAGGTCCGGACTCTGTGTGTGTCACATGTGCAAATACACCTTTTCTTCCATTACAACTGTGCTTTTTGTGATCATTTTAAGATTTGTACTTTTTTCTACAGTTCAACTTCTTCAGTATCAAACAGAGACTTTGTGCAGATTTGTAAAATCAAAAACCATGGACAGCTTAACTTAAAGATGGTATACTGCGACGCTCTTCCCTCATCACATCCTGGAGTGGGTTTATACGTCATCCAGGCCTTAAATAATCTTGAATAATCTAGGGATCTCTCTGGGGCATTAGTTAAACTCTCCTTAAACTGTTCTCAGTTCGCTGTAAGATTCTGTCCAACGCTCCACACGACAGTTCTCCACAAATACACAAAAGTCACAACAGTGCACAGGACGCACGCTGATTGTGTTGTGCTCGTGCTCTGAAGGGGGAGTGACTTAACACAGGGAGCAAATGGAGGAAGGACTCAGAGCGTTACTTATTCAACAGGTTATTAGAGTGTTTCCCTGAATACAGCATTTGTAAAACAATAAAAGGCGCCACGGTCACATGAGAGATTTAATTCTGAATAAAAATGATTTAATTCCAGAGTTCCTCTGTAAAAAGTCCAGGTAAACTCTTAATAATGAAAATGATTCTTGTGAATTAATCTTAATCCTGAAGTCAGTGGGTTTATTCTGATTTTAAAGCCGAATGAATTTCTTCCTGGATCCTGTAAACGTTTCTTCTTCTTCACAATAATCCCGGTGGTTGGAGCTCGTTGGCTCGTCCTTCTGACTCGATCCGGACGATCCGGCTCCTCCAGTCGTCTCTTGGGACTTTCCTCCACGTCTCTTTGGATTTGTGAGCGGGATGTGGGAGTGGGCTGAGGTGTGGCAGCCTCACACTCAGTTTGTCTTCTTCCTCCTTCTCCCACACTCTTCCCTTCTCCTCCTCAGCTCACAGACGGAAAGCGTGAGGAGAGAATTCTCCAGCTGCTGCTTCATTATCATCAGAACCACTGCGGAAAAAGTTCTGATCGTGTTTGTGTCGGCGGCGAAACGACAAACGGAGATGACAGAAAAGCCGGGAGCTCTTTCTTTGTTGGTTCTTTCTTTAATTCATTTGTTCATTCTTTCTTTTGTTCATTTTTTATTTTTTTTCTCCTTCATTCTTTCTTTCATTTGTTCTTTCTTTTGTTCTTTCATTCGTTCTTTTGTTGGTTCTTTCTTTGTTTCGTTCTTTTATTCTTTCTTTAATTTGTTCATTCTTTCTTTCTTTCACCTGTTTGTTCTTTAGTTCTTTCTTTCATTCATTCGTTTCTTCCGTAAATACGTTTGTGTCTCTGTCCAATCAGAACCTTCCCGCCTCCAGACCCTGAGCTCCATTAAATAAAGACCATTTAACCTGTTTCGATTGAATTCAGTTAAAGTTCAGATCCTCATGTAAACGTGGCCGCTGTGATCTGAACATGTTTCCTGTTCAAAGTGAATCTCCCGTCTTTAATTTCAGAGCTTCACTTTTCTCCTCTGTAACTCTCAGACTACAGCACCATCTTAAACTCTGCCCTTATGTGTTTTTGCAGGACTTTGCTCAGTTCCCGGACTGGGACCGGACTCACCTGGTGGAGGGCGGGGTCACTCTGAGCGGAGGTCAGCGGGCCAGGGTCGGTTTGGCCAGGTACTTCCTGTTTAATCCTCCCGCCGTCTGTCGTCACCGCCGTTATTCTGAGGCTTTATTAAAGCGAATGCACAGGAGACGCTTTGTGTGAGACACTGGAATAATCCCAGCTTCAAACGCACCGACGCAGAGACACGAACCGCACAGGAAACGGCTCTGAGGAGTCTGAGAAGAACCGATTATAATTAACTCCAGATTAAGTGAACGTTTATGACTAAAGAGGACGGACAGGTTTGACCTTCACTAGTCACACACTGCACAAAGCTTCACCAAGACGTAAAATATAAAGACGTAACAGGATTATAACCCCTGAAGACCTGAGGGCAGTTTTAGTACATTTTTCGTCGCCTGTATTTTTTTCTTAATGTTGCTTTTCAAACTGCCCCTTTTACCCCTAATGAAGTGTTCTACCTCCTTTTGTTCAGTCCAACCTGTTATTTCACAATCTGCTGCTGTAGTTGTGTCATGAGGCTGTGAGAAAAGCTACAGGACCAGAAATAGAGAGAAAAAAAAACCTGAAAATAAAATTCACTCTTTTATACAAAACACACAGCAAACATGCATAAACAACTTTTTGGACATAAAAAAATGCTTAATTTAGGGCCTTAGGTACAAAAATGCAAAATCTCAAGTCTGTAAGTAAATTAAAAATCTCCTTATTGCCCTAAAAACAAAAAAAGTGCAGTGGCTCCATGACTTTCCTGGTCCAGTCCTGGAAACAGCTCCTGTCAGGTCCAGGGCCAGAGCCACAGCACTTCTGCATTTCCAGGGTGGAAATTACATTTGGATTTGTTCATTTGGACTGAAATAAACCTTTAAATAAAAATAGAAAGAGATGCACAATTACACACACCAAGATGTGTCATTTTCCATGTGTGTGAGAATTAACTCCACTTACAGCGACTTTTTCCCTCGTTATAAACACACACAGTCAGAGGAGTCGACCATCTTGACTCACTTCACTCTTTGGCAAAGTTTGGCTCCATCAAAATGGACGGAGCGCATGAGTTTGGGGAAAACAAAGTTCCTATTGGACACTCGTTTTGCTCCCGTCATCACACAGCGTGAGTGTGACGTAGGATAAAGCCGCAGAAATGTACGGAAACCTCTATGTCTGCACTTTCAGAGGGGAAAAGGACGTTTCTGTCTTTTACACTTACAAAGTTCTGCGGTTATAGAAACATGTTCCTCTGTGTCGTGGACGATGTCGTAGGTCTTTGAGGGCTAAAGCTCACGAGAGTTTGTTCAGCGTGATTTAGGACCTTTACTCTTCTATTTTGTCCCTGTTTTAATCCTTTTCAGATAAACTGTGCTTCTTCTGTGTCTTATCAACCACATATTAAAGCTCCTCGACAGTTTTATCGACTCATAACCGTGTTCTCGTGTGTGTGGAAAATATTTACGTGTGTTATTTATGAGCGTTTTTACTCGAGTTTGAACAGTTTCTCACATCAGAGCGACTGATTTACCGAGACAACTCATTTCCACGAAACACTTCCTCTTTTATTTAACGCGGCGCCTCATAAATCTGTCGAATAATAATCTGCAAATGTTCTGCTGCAGTTTGGTAAATATAGAAGTATAATCAACTTTCCATTTTAAATATTTTTGTGTTTCTGTCCCGTGTGTTTCAGAGCCGTGTATAAGGACGCAGACCTGTACCTGCTGGACTCTCCCTTCACTCACCTCGACATCGTCACAGAGAAGGAAATCTTTGAGAAGTACGTCGCTTTACAGAATAAAACTTTACAGATCTGAACATCTTTTTAAAATTTCACACTCAGAGAAAGTCCCTCACACTGCTCACAGTGATTTAGTTTCATGGAGGTCAGAGGTGCTACAGAAAAGTGCTGAATTATTATGAATATTATGTTTTTATTGTCCGAGAATCAGGAAGTGCACTTTACTGTGCTCTGTGTGAATAATTAGGACGATTTTAAAGCATGAGGTAAGTGAGGGACGACTTTGGACCCCTGCAAACTGTTTAAAATGAACTAGACCAGTTTAAGAATGTTTAAAAAAGTAAAAATCTGATGTAGTTATGTTTAAGGTGAGTTTTCCTGTGTTCCAGATGCGTGTGTCGGCTCATGGCCTCCAAGACTCGCATCGTGGTCACTTCCAAACTGGACCATTTGAAACGTGCCGATAAAATCCTGCTCCTTCATAACGGAGACTGTTACTTCTACGGCACCTTCTCCGAGCTCCAGGCCAAACGCCCGGATTTCAGCTCCCTGCTCCTCGGCCTGGAAGCTTACGACAACATCAACGCGGAGCGACGGAGCTCCATCCTCACCGAGACGTTACGGAGAGTGTCCATAGACGAAACCGCCGGGTTCCGAGGCCAGGAAAACCTACGGCAATCATTCCGGCAAAACCACAACCCGATCATCTCAAACCCAATGCAGAACGGAGGGGAGAGTCACCCGGAGAAGCGCAAACAGTCTTTAATCCTGAATCCTTTAGCTGCGGCACGGAAGTTTTCAATACTGGGCGGGAGTAACCAACAGAACCCGCAGAATCTGAGCGTGGAAGACGGCGTCCGGGAGCTGAACGAGCGCAGGTTTTCTGTGGTTCCGGAGGACGACCAGGTGGAGGAGGTGCTGCCGCGCTCCAACGTGTTCCACCACGGGTTTCATCACCTGAGCGGCCAGAGGAGGCAGTCGGTTCTGGCGTTTATCACGAACGCCCAGGGGCAGGAGAGGAGGGAGCAGGTGCAGTCGTCCTTCCGGAAGAAACTGTCCATAACCCCGCAGTGCGACCTGGCCTCAGAGCTGGACATCTACGCCCGGAGGCTCTCCAAAGACAGTGTGTACGACATCAGCGAAGACGTGGACGAGCAGGACATGGAGGTGAGCGGAGCCGGAGACACAGGCGCAAAGAAACGGGCGCAAAGAAACGGGCGCAAAGAAATGTTCAAGGGGCTTTAAGGAAGCTGCACCAGGACTAAACCAGGACTAAAACTGGATTAAACCAGGACTAAACCAGGACTAAAACTGGACTAAAACTGGACTAAAACTGGATTAAACCAGGACTAAACCAGGACTAAAACTGGACTAAAACTGGATTAAACCAGGACTAAACCAGGACTAAAACTGGATTAAACCAGGGCTAAATCAAGACTAAATCAGGACTAATTCAGGAATAAACTATTACTAAACCAGGATTTAAATCTGGAGTAAACTAGAAATAAACCAGGACTATACTAAGACTAAACGAGGACTAAACTGGATTAAACCAGGACTTAACCAGGATGGAAACTGGATTTATTTACCAAGACTAAATCTGGAGAAAATCAGAACTATACAAAGACTAAACAAGGACTAAACCAGGACTAAATCAGGACTAAATTTGTCCTAAACCAGGAATAACCTATTACTAATCCAGGATTTAATCTGGATTAGATTTTAAGTAAAGTTGGACTGAACCAGGGCCTAAACCAGGGAGTAAACTGGAAATAAACCAGGACTAAACCAGGACTAAACCAAGACTGAACCATGACTGAACAAGGACTAAACCAGGATTAAAACTGGTTTAAACTAGGCCTAAATCAGGATTAAATATGGATTAATTAAACCAGACTAAATCTGGACCACATCGGAACTATACAAGGACTAAACCGGGACAAAACCTGGATTAAATTAGGACTAAACTAGGAATAAACTATTACTAAACCAGGATTTAACCTGGATTAAACCTGAAGTAAAATTGGACTGAACCAGGACCTAACCAGGATTTAAGACTAAACCTGGAGTAAACTGGAAATAAACCAGAACTAAACCAAGACTAAACAGGACTAAACCAGGACTAAACAGGACTAAACAGGACTAAACAGGACTAAACCAGGACTAAATTAGGACTAAACCAAGACTATGCCAGATCCAATGACTGTGGCAGGACTTGAGCTGAACTAACCCCAGGCTTTATCTGTGGAGAGTAGTGTGAGGGTCTTCGTCAGGATGAGGGTCTTCGTCAGGATTTGTCAGATTCACGGTTAAACTGGTTAAAACATGTGTTGTGAATGTGTTTTGCAGCAGGCCTTTGCAGACGAGAACGAGAGTGTGTTTGTGACGACCTCCTGGAGCACGTACCTCAGATACGTCACCACCAACAGGAGCCTGGTCTATGTGCTGGGCTTCATCTTCCTCGTCTTCGTCATCGAGGTACAGACAACACAGCGTCCTACAGCGTCCTTAAGTGTCCTACAGTGTCCTTAAGTGTCCTACAGCGTCCTTAAGTGTCCTACAGCGTCCTTAAGTGTCCTACAGTGTCCTAAAGTGTCCTACAGTGTCCTTAAGTGTCCTACAGCGTCCTTAAGTGTCCTACAGTGTCCTAAAGTGTCCTACAGCGTCCTAAAGTGTCCTACAGCGTCCTAAAGTGTCCTACAGTGTTCTACAGCGTCCTACAGTGTCCTTAAGTGTCCTACAGTGTCCTAAAGTGTCCTACAGTGTCCTTAAGTGTCCTACAGCGTCCTATAGTGTCCTACAGTGTCCTACAGTGTCCTACAGCGACAGAATCCTACACAACACCAGACAGATCGTGTGTACAGAATGGAATAACAGTTTTCTGATGTCTGATTCTGAATATATTGTTTTCTTGGTTTAAAACTGCTGCTGATCACAACTTTAACTGAGCTCTTTCTGAACAGGTGGCTGGATCCGTCATTGGCATTTACCTCATCACTGAGTAAGTACTGAACTTTAATATATTTTGTTTGTATGTTTGTTTGTTTGTTTTCATGTTTTGACCCTGTTTTGTTAACTGAGGACTGGAGTTGAGCGACACACTCGATTTCTGTCGAGTCTGTACGACGTCGTCCGGGTCAAAGAAAGAAACTTTCACAGAGCAGCACTGAGATTTGTGTGGAAGACAAAGGCAAAGCACCTAAACCCGGGGCCTGTGGAAGCCGGGAGGGGTCACAGCAAATACAAACGCCACAACACGACACAACTCCATAACAGAAGTGACTGCAGGACTCTGACGGTCAGACAGACCAAGTGAGGAGGATCCAGCGGGAAATGATTTCTGATGGTCTGACAGAGACATTGATCCTGAACACAAAACAATAAATGACTTTTACGTTTCCAACTTCGTTCACTTCTCCGTTCCTTTACTTTTCACATTCTTCTTCTTCTTCTTCAACTTTTCCCATCCACTTCCCAGTTGACTGGGTCCGTCAGCGTTCTCGGTCAGAGGAGCACATCTGTGGAACTCTTCACCTTCTCAGTCGAACCTGAGACTTTCCTCATTAAAGCTGAAGCTCTGGATCAGGAACCATCACCAGAGCAGCACCAAACTGCAAATGGACTCATGGTGTAAAGGGACCGGATTTGTTTCAAATGGCAAATCCCGTCCTCTTATTGTTTTTAGACTCTGTGTTTTACAAATGTTTTTCTATTTCTTCTATTTGTGTATTGACATCTGTAAAAGCCGAACGGGGGCAGATGAGCCTGTGGCAGACGCCTTATGGACATTACATCGGTTATTTGGTGGCAACAGTTTTTGTACAGTCCCTGACAAATAAATAAAATAAATAAAATAAATAATTGATCCTCTTCGCTTGGTCCACTGGAAAATAGAGTCCTGCGGTCACTTCTGTTGTGGCCTTTGTATTTGCTGCGACCCGTCCTGGCTTCTGTAGGAGTCTCCGACCTTTTTCTTCTGGTGATCCACTCTGACAAAACGAAAATGCTGAGAGTTACTCCTTTATCAGTCACAAGAAACGGATTAACTATAAGAGCCTTAGATGGGCACAATATTTGCAGGCTTATCTTTGCACATTAGTAAATCTAATAGTTATCAGAATGACACGTTTACAATAGTAACAGGCTTTTCCCTTGTTGAGCTACTTGGAAGTGGGTGTAGAGCTGCAGGTTGGAGAATCCTGACCTAAACAAACCAAAACAAACACAGCGACGCCAACAGACGTACTTCAGCCTGTTTTAGCATCAACACAGACTGTTTAGAGTGTGAAAGATATGAAATGAATCTGGCTCCAAGAGAATCATGACACGGATTTACTGACACGTCTCGTTCCTGTAATCTGACTTTTGTCCTCGTCTTTCCGTCCTTTCTCTGTCAGTAAGATCTGGACGGACAGCGAGAACCCGAACTCTCCAAACTACATCAGCGAGCAGCACCCGAACGCCTCGTCTCCGCCGGCGCACCTGGCCGTGATCGTGACCCCCACCAGCGCCTATTACATCATCTACATCTACGTGGCCACGTCGGAGAGCGTCCTGGCCCTGGGCTTCTTCAGGGGCCTGCCCCTGGTGCACACGCTGCTCACCGTGTCCAAGCGCCTCCACGAGCAGATGCTGAGCTCCGTGCTGAGGGCCCCCATGGCCGTGCTCAACACCATGAAGACAGGTGACACCACAGGACGAGAATAAACACGCCCGACATGATCCCAGCAAAGTGCCGCATGAGTGAAGTCATTATTCACTCACTCACTCCCTCGCTCCATATCTCCTCCTCTAGCGCCATGTTCCAGACGGAGATCGAGCCCTGGAGCGTTTTAAGCTGCTTCTGTTCTGTCCAGAAATCACGATAAGAACGTGAACGGCAGAATAATCAGGCGCCTTCTTTCCACAAGGGTTTGGGCGACCAGATTTTCAAAACTAAAAACTGAGACAGGCCCGGGTCGGGATGGTCGGTGTAAATGAAATAGTTTAAAAAGTGTGTGGGTCAGTGTAAAATCTGTGGCTAAATGTAGAAGAATTTCTGCTGGATTTGAGCTAAACAAATGTAATTTATGATCCTCTGGTTTAGACCTGGATTAGACCTGTAAGAGTCCTGGTTTAGTCCTAGTTTAGACCTGAAATAGACCTGATATAGTCCTGGTTTAGCTCTAGATTAGTCCTGCTTTAGCCCTAGTTTAGTCCTGGTTTAGACCTGGTTTAGCCATAGTTTAGACCTGAATTAGTCCTGGTTTGGCCCCGGTTTAAAAATGAAATAGCCCTATTTTAGCCCAAGTTTAGTCCTGAATTAGAGCTGAAATAGTCCTGATTTAGACCTAGTTTAGTCCTGGTTTAGATCAGATTGGTCCAAAATAGGGACTCCCAGGACATTTCTTGTGAGAAACTGGGACAAATCAGTGGTTTAGGATAAATCCACTGGGACAGAGGACTCAGGGACTGTCCCACTGAGTCAAACTGTGGACGATCGCTAAAAGAAGAACAAGCTCCAGACCGGGCAATAGTCAGGTCTGTGGACATGCGAGCCTCTCACTCAGAGTAAGAATACATGTTTTTCAATGCGACGTGCAAAAAATGTGTCTATTTTTAACTAGAAATTGTCACAACGACATGATGCACTAGTCAGAGCTGGGATCAAACTGTGTGACTAACTATAACTCCTCAGTTTCCTGTGTTTGTCTCAGGTCGGATCATGAACAGATTCACTAAAGACATGGCCACAATCGACGACATGCTGCCCCTGGTTCTGTTCGACCTCATTCAGGTGACACCAGGGTTTTATATTCTTACAGTTTGGTGACACCAGGGTTTTATATTCTTACAGTTTGGTGACACCAGGGTTTTATATTCTTACAGTTTGGTGACACCAGGATTTTATATTCTTACAGTTTGGTGACACGAGGGTTTTATATTCTTACAGTTTGCATGACTCCTGCAGGGTTTAAGGCTCAAGTTCAGATTTTTTTTGTGAGCTCGTTCACATTTCTGATTAAATGCGACTTGTGTGTGAACTTTAAATGCCCCAAAAGTGTCCCGCACGAGCACTGGAGACACGACCACGTCACGGCAGCTCAGGGTTTACGGAAGTCGCCTGAACACGGACGCTGCACTGAGCTCCCGGAGAGTTCAGTGTTGTCGTACCGGAGCAAGAACATGTGCAGTTTATTTGTTTTAAAGAGGAGCTCGAAAAGCAGAAGGACGAGGGTTTTTGGCCGTTTTGTGCGGCAGCGGCAGCGACTGCATCCGTAGAAAGGAAAGTGTAGGTTAAAAGATCCGACACAGGTCACATAGGGGTGAAAGGATCAGATTTGTGTCCCTTCAGGTGCAGTCAGAGTAACCCCTGTGCCTCCTCTCTCAGCTCACCCTCATCGTGACCGGAGCCATCTTCACCGTGTCCATTATCCGCCCGTACATCTTCATCGCTGCGATCCCGCTGGCCGTCCTCTTCCTCATGCTCAGGAAGTACTTTCTCCGGACCGGACAGCAGCTCAAACTGCTCGAGGCTGAAGGTGGGTCCGTGTTGGAGCATAAACCACTCACTGCTGATAGAACATAGAAGATCTTTGTTTGTCAAATACGACGACATTAAGTGCATTCCTCATTCAGTGCAAAGGGAATAAAATGATAAAATAGTAAAAAGACAGACACGATGTACAGTACATAAGATAAGAAATCCTTTATTTGTCCCACAATGGGGAAATTTCAGTGTTGCAACGCACAGTTAAGAGAACAGCAAGAAACAGCAGAAGCACAGAATGACTTAAAAATAGACAAACTCTATAAAGAAAAGGATTATAAAACTATAGACACAATAACCTGCTGTCTTAGCTCGTGCATAAGAACCTCACACATGTCCCAGCCACACTTCCTCATTCAGAAATATAAAACCTCTGCTTTCGTGGCCCCATTCAGTAAACTAATGACTGTTGGATCAGAACTGTTTTGTGGTCTGTTTGTCCTGGTGTTTATGGACCTGGATCTCCTGACGGCAGCAGATTAAACAGTTTGTGCCCGGGCGGTGATGGAGCTTTAGCTTTACTGAGGCAGTGGGAACTGTGCAGCTCCTCCAGAGGAACGAGAGCAGCTCCTCCAGAGGAACGAGAGCAGCTCCTCCAGAGGAACGAGAGCAGCTCCCACACTTTTCTGTGCTGCCTTTATGTCCTGGAGCTTTTTCCTCTGGGCCCCAGAGCAGCCGGGGAGCCACACACACACACACAGTCTGTCTGTATCTCAGCTGAGCAGCGTCAGAACGTCACCAGAGACGATGTTCCTCCTGAAAACTGAGGAAGTCAAGTCTGTGCTGGGCCTTCTTCACCAGCCCAGAGGTGCAGCTGCCCCAGGACAGGTCCTCCCTGGTATTAACTCCCAGATCAGGTGGAACAGCAGCACTGTCCTCAGTGAAGGAAGGTTTCGTGGCTCCTGGGCTGGACGGGGCCATTCTGTGCAGGTTATGCATGTTCTGCCTGTGTCTGGGTGGATTTCCTGTAAGTTAACACAGCAAAATGAATCACTCACAGGTCTCAGCGTCAGATGTACGTCAGCAGCTCCTGACTCTGTTATTGTGCAAGTACAGGCTCTTTATCAAGGAGCAGACAGAAGAGTTTTGTGCATTTGTAAATGGAAAAGATCTTAACTTTTTCCAAACGCCTCACAGCGAGAGACATCTGATGTGCCACGTTTACAATCCTGATTCCTGTGAATTAAACTTAATCCTGAAGTCAGTGGGTTTATTCTGATTTTAAGCAGCTGAAGTGTGGGTTTTCTTCCCAAAGACGGAAATACGTTTGTGTCGCTGTCCAATCAGAACCTTCCCCACCCCCAGAGACTGAGAACTATTAAATGAAGACCATTTAACCTGTTTCCATGGAAGCTCGAAGTAGAATATTTTAATTCCAAACTATTTAATTCAGAACAGTTCATTCATAATTAAAAAACCTGATGCAAACGTGGCCTGTGACAGAAAACTGCGCTCAGACTGATGCAAAAATGACCCAAACTGAGGCACGTGGAGGTTCATGGGTCAAAAGTGAAAGCACAGCAGAGACAGAGGAAGAGGCCGGGGACAGGACGAGCACAAACCCTGTGTCAGTGTTTTCTACGGAGTCCACTGAGCTGGAGCTGCTTCTGTTATCGCTCTGTGACCCCACATCTCTTTAGATTCTCTTCGCTCTTTCTCTTTTTCTCTTTCTGTTTTATCCTAAATGAATCCACAGCAGCACTGGTCTGACTCAGTGGACAGAGGAAGATTCCCTGATAAATCCGTCATGGAGTCTGGAGTCTAGTGAAACAGGAAGTGGAAGGGCACAGACAGGAAGTGGCTCGTACCTGTGTGTCCGGGCGAGTGGAGCTCTGGGGAACAGACGTGTTGATGTATGAGCCGCACTGGCGTCATTTAAATGTGCTGCTGAAAAATGAGACGAGCCGTCACCTTTCTGCGAACGCTCTGCTCACACACCGTGTTTTTAATGCTTAAGGAATAGTTTAATGAAGCACATTCACAAATGTTCTTCCTCCAACAGTATTAAACAGACATTTAGATGTAGAGGTTTTAGGTTAGATTTAGGTTTGTAAAGATGCTTCTGTTAAAAAAAGACTTTACTGGTTTAATCCCACAGAGTGAATGAATCATTAAACCAAAGTACAAAATAGAGGTTAGATTTTTGCAGTGTATGTGACTTTTAAACTAAATTGTACTTAAAAAATTATGGTAAATTTATTTATGGGTCAATGACGTCTAAGGGTTTTCAACAGGCAGATTTTAAAACATAAAAAATATGAGTTTCTCCTGAGCTTTTTCACATATTTCCAGTGTCAGGAGCAGAAATCTGTGTTTAACATTTATATGAAGCATTTTTAGTGTCAAATGTCCTGTGGTGCGACCGAGAATAACCTTAAAATAGTTTTATTTTCTAAAACATGGTTGTTATATTAATCTAAGTTGTGAGTAATATGAAGTGTAGAGAAACAAACTGTTGTGTTTCTTTAGATTTTTAATGCATATTGATATTTTCTTTTGCTCCAATATGACGTCACCTGCTTGTGTTTAATGAACAAACTACTGCCCTGGAAAATGCATCAAATGAAGAAAAATGCCTAAAGAACCGTTCACCCAAGTCGACTTTGTCTGTTATTAAACTCCAGCCACAGAATTCCTGCTGTTATTAGTGGCACCACATGATGCACGGTCGCACCACATGACATTTGAACACTTTAAGGACAAAAAACATGCAGAATAACTCAGGATTTATGAACAAAAGGATCTGGTTCCACAGAGGAGCTGCAGAAATGTGCTGAATTATTCTGAAATTTGAACTTTTTTAACTGAGGAAACTGAAACTGGACAGAAAATGACCCATGTGAGTATTTATATAAGAGTTGTAGAAATGCAAATTTTTACTTTTTAAATGTCTTGACAAGATCTTAGTGTGAATCATTCCAGTCAGAACCGAAATGGAAAGTGCTAAATAACAGTTGTTTCGTGGTGCAGTGGAAGGACCATGTCCTCTGTAGTTCCTCTGTTTGTTCTGTGTGTTTCTGTAGCACAGAGAAGAGGGAGGAACATGTTCCAGTTTGTTCCTGTAAAATTAAGCAGAGCATTTATCAACTGTAAAGAGAAAAGCATTTTCTAAAACCATTTTCTTTAGGAAAAGCATCAAATCTTCTCAAGTCACAGGCCTCAAGTCCAAAGTCATTGAGCTTCAAGTCCCAAGTCTTTGTCCATTTTATCAAATCAAGTCTCAAGTCCTAAAAATGTGACTCGAGTCCAAGTCACGACCTGCACGTCCCACGTCTGATCTTTACTGCTCCAAAGGGGAAACTAAAGACAGTAGATCTGTGTTGGTCACTTACAGTTCTGTGCAAAAGTTTGATTCAGGTGAGGAAAAAACGCTGTAAACTCAGAATGCTTCAGAAATGGAAGAGTTCATCATTTATTTTCATTAATCCACAAAATGCAGTGACTGAACAAAAGAGAAATGTAAATCAGATCCATATTCAGTGTGAGCTTTGCCTTCAGAAGAGCCTCAGTTCTTCTAGGTTTTACTTGCAGACAGTTTGTGAAGGACCTGGGCTGGTCCCTGTTCCAAACATGTAGAAGAACTGAGCTCAGATGTTGTGTGGATGGAGCTTCCTCACCTCCTTCTGTCTCTTCAGGGAATCAGACTCACTCCCTGATGCTGAGGTCAGGGCCTGTGGGGCCAGACCAGCACCAACACAACTTCTGCTTCTTCTTCTTTACGCGAAGTTTATAGTTTATATTTTTGAAGCCTTCTTTGTTTACAGCATTTCTCACACCTGAATAAAACTCTTGCACAGTTCTGTAGGTGTTTCTCTTTCTCATTCCTCCCTCTGCACTGGAAAAACCAGTCTCTAGGGGAGTTAAAATGACTTAATTTAAGAACATTTGACTTTATTTGAGCAGATTCATCTTGACAAGTGAAACGATCTGCAGTGGAAGAAGTGTTTTTCTCTTAATTCAAGCAACAATTTATTTTATTTCTTATTTCAAGTGCAAAAAGTTAATGTATTTTCATGTTTTAAGTACAATAATCTTATTGCTCTTGCAGATAATTTAACTTGTCAAGTGAAATGTGCTCAAATCCTGGTCAAACTTTCTTAATCCAAGTCATTTTAGCCTCACTAGATTTTGTTTTTTGCAGTGTGGCTCTGATCTCTTCCTTCTGTCCTGTCTCCTTCCCTCTTCCTCCACTTTATACCTACTTTCTCTGTCTCTCCTTCCTACTCCTGCCTCCCCCCTCTCCCTTACCCTCCCTACCCTCCCTCTTACCCTCCCTCTTACCCTCCCTCTTACCCTCCTTACCCTCCTTACCCTCCCTCTTACCCTCCCTCTTACCCTCCTTACCCTCCTTACCCTCCCTCTTACCCTCCCTCTTACCCTTCCTCTTACCCTCCCTCTTACCCTCCTTACCCTCCTTACCCTCCCTCTTACCCTCCCTCTTACCCTCCCTCTTACCCTCCCTCTTCCCCTTCTTACCCTCCCTCTGACCCTCCGTACCCCCCCTCTTACCATCCCTCTTACCCTCCCTCTTACCCTCCCTCTTACCCTCCTTACCCTCCCTCTTACCCTCCCTCTTACCCTCCCTCTTACCCTCCTTACCCTCCCTCTTACCCTCCTTACCCTCCCTCTTACCCTCCCTCTTACCCTCCCTCTTACCCTCCCTCTTACCCTCCTTACCCTCCCTCTTACCCTCCTTACCCTCCTTACCCTCCCTCTTACCCTCCCTCTTACCCTCCCTCTTACCCTCCCTCTTACCCTCCCTCTTACCCTCCCACTTACCCTCCTTACCCTCCCTCTTACCCTCCCTCTTACCCTCCTTACCCTCCTTACCCTCCCTCTTACCCTCCCTCTTACCCTCCCTCTTACCCTCCCTCTTACCCTCCCTCTTACCCTCTCCCTTACCCTCCCTCTCCTCCCTCTTCCCCTCCTTCCCCTCCTCCCCCTTCCCCTCCTTCCTCTTCGTGCTCTTGTTTCCACAGCTTCAGGTCAGACCTGGAGCTGGTTTCCTCTGACACAGAAGTCACTGGAGATAAAGTGTCGTCCTGAGTCCTGCACCGAGCTGCAGTGACTCAGCCTCAGACACGATTTTCACCCTGGACTTTTCCACGTAAACAGCTGCAGTTACACGAGTGCATCAGAGCAGCAGTTCGTCCTTAACAGTAACTGATGTGACGACACCCACACCCCACATCCACACCCCACATCCACACCCACACCCACACCCCACATCCACACCCACACCCACACCACCGCCGCCTGTGACCCTGAGGCACTTCACCCACACCTATCCCTGTCCTTTTCTCTGCATAAACGCTGTAGTTGTAGTTCTTCATGAACTCCCCCTGCAGGTGGAGCCTTGTGAGTGCAGTTTGGGGCAGAGTGTATCGCCCGGGGCCTTTCTGTGTGGAGTTTGCATGTTCTCCCCGTGTCAGGATGGGTTCCTTCTGGATACTCCAGTTTCCCCATTAACCCAAAACCTTCTACTCAGGTCCCAGGTCACTGTAAATGATAAAGCTGATCTCAGTGAACTTACCTGGGAAAATATCGAATAAAATAAAATAAAAATAAAAAGATACATAAGATACAGAATAGTTTCAGTCAAGTCTGGGCAAAAGATCCATTAATCGATTAATCATTTGAAGTTCAAATTTAATGATTTTTATTTTCCCCAGTTTCTTACGTTGGAAATTGCAGTGAAAATACACAAGTGGCTCCTGCAGACACAGGAGTTCAGCCCAGAGCCGCAGCGCTGATGCTCAAAGCACTGACAGAGGAACTGTGGCTCATGTTTAATGCAGTTTCTGTACTTTGCAGAACATTTTTAGTAGAAAATACGATTAGAAAATTTAGTTTTCTCAGAAAGAAATTGACCATTTTATTCTTAAACTGCAGCAAACTAAATTTTAGTTAAGATGACAGACTTTTTATCATGATTTGAGCAAATTTCACTTGACAAATAAAATGATCTGCAGTGGAACAAGACTTTTTGTGCTTAAAATATGAAAATCCATCTGCTGCACTAAACATACAACACAAAATACAATCGATCAAAATGAAATACTGTCCAACGTTAACTCAGGGCTTTTAACTGTTTTAATCATACTTCATTTATGTTGTTGTGAGGTGACCCTGGGAGTCCAGAAAGACGCCTAATAAATAAAATGTATTATTATTATTATTATTATTATTATTACACTTAAAATAAAAAAACTAAATTTTTTTGCACTTAAATAAGAAACAAAATCAAATGTTGCTTGAATTAAAACACTTGTTCCACTGGTCAATAATCTGAAGTTGAATCGACTCAAATAAAGTAAAATGTTCTTAATTTAAGTCATTTTAACTCACCTACATATTGTTTTTTTCCGGTGAAGGTCCCGGTTTTCACAGCTTTTTCCACGGCCCCGTTTTAGTCGACTAATCAAACAGCAGAACGTGTCTTTAATTCCTCCCGTCGATACCAGTGCTGATGTTCTTCTGTGCTTCTGTTGTGCTTCTGTGGTGCTTCTGTTGTGCTTCTGTGGTGCTTCTGTTGTGCTTCTGTGGTGCTTCTGTTGTGCTTCTGTTGTGCTTCTGTTGTGCTTCTGTGGTGCTTCTGTGGTGCTTCTGTGGTGCTTCTGTTGTGCTTCTGTGGTGCTTCTGTTGTGCTTCTGTTGTGCTTCTGTTGTGCTTCTGTTGTTCTTCTGTTGTTCTTCTGTTGTGCTTCTGTTGTGCTTCTGTTGTGCTTCTGTTGTGCTTCTGTTGTGCTTCTGTTGTGCTTCTGTGGTGCTTCTGTTGTTCTTCTGTTGTGCTTCTGTTGTGCTTCTGTTGTGCTTCTGTTGTGCTTCTGTTGTTCTTCTGTTGTTCTTCTGTTGTGCTTCTGTGGTGCTTCTGTTGTGCTTCTGTTGTGCTTCTGTTGTTCTTCTGTTGTGCTTCTGTTGTGCTTCTGTTGTGCTTCTGTTGTGCTTCTGTTGTGCTTCTGTTGTGCTTCTGTTGTGCTTCTGTTGTGCTTCTGTTGTGCTTCTGTTGTGCTTCTGTTGTTCTTCTGTTGTTCTTCTGTTGTGCTTCTGTTGTGCTTCTGTTGTGCTTCTGTTGTGCTTCTGTTGTGCTTCTGTTGTGCTTCTGTTGTGCTTCTGTTGTGCTTCTGTTGTTCTTCTGTTGTGCTTCTGTGGTGCTTCTGTTGTGCTTCTGTTGTGCTTCTGATGTGCTTCTGTTGTGCTTCTGTTGTGCTTCTGTTGTGCTTCTGTTGTTCTTCTGTTGTGCTTCTGTGGTGCTTCTGTTGTGCTTCTGTTGTGCTTCTGATGTGCTTCTGTGTCCAGCTCGCAGCCCGATCTTCTCCCACCTCATCATCTCGCTGAAGGGGCTGTGGACCATCCGGGCGTTCGGGCGTCAGACGTACTTCGAGATGCTGTTCCACAAAGCGCTGAACACGCACACGGCCACATGGTTCCACTACCTGGCCACGCTGCGCTGGTTCCTCTTCCGCTGCGACATGATCTTTGTGCTGTTCTTCGGCACCGCCGCCTTCATCGCCGTCGGGACCAACAGTGAGTTTACGGTAGAGTTCGGACAGAAAGACAGAACAAAACTGGGACTGACCAGGACTGAACCGGCTGAAGTAGAGCTTAGACTACGACATGCACCTGCTGATGTGATTCCACTCAGACTTTCCTCAGTCTGTTTAAGAGGCAGTGAGACACTTAAGAAGACTTAAGGCCTGACAAACATTAATTATCAGGCGCATCACAGCGGACAAACCTCCTCATCATAGTCTGATCCCGTCAGATCTCTGACCCGGTCCTGACCAGGTCCTGAACAGGTCCTGAACAGGTCCTGAACAGGTTCTGACCCGGTCCTGAACAGGTTCTGACCCGGTCCTGAACAGGTCCTGACCCGGTCCTGACCCGGTCCTGACCCGGTCCTGAACAGGTCCTGACCCGGTCCTGAACAGGTCCTGACCCGGTCCTGACCCGGTCCTGACCAGACCTGGTCAGGACCGGGTCAGGACCATTGGGCCAAAATAGGGTGCAAAAACTGCTGTTGTGTAAGGCAAGATATTTCACCCACAGTGCCTAGTAGTAGTCGCCCGGGCCTTTCTGTGTGGAGTTTGCATGTTCTCCCCGTGCCTGGATGAGTTTCCTCTGGGCTCTGGTTTCCCCCATCAACTCAAAACATGCAGCACCTGAACTCACACTGATGCCCCGGTGCCCGTCCAGGCTCAGTCTGAGAGGACGATGTGGGTGCAGCTCCTGTGGGCTGCACTCACAGGGGGGGCAGAGGGGGTCAGAGGGGTCAGAAGGGGTCAGGGCCAGAAGGGGTCAGAGGGGGTTCAGGGTGTGTGTGTGTGTGTGTGTGTGTGTGTGTGTGTGTGTGTGTGTGTGTGTGTGTGTGTGTGTGTGTGTGTGTGTGTGTGTGTGTGTGTGTGTAGTGTGTGTGTGTGTAGTGTGTGTGTGTGTGTAGTGTGTGTGTGTGTGTGTAGTGTGTGTGTGTGTAGTGTGTGTGTGTGTAGTGTGTGTGTGTGTGTGTGATTAAAGTCTGTTTAAATGTGTTTAGCTCTCAGCAGACGGAGCTCATTTTGTGCTTCATTAGATTTAACTCAGGAGAGACTGACCCCGAGTTCTGAGGGTCAGAGTCAGGACCATGGACAGACGCCAGTGTTTGTGTCGTTCAGCTGCTCCATTTACATTTAGCAGAAGAACAGAAAACTTAGGTAAATGTGTTTAGGCGGCCGGTGTTTAAATGTAGAGAAACTGAAGGGTTTACTCCTGCAGTGGATCGTTCGTCTGTTCCATCTGTTCTTCTGAGCACATGTGAATCTGTTCTGAATCCTTTTGTTTCCAGAGGACAAACCCGGAGACGTCGGGATCATCGTGGCTTTGGCGATGCTGATCCTGGGAACGTTTCAATGGGCCGTGATCACCAGCATCACCGTGGACGGACTGGTACAGAGCTCATAGCTATGTCTGTCTCTTCCTGTTCTTCTTTCTCTTTTCCACTTCCCTTAATCCCGTCTTTTCCCCCTCTCCGCTGTCCCTCTCTTTCTCTTTCTCTTTCTCTCTTTCTCTTTCTCTTTTCCTCTTTCTCTCTTTCTCTTTCTCTCTTTCTCTCTTTCTCTCTTTCTCTTTTTCTCTTTCTCTTTCTCTCTTTCTCTTTCTCTTTCTCTTTCTCTCCTTCTCAAACTGAGGCTAAACTCAGGATCCTTCAGATTCTCTCTGGTCTGACCTGAGTCTGACTCTTTGCATTTTCACTAAGAAAACAAAGTCAAACTGTTTAGGATCTAAACCAATAAACCAGGACCAGACCGAGACTGGACTAGACCCAAACCAGGACTAAACGAGAACTAAACCAGCATTAGAACAGGACTAGAACAGGACGAGACTATACCTGAGCCCAAACAACTTTAGACCAGGACTAGACCAAGACTAGACCAAAACAAGACCAAAACAAGACCAAAACAAGACCAAAACAAGACCAAAACAAGACCAAGACTAGACCAAGACTAGACCAAGACTAGACCAAGACTAGACCAACACTAGACCAAGACTAGACCAACACTAGACCAAGACTAGACCAAGACTAGACCAACACTAGACCAAGACTAGACCAAGACTAGACCAAGACTAGACCAAGACAAGACCAAAACAAGACCAAGACTAGACCAAGACTAGACCAAGACTAGACCAAGACTAGACCAAGACTAGACCAACACTAGACCAAGACTAGACCAACACTAGACCAACACTAGACCAACACTAGACCAACACTAGACCAACACTAGACCAACACTAGACCAAGACTAGACCAACACTAGACCAAGACTAGACCAACACTAGACCAAGACTAGACCAACACTAGACCAAGACTAGACCAAGACTAGACTATATCCGAACCAGGACTAAAAGAGCGTGGTCTAAACCACATGCTGAACGTGCTAGATCAGGCGTAGACCAGGCCTAGAGCAGGACTAGAGCAGGCCTAGAGCAGGCCTAGATTAGGACTAAACCAGGACTAAACCAGGACTAAACCAGGCGTAAACCAGGCCTAAAGCAGGACTAGAGCAGGACTAAAGCAGGACTAGATCAGGACTAAACCAGGCCTAAACCAGGCCTAAACCAGGACTAACCCCACATCACTCTCCTCATGCCGCTGTCTCGTCTCAGATGCGTTCGGTGGACCGGGTGTTTAAATTCATAGACCTGCCGTCGGAGGAGCCGGCCTCTCGCTCGGCTCGCTCCGGTCCGGACCTGGTCCTGGAGAATCCTCAGGTGCAGGACTACTGGCCCAACAGAGGCCACATGGACGTCCAGGGCCTGACGGTGAAGTACACGGAGGCCGGGAGGGCCGTGCTGAGCGACATCAGCTTCAGCGTGGACGGAGGACACAGCGTAAGGACCACAACTACTGATACTACTAAATATGGGACTAGGACTACTGTTACTACCCATACTGCTACTACTACTACCCATGGGACTAGTACTACTATTACTACCCATACTGTTACTACTACTACCCATGGACTAGTACTACTATTACTACCCATACTGCTACTACTACTACCCATGGACTAGTACTACTATTACTACCCATACTGCTACTACTACTACCCATGGACTAGTACTACTATTACTACCCATACTGCTACTACTACTACCCATGGACTAGTACTACTATTACTACCCATACTGCTACTACTACTACCCATGGACTAGTACTACTGCTACTACTACTACCCATGGACTAGTACTACTATTACTACTACTACCCATGGGACTAGTACTACTGCTACTACTACTACCCATGGGACTAGTACTACTGTACTACTACTACCCATGGACTAGTACTACTATTACTACTACTACCCATGGGACTAGTACTACTGCTACTACTACTACTACCCATGGACTAGTACTACTATTACTACTACTACCCATGGGACTAGTACTACTGTACTACTACTACCCATGGACTAGTACTACTATTACTACTACTACCCATGGGACTAGTACTACTGTACTACTACTACCCATGGACTAGTACTACTATTACTACTACTACCCATGGACTAGTACTACTATTACTACTACTACCCATGGACTAGTACTACTATTCCTGTTACTGTCTGTGGGTTTGAGTGATGGTTCCAGCTGCCTGAATGCCCTGTGTCCTTATCTCTGTCTCTGTGTCTCTGCCTCTGTGTCTTTCTCTGTGTGTGTTTGTCTGTCTCTCTGTCTCTGTGTCTTTGTCCTTATCTCTGTCTCTGTGTCTTTGTCCTTATCTCTGTCTCTGTGTCTCTGCCTCTGTGTCTCAGGTGGGTCTTCTGGGTCGCACCGGCTCGGGGAAGAGCACTCTGCTCTCAGCTCTGCTCAGACTGGCCTCCACAGACGGAGACATCTCCATCGACGGGGTGTCCTGGAGCTCCGTGTCCCTGCACACCTGGAGAAAGGCCTTCGGAGTCGTGCCTCAGGTAAAACACAGGCACATCCTGCACTCCCGCTCTGTTCACCCCTCCTGACCACCAGGGGCAGCGTTTAAAGCACCGCCTCATCCATAGAACCACAGTTATGTGGTTAGTTACAGGTTTCATCTCTTCACCAAAACCTGGAGCACAGCACTGGTCCCTGATCTGGTGCTGTGCCTCCAGCCCTCGTGTTCAGAATCAGAATCAGAATCAGAATCAGAAACAGAAACAGAAACAGAAACAGAAACAGAATCAGAAACAGAATCAGAATCAGAATCAGAAACAGAATCAGAATCAGAATCAGAATCAGAAACAGAATCAGAATCAGAAACAGAATCAGAATCAGAATCAGAATCAGAAACAGAAACAGAATCAGAGACAGAATCAGAATCAGAGACAGAATCAGAGACAGAATCAGAATCAGAAACAGAGATAGAATCAGAAACAGAATCAGAGACAGAATCAGAGACAGAATCAGAGATAGAATCAGAAACAGAATCAGAGACAGAATCAGAGACAGAATCAGAATCAGAAACAGAATCAGAAACAGAATCAGAATCAGAATCAGAGACAGAATCAGAATCAGAGGCAGAATCAGAAACAGAATCAGAATCAGAAACAGAAACAGAATCAGAATCAGAAACAGAATCAGAGACAGAATCAGAGACAGAATCAGAGACAGAATCAGAAACAGAATCAGAGACAGAATCAGAATCAGAGACAGAATCAGAAACAGAATCAGAGACAGAATCAGAATCAGAGACAGAATCAGAATCAGAGACAGAATCAGAATCAGAGACAGAATCAGAGACAGAGACAGAATCAGAATCAGAATCAGAATCAGAAACAATCAGAGACAGAATCAGAATCAGAATCAGAAACAGAATCAGAATCAGAATCAGAATCAGAAACAATCAGAGACAGAATCAGAAACAGAATCAGAAACAGAATCAGAGACAGAATCAGAGACAGAATCAGAAACAGAATCAGAGACAGAATCAGAAACAGAATCAGAGACAGAATCAGAATCAGAGACAGAATCAGAATCAGAGACAGAATCAGAAACAGAATCAGAGACAGAATCAGAGACAGAATCAGAGACAGAATCAGAAACAGAATCAGAGACAGAATCAGAGACAGAATCAGAAACAGAATCATAATCAGAAACGGAATCAGAATCAGAAACAATCAGAGACAGAATCAGAGACAGAATCAAAAACAGAATCAGAATCAGAATCAGAAACAATCAGAGACAGAATCAGAATCAGAATCAGAAACAGAATCAGAATCAGAATCAGAAACAATCAGAGACAGAATCAGAAACAATCAGAGACAGAATCAGAAACAGAATCAGAGACAGAATCAGAGACAGAATCAGAAACAGAATCAGAGACAGAATCAGAAACAGAATCAGAGACAGAATCAGAAACAGAATCAGAAACAGAATCAGAAACAATCAGAGACAGAATCAGAAACAAAATCAGAAACAGAATCAGAGACAGAATCAGAGACAGAATCAGAATCAGAATCAGAGACAGAATCAGAAACAGAATCAGAATCAGAATCAGAAACAATCAGAGACAGAATCAGAAACAGAATCAGAAACAGAATCAGAGACAGAATCAGAGACAGAATCAGAGACAGAATCAGAAACAGAGACAGAATCAGAAACAGAATCAGAGACAGAATCAGAATCAGAGACAGAATCAGAAACAGAATCAGAAACAGAATCAGAAACAATCAGAGACAGAATCAGAAACAGAATCAGAGACAGAATCAGAATCAGAAACAGAATCAGAGACAGAATCAGAAACAGAATCAGAGACAGAATCAGAAACAGAATCAGAATCAGAGACAGAATCAGAATCAGAGACAGAATCAGAAACAGAATCAGAATCAGAAACAATCAGAGACAGAATCAGAATCAGAAACAGAATCAGAATCAGAATCAGAAACAATCAGAGACAGAATCAGAAACAGAATCAGAAACAGAATCAGAGACAGAATCAGAAACAGAATCAGAAACAGAATCAGAGACAGAATCAGAAACAGAATCAGAAACAGAATCAGAAACAGAATCAGAAACAATCAGAGACAGAATCAGAAACAAAATCAGAAACAGAATCAGAGACAGAATCAGAGACAGAATCAGAATCAGAGACAGAATCAGAAACAGAATCAGAATCAGAATCAGAAACAATCAGAGACAGAATCAGAAACAGAATCAGAAACAGAATCAGAGACAGAATCAGAGACAGAATCAGAGACAGAATCAGAAACAGAGACAGAATCAGAAACAGAATCAGAGACAGAATCAGAATCAGAGACAGAATCAGAAACAGAATCAGAAACAGAATCAGAAACAATCAGAGACAGAATCAGAAACAGAATCAGAGACAGAATCAGAATCAGAAACAGAATCAGAGACAGAATCAGAAACAGAATCAGAGACAGAATCAGAAACAGAATCAGAATCAGAGACAGAATCAGAATCAGAGACAGAATCAGAAACAGAATCAGAATCAGAAACAATCAGAGACAGAATCAGAAACAGAATCAGAAACAGAATCAGAGACAGAATCAGAGACAGAATCAGAATCAGAATCAGAAACAGAAACAGAATCAGAGACAGAATCAGAAACAGAATCAGAGACAGAATCAGAAACAGAATCAGAATCAGAGACAGAATCAGAGACAGAATCAGAATCAGAGACAGAATCAGAAACAGAATCAGAAACAGAATCAGAGACAGAATCAGAAACAGAATCAGAAACAGAATCAGAAACAGAATCAGAATCAGAATCAGAAGGTTTTATTGCCGTATGAGTGAACAGGTTCACAACATTAGGAAATTGCTGCGGTGCTTGGAGCGAAATGTAGACAAACACTGACATGCAACAAATAAAATAGAATAAAATAAAGTAGAAACAATAAACTGTTTCTGTTCCTGTTCCATCAGGGAATAGAACAGGAGTCAGGATCATTTTAAGAACATGTCAGATTTCCACTGCTTCTCACGCACAGAATTTGGATTCTTGAGCACCAGTGTTAATGATAGTCCTGCTCACACAAGACCGGTTCTTTATAAATATGTACTGTATTGTATTTTATTGTATTCCATTTTATTTGATTGTAATGTGTGTTTTTTATAATATGTGAGGACCACAGATGGAAATTAGTTTTATACTAAATCTGGTACAGCCATTTTTTTAATGTAAAGATGTACACTGTCCTTATAAACAAATAAAATAAATTAAAATAAATAAACTATAATATAACACAAACTGTACATATTTACTAGAATATAAGAATATAAGAATATAAGAATATAAGAGTATAAGAATATAAGAGTATAAGAATATAAGAATATAGGAATATAAGAGTGCAGGTGATGATCAGTGCAAACAGACAGGTGCTGCTGTGAGTGAGTTTAATGTCATGTTCCTGTTACAGAAAGTTTTCATTCTGACCGGAACGTTCCGGATGAACCTGGATCCGTACAGTCGCCACAGTGACGACGAGCTGTGGAGAGTGGCAGATGAGGTACAGACTTTAACGTCAATGTCGTGTGTACGAAATCATGAATCAGAAATGTGCGAGTGAAAAGTGAAACTTAAAAAACATGTTCATGCGTTTTTCATCAATCTGGCATTTTCAAAACAAGAAAAGGTCACTTGGTAAATGTGGTAAATGTGGTAAATGTAGTAAATGTGGTAAATGTAGTAAACGTGGTGCATGTGGTAAATGTGGTAAATGTGGTGCATGTGGTAAACGTGGTGCATGTGGTGCATGTGGTAAATGTGCATGTGGTAAATGTGGTGCATGTGGTAAATGTGGTAAATGTAGTAAATGTGGTGCATGTGGTAAACGTGGTGCATGTGGTGCATGTGGTAAATGTGGTGCATGTGGTAAATGTGGTAAACGTGGTGCATGTGGTAAACGTGGTAAACGTGGTAAATGTAGTAAACGTGGTAAACGTGGTGCATGTGGTAAACGTGGTAAACGTGGTAAATGTAGTAAACGTGGTAAACGTGGTGCATGTGGTAAACGTGGTAAACGTGGTAAATGTAGTAAACGTGGTAAACGTGGTAATTGTGGTAAACGCGGTAAATGTAGTAAACGTGGTAAACGTGGTCTGTGTGGTCTGTGTGAGCAGTGAAACGCCACAGAAGTAAAGGAACCGTCTCTCTCTGGTTTTCTCAGGTGGGTCTGAAGTCGGTGATCGAGCAGTTTCCAGATAAACTCGACTTCCAGCTGGAGGACGGAGGATACGTCCTGAGCAACGGACACAAACAGCTGCTGTGTTTGGCCCGATCCATCCTCAGCAAGGCCCGAATCCTGCTGCTGGACGAGCCCTCTGCCTATCTGGACCCTATGTGAGTCCTACTGTTACTACTGCTATCAGTACTACTAATACTACTACTACTACTACTACTACTGCTGCTGCTGGTACTAACATGACTATTGTTAAAACTACTGCTGCTGTTACTGGTCCTATTAATACTTCTACTTCTATTTCTACTGCTGCTGCCAAATGAGTTCTCTACTTATCTGGATGTGAGTATTAATACTACTGTTACTGATACTGATACTGATACTGATACTGTTACTGTTACTGTTACTGTTACTGTTACTGTTACTGCTGCTGCTGCTGCTGCTGTTCCATCTGGAGCAGTTTGGAGTTCGTGGTCCTTGTGTTTTCTCTGCTTTCGCTGCTTTGCTCTTTTCACGCTTCATTTGGTTCATTTAAACTTTGGGCTCAGATGTGACTTTGTCCTCAGACCAGCTGCAAAGCTGCACACGACCCATTTCTGACAAACCACTGTTTCTTTCTTCATAAAGCTCTAAACTACCAGCTGAAATATTCTGTGTCCTCATAAAAACAGATCTGTTCTGTTCGGTGTGTTTCAGGTGTGTTTGTGATGTCTGGTTGTGTTTCATTGTGTTTCAGGTGTGTTTGTGATGTCTGGTTGTGTTTCATTGTGTTTCAGGTGTGTTTGTGATGTCTGGTTGTGTTTCATTGTGTTTCAGGTGTGTTTGCTGTTGGATTTGAAGCCTTTTCTTTTGCTCTTGTATTTGTAGAACGCTGCAGGTCCTGAGGAAGACTCTGAAACAGTCGTTCTCTGACTGCACAGTGATCATGTCCGAGCACAGAGTGGAGCCGCTGCTCGAGTGCCAGTCCTTCCTGGTGAGTGACACAGACGGGGCTTTTGACATCGTTTTGAAGGATCTGCCAAACCTTTAATATCCTTAACACATGATCCTTATGCAGTGAGTCTCAGGCAAACGTGCTGTTCAGACGCTGCTTTTTTCATTGTTGAAGAGGGTTTAGCGTTAGAAGAACTTTTACTTCAGCCTAAACCCTTTCGCTCATGGTCCATGGGGTTGGAGTCGATGTTTTGTTTTATTTTGTTCTGTAGTGCTGCAAAATGACAAATAAACTACTGCTGCATTTGCACTGATGTTAGCTGTAGGTCTAGTGTGATGTTATTGAGGTTATAGTGGAACGTTATTTAAATTTGCCATTAAAAAGTACAAATTCCCATAGTGCACATGGACTTAGCTTTAGCCCGGAGCCGTGAAGCACAGATTCTTATCCTTTTTCTCTCTTCTCTGTCTCAGATTATTGAAGGAAACTCCATAAAAACATACGACTCCATCCAGAAACTCCTGAACGAAACCAGCCAACTCAAACAGGCCATAAGTCCCCAAGACCGACTCAAAGTTTTCCCCAACCTGCACCGCCTCAACTCCAGCAAGAGGGCCCCGAACCAGGGCCCCACCAAGATCTCCAGCCTGCCCGAGGAGAGCGAGGACGACGTGCACGACACCAGACTCTGAAGACCAGACCAGGGACCTGAGACCAGAGACCAGACCAGGGACCTGAGACCAGACCTGAGACCAGACCAGGGACCTGAGACCAGACCAGGGACCTGAGACCAGACCTGAGACCAGACTAGGGACCTGAGACCAGACCAGGGACCTGAGACCAGACCTGAGACCAGACCAGGGACCTGAGACCAGACCAGGGACCTGAGACCAGAGACCAGACCAGGGACCTGAGAACAGAGACCAGACCAGGGACCTGAGAACAGAGACCAGACCAGAGACCAGAGACCTGAAACCAGACCAGAGACCAAGGACCAGGGCCCCACCAAGATCTCCAGCCTGCCCAAGGAGAGCGAGGACGACGTGCACGATACAAGACTCTGAAGACCAGAGACCAGGGACCATAATTAGAGCTAAAAATGAAATACTTCACTAAATCCTCAAAACCAGGACTAAACCAGGTCTAAACCAGGTCTAAACCAGGTCCAAACCAGGTCTAAACCAGGACTAAACCAGGTCTAAACCAGGTCTAAACCAGGTCTAAACCAGGTCTAAACCAGGTCTAAACCAGGACTAAACAGGGACCCTAGTACCATCTGCACGTGTCAGAAGCAGAACTAAACCAGGTCTAAAAGTAGATCATTAGAATTCCTTCTTTAAAACTGGACTAGTATATTTTCAGAGTTGTTCTGCTGATGTTTTGCTGTAGATTTTCTCTCTCAGTAAAACCAAAGGCTCAGTTTTATTTTTCTGTTTGATGCACTTTAGTCTGAGCTCCTCACGGCTCCACGGACCAGACACCAGAAGAGAAACCTACTCACACGAGTCTTAACTTAAAACACATGAACTACGTCAGAGCTTAAGCAGAACTCAGTGAATCGCCTCATTTATTCTGTCGCTGCCTCTTGTTCCTGTGCAGAGCGCCCCCTACAGGTCAGAGGAAACCGCCGCCAACACTCAGGCCCACACATGGTCTTCCACTCGCATTTCAACACAAATCTGAACTTTACGGCCTGTTTTAAGATATTTATGAACACACAAATGCTGCAGATTTAGCACAAGTTCTTCTTTCAAACCAAATACACCTTGTGATGTCATGTGGTGATACAGGAAGTGCTCCACTGTGCCATTTGTCACTTTGTTTGTCTTGGATATGGTCGATTTCTGAGCACGGCAAAAAAAATACATATAGAATCAAAGGCGAAGGAAACAAAAGCAGGAACAGAAGCCTGGGGAGTCCAGGAGAGTCGACTTTTGCGCGTGTAACGTCCATTTTTCTCATTTCTTCTTCATTTGTGCCTCTTGCAGTCTCAGTCTATGAGTTATTTTGTCCATGAGATAAATTCAGTCAGATTTATTTCAGATGTGCACTGATTCTTTGATTCTTTCTGGCACTTTGTTCAAACTGTGAGGAAGGTACAGATGGAAAAAGTCGCTGCGTTTGTCGAGGAAACGGCGTCTGTGGAAAGTGCGAGAAGAACGTAAACCACAGAATCCCAGCATCGGTGACATTAGAAACACAGAGCAGCAGTTTACAGATAACAGATCATGTTTATCTGGCTCCACCACATCCACAGCTGATGGAGTTTCATTCTTTTGTTTTTGGTCGTCATAATCATAAGTCTGCTGCATCTGTAAGGATATTCTGAACTTTGACGATTTGAAACAAAAAAAATCCTCCAAACCTTTACCTGTGCCTCGGCGTCGCAGTAATGATCCTTTTGCAGTTTTGTGTGATTTATTTGTCCAAAAGCAACGAAAATGGGGAGAATCCCCAATCCCAGGGCAGGACAGAGCGCTGAGTTCTGTTTAAGCTCAGTTAGGAACTGCACAGATCCAGTCTTCCATCTCAGAGTGAAATTACAAACTGGAAAACATTTTGACGTGTTTCTCTTTTGGAGCAGAAGGGAACTTTTGTACGCTGCAGACTTTATCGGTACGTTGTCTGAACTGGGACAAAGAGATTTTTTTTTACAGTGTAAATGACCATAGGAAAAACTGACGCGTCGTCGTCAGGGCAACGCTCAATCAAATATATTTACAATAAAAGCGAGATTTTCAGAAAAAAGGTGTGTGCTGTGTTTTTAATGTGTTTGTTTTTAATGTTTGATAAAGTAGGTGGTGTTCACAGGACGTCAGGAAACTTCAAATGATTCAAAATCCTCAGATCTGATCCCTGAGTTAAAGTTGAACTCCGGGACATTTGAAGCTAAAGTCGTTTCTAGAGGAGGTGGAATTCTGTCAGAGCCAAAAAACGGCACAGATCAGTGTTTCCTCAGTGGAGATCTCACTGTGTGTGAGTCTGTCAAGGCAACAAACTAGTGTAGTGATGGGGGCAAGTTCTGAACTAGTGTAGTGATGGGGGCAAGTTCTGAACTAGTGTAGTGATGGGGGCAAGTTCTGAACTAGTGCAGTGATGGGGGCAAGTTCTGAACTAGTGCAGTGATGGGGGCAAGTTCTGAACTAGTGCAGTGATGGGGGCAAGTTCTGAACTAGTGCAGTGATGGGGGCAAGTTCTGAACTAGTGTAGTGATGGGGGCAAGTTCTGAACTAGTTTAGTGATGGGGCAAGTTCTGAACTAGTTTAGTGATGGGGCAAGTTCTGAACTAGTGTAGTGATGGGGGCAAGTTCTGAACTAGTCTAGTGATGGGGGCAAGTTCTGAACTAGTGCAGTGATGGGGCAAGTTCTGAACTAGTGTAGTGATGGGGGCAAGTTCTGAACTAGTGTAGTGATGGGGGCAAGTTCTGAACTAGTGCAGTGATGGGGGCAAGTTCTGAACTAGTGTAGCGATGGGGGCAAGTTCTGAACTAGTGCAGTGATGGGGGCAAGTTCTGAACTAGTGTAGTGATGGGGGCAAGTTCTGAACTAGTCTAGTGATGGGGGCAAGTTCTGAACTAGTGTAGTGATGGGGGCAAGTTCTGAACTAGTCTAGTGATGGGGGCAAGTTCTGAACTAGTGCAGTGATGGGGCAAGTTCTGAACTAGTGTAGTGATGGGGGCAAGTTCTGAACTAGTGTAGTGATGGGGGCAAGTTCTGAACTAGTGCAGTGATGGGGGCAAGTTCTGAACTAGTGTAGCGATGGGGGCAAGTTCTGAACTAGTTTAGTGATGGGGGCAAGTTCTGAACTAGTGTAGTGATGGGGGCAAGTTCTGAACTAGTCTAGTGATGGGGGCAAGTTCTGAACTAGTGCAGTGATGGGGCAAGTTCTGAACTAGTGTAGTGATGGGGGCAAGTTCTGAACTAGTGTAGTGATGGGGGCAAGTTCTGAACTAGTGCAGTGATGGGGGCAAGTTCTGAACTAGTGTAGCGATGGGGGCAAGTTCTGAACTAGTTTAGTGATGGGGGCAAGTTCTGAACTAGTGTAGTGATGGGGCAAGTTCTGAACTAGTCTAGTGATGGGGGCAAGTTCTGAACTAGTGTAGTGATGAGGGCAAGTTCTGAACTAGTGTGGTGATGGGGGCAAGTTCTTAACTTGTCTAGTGATGGGGCAAGTTCTGAACTAGTGTAGTGATGGGGGCAAGTTCTGAACTAGTGTAGTGATGGGGGCAAGTTCTGAACTAGTACAGTGATGGGGGCAAGTTCTGAACTAGTGCAGTGATGGGGGCAAGTTCTGAACTAGTGTAGTGATGGGGGCAAGTTCTGAACTAGTGTAGTGATGGGGGCAAGTTCTGAACTAGTGTAGCGATGGGGGCAAGTTTTGAACTAGTTTAGTGATGGGGGCAAGTTCTGAACTAGTGTAGTGATGGGGGCAAGTTCTGAACTAGTGCAGTGATGGGGGCAAGTTCTGAACTAGTTTAGCGATGGGGGCAAGTTCTGAACTAGTTTAGTGATGGGGGGCAAGTTCTGAACTAGTGTAGTGATGGGGCAAGTTCTGAACTACTGCAGCGATGGGGGCAAGTTCTGAACTAGTGCAGTGATGGGGGCAAGTTCTGAACTAGTGTAGTGATGGGGGCAAGTTCTGAACTAGTCTAGTGATGGGGGCAAGTTCTGAACTAGTGCAGTGATGGGGGCAAGTTCTGAACTAGTCGAGAGAGGGGGGCAAGTTCTGATATAGTTTTGTGATGGGGCAAGTTCTGATCTATTGTTTTTATGGGGGCATGTTGTGAACTAGTGTAGTGTTGGGGGCAAGTTCTGAACTAGTTTAGTGATGGGGCAAGTTCTGAACTAGTGTAGTGATGGGGGCAAGTTCTGAACTAGTGTAGTGATGGGGGCAAGTTCTGAACTAGTGCAGTGATGGGGGCAAGTTCTGAACTAGTGCAGTGATGGGGGCAAGTTCTGAACTAGTGCAGTGATGGGGGCAAGTTCTGAACTAGTGCAGTGATGGGGGCAAGTTCTGAACTAGTGCAGTGATGGGGCAAGTTCTGAACTAGTGTAGCGATGGGGGCAAGTTCTGAACTAGTTTAGTGATGGGGGCAAGTTCTGAACTAGTGTAGTGATGGGGGCAAGTTCTGAACTAGTCTAGTGATGGGGGCAAGTTCTGAACTAGTGCAGTGATGGGGCAAGTTCTGAACTAGTGTAGTGATGGGGGCAAGTTCTGAACTAGTGTAGTGATGGGGGCAAGTTCTGAACTAGTGCAGTGATGGGGCAAGTTCTGAACTAGTGTAGCGATGGGGGCAAGTTCTGAACTAGTTTAGTGATGGGGGCAAGTTCTGAACTAGTGTAGTGATGGGGGCAAGTTCTGAACTAGTCTAGTGATGGGGGCAAGTTCTGAACTAGTGTAGTGATGGGGGCAAGTTCTGAACTAGTCTAGTGATGGGGGCAAGTTCTGAACTAGTGCAGTGATGGGGCAAGTTCTGAACTAGTGTAGTGATGGGGGCAAGTTCTGAACTAGTGTAGTGATGGGGGCAAGTTCTGAACTAGTACAGTGATGGGGGCAAGTTCTGAACTAGTGCAGTGATGGGGGCAAGTTCTGAACTAGTGTAGTGATGGGGGCAAGTTCTGAACTAGTGTAGTGATGGGGGCAAGTTCTGAACTAGTGTAGCGATGGGGGCAAGTTTTGAACTAGTTTAGTGATGGGGGCAAGTTCTGAACTAGTGTAGTGATGGGGGCAAGTTCTGAACTAGTGCAGTGATGGGGGCAAGTTCTGAACTAGTGTAGCGATGGGGGCAAGTTCTGAACTAGTTTAGTGATGGGGGCAAGTTCTGAACTAGTGTAGTGATGGGGCAAGTTCTGAACTAGTGTAGTGATGGGGGCAAGTTCTGAACTAGTCTAGTGATGGGGGCAAGTTCTGAACTAGTGTAGTGATGGGGGCAAGTTCTGAACTAGTCTAGTGATGGGGGCAAGTTCTGAACTAGTGTAGTGATGGGGGCAAGTTCTGAACTAGTCTAGTGATGGGGGCAAGTTCTGAACTAGTGCAGTGATGGGGCAAGTTCTGAACTAGTGTAGTGATGGGGGCAAGTTCTGAACTAGTGTAGTGATGGGGCAAGTTCTGAACTAGTGCAGTGATGGGGCAAGTTCTGAACTAGTGTAGCGATGGGGGCAAGTTCTGAACTAGTTTAGTGATGGGGGCAAGTTCTGAACTAGTGTAGTGATGGGGGCAAGTTCTGAACTAGTCTAGTGATGGGGGCAAATTCTGAACTAGTGCAGTGATGGGGGCAAGTTCTGAACTAGTGTAGTGACGGGGCAAGTTCTGAACTAGTGTAGTGATGGGGGCAAGTTCTGAACTAGTGCAGTGATGGGGGCAAGTTCTGAACTAGTGTAGCGATGGGGGCAAGTTCTGAACTAGTGTAGTGATGGGGCAAGTTCTGAACTAGTGTAGTGATGGGGGCAAGTTCTGAACTAGTCTAGTGATGGGGGCAAGTTCTGAACTAGTGTAGTGATGGGGGCAAGTTCTGAACTAGTCTAGTGATGGGGGCAAGTTCTGAACTAGTGCAGTGATGGGGCAAGTTCTGAACTAGTGTAGTGATGGGGGCAAGTTCTGAACTAGTGTAGTGATGGGGGCAAGTTCTGAACTAGTACAGTGATGGGGGCAAGTTCTGAACTAGTGCAGTGATGGGGAATGTTCTGAACTTGTGCAGTGTTGTGGGCAAGTTCTTAACTAGTGTTTTGATGGGGCATGTTCTGAACTAGTGTAGCGATGGGGGCAAGTTTTGAACTAGTTTAGTGATGGGGGCAAGTTCTGAACTAGTGTAGTGATGGGGGGAAGTTCTGAACTAGTGCAGTGATGGGGCAAGTTCTGAACTAGTGTAGTGATGGGGGCAAGTTCCGAACTGGTGTAGTGATGGGGGCAAGTTCTGAACCAGTGTAGTGATGGGGGCAAGTTCTGAACTAGTGTAGTGATGGGGCAAGTTCTGAACTAGTCTAGTGATGGGGGCAAGTTCTGAACTAGTGTAGTGATGAGGGCAAGTTCTGAACTAGTGTGGTGATGGGGGCAAGTTCTGAACTAGTGCAGTGATGGGGCAAGTTCTGAACTAGTGTAGTGATGGGGCAAGTTCTGAACTAGTGTAGTGATGGGGGCAAGTTCTGAACTAGTGTAGTGATGGGGGCAAGTTCTGAACTAGTAAAGTGATGGGGGGCAAGTTCTGAACTAGTGCAGTGATGGGGGCAAGTTCTGAACTAGTGTAGTGATGGGGGCAAGTTCTGAACTAGGTGTAGTGATGGGGAGCAAGTTCTGGAACTAGTGCAGTGATGGGGGCAAGTTCTGAACTAGTGTAGTGATGGGGGCAAGTTCTGAACTAGTGTAGCGATGGGGGCAAGTTCTGAACTAGGTTTAGTGATGGGGCAAGTTCTGAACTAGTGCAGTGATGGGGCACGTTCTGAACTAGTGTAGCGATGAGGGCAAGTTCTGAACTAGTTTAGTGATGGGAGGCAAGTTCTGAACTAGTGTAGTGATGGGGCAAGTTCTGAACTAGTGTAGTGATGGGGGCAAGTTCTGAACTAGTCTAGTGATGGGGGCAAGTTCTGAACTAGTGTAGTGATGGGGGCAAGTTCTGAACTAGTCTAGTGATGGGGGCAAGTTCTGAACTAGTGCAGTGATGGGGCAAGTTCTGAACTAGTGTAGTGATGGGGGCAAGTTCTGAACTAGTGTAGTGATCGGGCAAGTTCTGAACTAGTAAAGTGATGGGGGCAAGTTCTGAACTAGTGTAGTGATGGGGGCAAGTTCTGAACTAGTGTAGTGATGGGGGCAAGTTCTGAACTAGTGTAGTGATGGGGGCAAGTTCTGAACTAGTGCAGTGATGGGGGCAAGTTCTGAACTAGTGTAGTGATGGGGGCAAGTTCTGAACTATTGTAGCGATAAGGGCAAGTTTTGAACTAGTTTAGTGATGGGGGCAAGTTCTGAACTAGTGTAGTGATGGGGCAAGTTCTGAACTAGTGTAGTGATGGGGCAAGTTCTGAACTAGTCTAGTGATGGGGGCAAGTTCTGAACTAGTGTAGTGATGGGGGCAAGTTCTGAACTAGTCTAGTGATGGGGGCAAGTTCTGAACTAGTGCAGTGATGGGGCAAGTTCTGAACTAGTGTAGTGATGGGGGCAAGTTCTGAACTAGTGTAGTGATGGGGGCAAGTTCTGAACTAGTGTAGTGATGGGGGCAAGTTCTGAACTAGTGCAGTGATGGGGGCAAGTTCTGAACTAGTGTAGTGATGGGGGCAAGTTCTGAACTTCCACGTAAAACACCAATTTGCTTCAGACTGAAGAAGCTTAACTCCACTTTAACCCATCTGACAACAGCCACGAGTCTAACAAACCAAACGCTCTGCCTGGTTCACTCATTAGTGGAAACGTTAGAAAACATCTTTATAAGCAGCTTTACACTTACGTTTGTCGATGGAAAGAAAATAGAATGTATTTTGTTGAGCATTTTTCAGAAAGTATAATTCCCTGGTAAATAAACGGGATCAGAAACGACGTCGGCGATCGAGTCTTTGGGGCTTTGGCCTGTGCAGAGGGAAGTGTGAGGTGCTCACAGCGGCTGGGTCCCCAGAGGCAGAAACTTCCTACAAACCTTCAGTGAGCTCTTGTTTCTGTCCCAAATTTACAGCATACACAAATTTCTATTACATTTTTTGCAGAAGTCAATTTAATCATCTTAATTCACCATCGACTTAAAGGCAAAAACACACTATACACTTTTTTTTATATCTACATCTATGTAAATTCAGGCATTAAGGGGTTAAAGGACAGATTTTACCTCTGAATTCCTCTTCTGAACTTTTTAGCTCTAAAAAAGATGTTTCACTCATTGTTATTCAGAATTTTAAAGATACTTTTTCAATATGTATAAATATTCAGCACAAATATTTTCAAGCCTCAAATTCAACAGAGGGATTTGTTGTTGTTTTTTTATTGGCTTTTCTCATCTGTGTTTAAATAAAAAAGATAAAGTTCTGGATCCGTCACTTCGGCTTCGGCATCTTGGATCTTTGCTGCAAATTTTACACCCGGAATTTTGACTCTTGAATTTGAGAGCCTGAAAATATTTGCACTGAATTGATTTTTTTTAATGTGGAATTTTTTAAAAAACTTCGAACTTTTGAAAATGCACTTTTAAAATTTCAATTGACATTCAGTTTCACATCGAGTTTAAAATTCAAAATCTGATGAAACAAATGATCTTCGGTACAGGAGCTGTGCCGAGAATGAGAAAAACCGTCTGCAGCGACGTCATGACACCGTTTTTAAACCTGTAACAGAACTTTAAAAGGTCAAACATGTAAAAAACACGTAAAAAACACGTAAAAAAACACGTAAAAAGCTGCAGTCGTGGGTGGATTTTGTCAGTGCCCGTTTAATGTGCTTAAAGACAAATAGTTAAACCTCAAACAGCTAAAATCATATGGACTAAATCTCTCTGTACATATGTATAGGTGATAATCGTATTTATATATAAACAAAAAGAAAAACTTAAATTAACACAGCGTCGCACAGTGAGGAACAGTGAGCGGGAAAACATTCAAATCATCGGAAAACTCAGTGACTGAACCAGAACCTGAAGCACGGAGGTCTCAAATATGGCCGACATTAAACGAGACATCGCCGGAACCAGAGAGACCAGAAGGACCTGAGACGATCAGAAGAAAACCACAGGATCTGATCCGTGTTCTCGTGTTTCCTCATCACAAACGCACTGGAGTCGAGTTTTGTTTTGTTTTAATGCAAAAAAAATCAGCACATTTCCACTGGGAACTTCTCCCAAACTGAAAACACTCTGTTCTGCTTTGTGTCGTCACCGTTCGGATCATTTCACACCCGGAATCGCCGATCGCCACTGAAATGAAGGTAAAAAAAACTACTACTACTTCTATTTCATGACATCACGAGGTGGAACAGAGCGTTTTGAGCTTTGGAGATGTCGTATTATCGTTTAAATCGCTTATTAAAACCCATTTTTATCGTTTGCCGTTCCTTTAACTGGTTTAAGCTTGATTTTATTTCTTTTTCTTTTGTTTTTAAAGCGTTCCTCAAATGTGTCTGACAGAAACACAGCTCCAGGTCTGTTTTCAACGAGGGAACAACATTCTAACATAGATTGAAGCTCACGAGAGTCCAGTTTGCATAATATGGGCTCTTTACGGGGAGTATGTTCGTTAGTGTCTTGCCCAAAGACACAGCGGCAGTAAGAGCCACAGCTGAAGGACCTGAAGGCTCAGATCAGGCTGAAAACCAACAGATGAACCCACTGTGTTCTGTTCTGTGGCCTTTTGTCGTAAAACTGGAGAATTCTGTTTCGTTCACTCGTCTTTAAGTATCGCAGCACACGTCTGTTTCCTGCTCAGAACACTCTGTTCCACCTGGTGATGTCACTAGATGCTGCTCCTCCGTTCATCTTTTCCCGATCCGTACGTTTCAGTGCAATGAAAATCCAGCACTGGTGATATAGTAATAAGTGATATCATCTTCTGAACGGCAATAGTCCTTAAAATGTCCAGGAATCATTTCTTCCTTCAGTCTGTGTTTACAGCAGTGATTTTCTTTGAGCTAAATTTAAGCTGAAAACTTCTACTTGAGGAACACAGGGGGTCCAAAAAATGTACATCATTTCACAGGTCAATAATTCTGTCAGTTCTAGTTGAAATCACCTCAGATTTTCCCAGAAACAGCTGCAGATTTGCTCTGTGCTGTTTTCTGTGTGTTTTCAGGTGGAGCCGTTCAGTCCAAACAGAATCATGTAGTGTCTGAATCTGCTCCTCACACTCAGACTGTGCAGCTTCAACATGTGGAAGAACTTCCCCAAACAAATGTGGCCTTGGTCCAAAGTGCAGAGGAAGGAGCTTCTGCAGGAGGATCTGGACCAACATCAGCATCAGGAGAGAAGCTCGAGCAGGTTCAGGACAAACTCCTGCCCCAAGAGTCGTGAGGAGAACGAGTCTGAAGCCCAGATTCCTCCAGTCTTCACCTTTCTGCAGCTCCACACACAATCTGGTGCTTTCCTCTGGTCGTCGGCATTTAAAGCCTGAAGGAGCTGCAGACGCTTCATCTCCAGTCGTTTCCTCAGGATTCACTCGCTGCACAGTCTGAGTGTGAGGAGCAGATTCAGACACTACATGATTCTGTTTGGACTGAACGGCTCCACCTGAAAACACACAGAAAACAGCACAGAGCAAATCTGCAGCTCATTCTGAACATTCTGGGAAAATCTGAGGCGACTTCAACAAGAACTGACAGAATTATGGACCTGTGAAATGTCAAATCTTCTGGGGCTCTTGTATGTGGAACAGAGTAAGAGTAAGAGTAAGAGTACTGTTACTTGAGTAAAAGCTGTGGTTCCTCTCTGTGAGGAAGTCTGGAGTTTGATGTGACGATATGAAAAGATTTTAAAGTGTTAAAAGTAAAGTTCCTTCACATGTGATTCAGCTCGTCTCATTCTTTCTTCTTCCAACAGACACTTTTCCCGTGACTCTAATCTGAACAGCAGTTTTCCCCAAATACTTTTCATTGTTACTCGAGTACATTAGGCTGCTCTGCCCTCCAGTGTTTAAATAAACTCTCACAAAAACACATTTAAAATGAATTAAACACTAAAGCAGCTTTTTTCTGGAGCTGAACTTAAACCTGTGACATCATCTGTTCCTCGTCCTTTTGGTCATTTCAGCAAAAACTCAGCCAGTTTGGAGCAGAGGTGGAGTTTGGAGAAACCTGCAGGACTCAGTTTAACAGCTCGAAATGAACTCTGAAAACGTGTTTAAACCAGTTCCTATGACATAAAAAAAAGATTTAAAATATGAGTTAATTTCATTTAAATCTCTCTAAGTTCTTCTTTTCTCTCTGGTTCGTTTTGGACTTATTGCCACATTGAAACAAGTGGAAAAACTCCCATAAAAACAAAGTCATATTTCTACAAACATTCTGTACAATTACAATTTCACAATTTTAGATGTTTTTTTCCAACGTTTTTCAGAATTGTGTCATTTTCACTGTACAAAGCCACAGACACAAACCTACGGCTCTACTCTTCTGTACAATAGAGATTTGGTTAAACCCTGATTATTTCCACAGCGTTTGAACTGAAAATCTGAAAACACAAAAATTACTGAATTCAACTAAAACATTCACGGCTTCAGATAAAACAGCAAAACTCTTCCACATGTGCCTAAAAACAGCTCAATAATACGATTGTTTCATACAGATTTTAATTTAAATACTCAGTATATTTATTTAGTGAAGCAGCGCAGAGTTTGAGGCGAGTTTCAGAAAGCAGAAAAAACACCGAGGCTGGAGTTAACTTTGGATTTGGTATTAAATGAGTTTCCTTCCTTAGAGAGAGGGAGGAGCTCAGAGTAGAGCCGCTGCTCCTCCACGTGGAGCGGGCCCCGGAGGAGCAGGAGGAAGTGTCACGACCCCAGATAAGAATAATAATAATAATAATAATAATAATAATAATAATAATAATGTATTTTATGTATGAAACGCCTTTCTGGACTCAAAGTCGCTTTACAACAACATGAATATTTTACCGTAGTTTTCGGACGATAAATCGCACTTTTTTCCGGGTTTGTGTTTCCTGCGTCTCATATTTGACATTTTTCACCCTGACAGTCCACAGACCAAAGAAATGAATCTTGTATATGAATCAAAAATGCAAAAAAAAATCGTTATCTGGTTTTAGAGACAAATTATTTTGTTTTCTTATTTTTGGTTCTATAATGAAAAACTAATGAGTGACACACGGATTCTTCTCTGTTCGGCTGTTTTTATGACTATAACTTCTATAATTTGACTTTTAACATGAAATGTCGGTTCTTGGGCTCTGATTTTAGAAAAATGTATAAAATTTTCCCCAAAAAGCTCCACTTAAACATGTTTTTTGCTTCATTACATTTTTTGGCTGGTGCGACTTCTCTGGAAAATACGGTAAATACGAGTAAAACAGTTAAAGTGGAGCCGTATTGAGCTGATGGTGTTTCCTGTTTCCTGTTTCCTGTCGTCTTCAGTATTTAGTGTTATTCAGGTGTTACACAGGATTTGACTTGATTGATCAGATTTAATTAACTTATAATTAGTCATTTGTCAGTGAATTCCAGGAGGAAGAACATGGACGGATGATTAACACGTCTGCTCCTGCGCTCAGTCACTCCCCCTTCAGAGCGCCAGTCCTGCCCTCTGCTCCTGCGCTCAGTCACTCCCCCTTCAGAGCGCCAGTCCTGCCCTCTGCTCCTGCGCTCAGTCACTCCCCCTTCAGAGCGCCAGTCCTGCCCTCTGCTCCCTCTGCTCCTGCGCTCAGTCACTCCCCCTTCAGACCACCAGTCCTGCCCTCTGCTCCTGCGCTCAGTCACTCCCCCTTCAGAGCGTCAGTCCTGCCCTCTGCTCCTGCGCTCAGTCACTCCCCCTTCAGAGCGCCAGTCCTGCCCTCTGCTCCTGCGCTCAGTCACTCCCCCTTCAGAGCGCCAGTCCTGCCCTCTGCTCCTGCGCTCAGTCACTCCCCCTTCAGAGCGCCAGTCCTGCCCTCTGCTCCTGCGCTCAGTCACTCCCCCTTCAGACCACCAGTCCTGCCCTCTGCTCCTGCGCTCAGTCACTCCCCCTTCAGAGCGTCAGTCCTGCCCTCTGCTCCTGCGCTCAGTCACTCCCCCTTCAGAGCGTCAGTCCTGCCCTCTGCTCCTGCGCTCAGTCACTCCCCCTTCAGAGCGCCAGTCCTGCCCTCTGCTCCTGCGCTCAGTCACTCCCCCTTCAGAGCGTGAGTCCTGCAAACCAAACCACGTCAGGTTTGTCCTGTTTCAGTTTTGTGTTTGTGTATTTTTGCGGGTGACGTGGGCTCATGGGCGGAGCTTTGCACAGACTGTTCGAACGGGGCCCTGGAGAGATCACTAGATTACTGAAACATGGATGACGTCTAAAACCATAAACATTATAAAAAGCTCAAAAGAATCCGTTTAGCCAAACGCCGCCTCTTTAAAGCGTCTATATCTGATTTTTTTATTTATTCTTGTTCAGACGCTCCTGACGACACTGAAGATCGACAGATTAAAGATGAAAACACAGACGATAAACGATATAAACGATACGACTGAAACTAATTTAAGCCCAAATACCAAAACCAAAGGGATTTAAATGACAAAAATGAATCTAAAACTACAATATTGTTAAAATCATGAGCTTCGTAGTGAGTTTGCAGCTGTAACGACTCGAGTTATTAAACTGACGTAAATCTCATTTTACAGCTGAAAAACAAACGAAAATGTTCCAGTGGTGCAAAGAAAAAGTGCACAGGATAAATCCGGACCCCAGAAACCCCCCGCTGTGCCGCCGCGTCGCCACGGTGACGGTGACGGGTTCGTTCTGCTTTCTGAAACGCCGCTGTTCAGAGGCGTTTTCACAAAATACTTTCTTCCTGTAAATCTTAATTCACGTTTTAAAGACGCGCTGCGGAACATTTCTGGGGGAGTGTCGGCCCGATGCTCGTCTCCATGGAGATGTTACAGCAGGTGCCGGGTCGGATCTGTGAAGAGGCGACGCCGCACTCAGAAAAGACACAGACCGAAGAAAGAACTGAGACACCGGGTTTACACGAGGAGGAAGAAAACATGAAAGAAACGAAAATGGAATGAAAAAATGTGAAAAAAAAACAAATGAAATTTTTTTTTTTAAAACATTTAAAATGAAATAAAAATGAAATGAAAAATAAAAAAAATTAGAAAAAAGAAATGAAAAATGAAAAAAATTAAAATGAAATGACAAAATGAAAGGCAAGAAAGTGAAAGAAAAAACAAAAGACAAATGAAAAAAATGCAACAAAAATTAAATCAAATGAAAAAATGCGAAAAAATGAAATACAAATGCAAAAAATGTAATTGAAAAATAAAAAAAACTGAAAGAAAAATAAATGAAAAAATAAAAAAAATGAACTGAAAAAAAATGAAATGACAAAATGAACGGCGCATGAAGAAAAAAAAGAAATTCACAACTAGAATTTTTGAAGAGGAATTCAGTTTGATTCAGAATTAAATTATTTTTACTCGGATTTAAATCCCTCATGTAAACGTGGCCAGTGTGACGTCATCTACAGCGTTCGTCTCCAGTCAAATGCAGCTCATCGGGGGCAGCACTTATAAGAGCGAGTTTCTTTTTCTTTTGAAACACCCGTGACTGAACGTAAGACGGACACGTTTAATGCTTCACCGCGGAACATTCCAGGCAATAACATCGTAACACGGAGACGAGCAGGCGACCGCCAGAAACCTCTGCCAAAAAAGTTCCACAGCGCAGCTTTAAATCTTCAGATACTCTCGAGTTCATAATCCTAAATCCTAAATCTCCTTTTAGCCTTTTAAATTCATCTTAATAAAACTATGGTCCCACAATTTCAGTACGAAGTCACCACAACAATCACGATTAAGTCCGACGAGTCCTACGGGTCTCTACAGCTGGGGGGCGCTAACGAGGCAGGAGAGAGGGATTGTGGGTAATGTAGTTCTCATGCAGGATCCACACGTCGCCTCCGCTACTGCGCCGCCTCTCGCTCTGAACGTGGTTGTTGTTGAGAAAATGTTGGTTGTCGTCTGGAGTCGCAGTCGTCATCGCAGGATTCGCAGTATTCGCAGTATTCGCAGTATTCGCAGGAGTCGCAGTATTTGTAGTATTCGCAGTATTTGTCGTTTCGGGGCGTGTGGGGTGGTGGGAGCCTCTGGTGGTCGGGAGGGGGAGGCGCGAGTTGGAACGAGGGATGGATGGAGAGACCGGAGGAGTCTGAAAAAATGAGAGAAGAGACAGATGAGTTTAACCCCTGAAGACCTGAGGGCAGTTTTAGTACATTTCTCGTCACCTGGATTTGTTTCTTAATGTTGCTTTTCAAACTGCCCCTTTTACCCCTAATGAAGTGTTCTACCTCCTTTTGTTCACTACAACCTGTTATTTCACAATCTGCTGCTGTAGTTGTGTCATGAGGCTGTGATAAAAGCTACAGGACCAGAAATAGAGATGAAGAAAAAAAACCTGAAAATAATATTCACTCTTTTATACAAAACCCACAGCAAACATGTAGAAACAACTTTTTGGACATAAAAAATGCTTAATTTAGGGCCTTAGCTACAAAAATGCAAAATCTCAAGTCTGTAAGTAAATTAAAAATCTCCTTATTGCCCTAAAAACAAAAAAAGTGCAGTGGCTCCATGACTTTCCTGGTCCAGTCCTGGAAACAGCTCCTGTCAGGTCCAGGGCCAGAGCCACAGCACTTCTGCATTTCCAGGGTGGAAATTACATTTGGATTTGTTCATTTGGACTGAAATAAACCTTTAAATAAAAATAGAAAGAGATGCACAATTACACACACCAAGATGTGTCATTTTCCATGTGTGTGAGAATTAACTCCACTTAGAGCCACTTTTTCCCTCGTTATAAACACACACAGTCAGAGGAGTCGACCATCTTGACTCACTTCACTCTTTGGCAAAGTTTGGCTCCATCAAAATGGACGGAGCGCATGAGTTTGGGGAAAACAAAGTTCCTGTTGGACACTCGTTTTGCTCCCGTCATCACACAGCGTGAGTGTGACGTAGGATAAAGCCGCAGAAATGTACGGAAACCTCTATGTCTGCACTTTCAGAGGGGAAAAGGACGTTTCTGTCTGTTACACTTACAAAGTTCTGTGGTTATAGAAACATGTTCCTCTGTGTCGTGTATGATGTCGTTGGTCTTCGAGGGTTAAAATCGTTTGCTGTTTAACGTCAGATGCAGATGTGTTCAGGGTTAATATCTCTGTAAATACTGTATTTTTTGGACTATAAGTCGCTATAAGTTTTTTCACGGTTTGTATATATGAAATATTTCAGTTCCTCTAAATCAAACCCGAGGCACTGACTGAACACATTAAAGTCTTTATTCCATCAGCACGTTTCCACCAGTGAGACAGAATTTCCCGTGTTTTAGTTATTTCACTTTTCCTCCTCCTGTCACTTCACCTGCAGCAGCTCGGACCTGTTTCAGGTAAATCCAGGTGAGACTTTTACTGACTCTGGTCCTTCAGTCGACAGAAGCTTCAGCTCCAGCTGTTTTTAAGTTCAGTTTGTGTAAAACCTAAACAAATGTGCCAAAGCCGCATTAAACACATTATCACTGTGTTTTTACTGAGCGGAGAAAAGGAAACGTCTGTGGAGGAAGAGAGGAACAATCGAGCAGCAGAAAGAAAGTTTGGAGTGAGAGAAACTTGTGTTTGATGGAGAAAAGTGGAGGAAACTCGAACTGAAGTGAAGAAAACAAAAGCTCCTCGCGGCTAAAAGCTGAATTTATCTGGAGCTGGTGGAGTTACTCAGAAGTGACACGAGGAAGAAGAATTCAGTGGATTTAGTGATTTGGAGCGAGATGCAGAGTTCGGTAAACTTATTCTGTTCTGTTGTTTCTGCTCCAGTTTTGTGAAGAACTGTTCATATGTGACGTGAACAAACCAGACACATGTTCAGCCTGTTCTGCTCTGGTCTGTTTTTACTGTAACTCGACTTTGAGGAAATGTCTGTTCCTGTGTCTGATTTATCAAATAAATTTACCCCAGAAACTGTGACTTGTACATGTTTTTTCTTCTTTATTGTACATTTTTTGGCTGGTGCGACTTATACTCCAGAGCGACTTATAGACCTCAAAATACTTAAAAAAAACTTTTCTCACCTTGTTTCTTTGCTGCTGCTGCTGTTTTCTTGAGCTTTCGCTGGAGAACATTTCTTTGGTTTGAGAAATCTGGAAAAAACAAACAAAAAAACTTAAAAAAAAATATTTACACAGAGCACAAAAAATGAAACTCTGGCCGTACAAACGAAGAATAATGATAAAGACACAAAATGTGTTGTTTCTGATCGTATCAAAAGAAAAGGTAACGTTAGAGAAAAGCCTGTTGGTGAAGAGTCGTGAGGACGATGTGTTTGATGTATTTACGCTTCTCTTTATTTCTGTAACATTTGATTTGTAGATTGTTTAAGTTAATCCAAACTTTGATAAGGTCATAAACTATTCCATAAATCCACTCTGCATCTGGAACACACACACTTTTGAGAGAAATAAATGTTTTTTAAATTCATTTGACCTCAGGTTGTGTTTCAGTTCATTTTTACAGTTTTTGGATGTTCGCTGAGTTTAAATAAGATTTGGCAAGTTTTAAATTTTACCAGGTCCCCAAATTTCAGAACCTCTGACAAAAAAGTGCATTTATGTGTTCTCCAAGTGTAAATATTGTAGTAGTAGTAGCAGTAGCAGTAGCAGTAGTAGTAGTAGCAGTAGTAGTAGTAGCAGTAGTAGTAGCAGTAGTAGTAGCAGTAGTAGTAGCAGTAGTAGTAGTAGCAGTAGTAGTAGTAGTAGCAGTAGTAGTAGTAGTACTAATAGTACTCGTAGTACTTGTACTTGTACCTTGCTGATGTCTGGCTCAGATCGGCTGGAGCACAGTGTCTGTAATTCTCTGATCAGATCCGTCTCGTCGTCTGAAAACACACACAGTCCGACTCCATCTCTGCAAACAAACGAAACACAAACAGGTTCAGATTTAGCGTCATTATTGTTTCACTCTCGTTTATTTGACTTTTCTCCTGCTGCAGCATCAGAGGAACCAAAGTTACCTGCGTATATTTCTCATAAAATAAAAAGTGTAACTCTCCATCAGCCTTTTCTCTGCACTCAGGGGTTTCTGAACTGTGTGCAGAGGGACAGCGCCCTCCAGTGGACACTTCAGCCCTGTGCAGTCTGTTCAGCTGCGTTTTCAGCTTCTGACTGTGCAAAATCAGATCTGCTGCATTCAGGAGAAGTACACGAGGAAAACTGGACCAACATGAAACCCAAACTGTTTTTTTATTTCTGCATTTCTGGAACAAACCTGTGGAGCTGATCCCCGGAGAGGAAGCGGACGTCCGAGGTCGACTGAGACGCTGAACACACAGAAAACAATATTACACTCAGATTCAGTCAGGGAAACATTGGTTAAAGTCCATTTTATGCCATGTTAGAATATTGTTAGTTCCTTGAAAACAGACCTGGAGCTGTGTTCTGAGTCACACCTTTAGTCCTTCTACATCACCAAAGCTCAAAATGCTCCGTTCCACCTTGTGATGTCACGAAACAGGCGACTCCAGGACTGGAACAGGCTCGAGTCACATTTACGTCCCCAAACCAGGAAGACGTTTGGAAACCTGCGCCGAAACGTCCGGTGTATTTCCCGACACTGGAGCGACTGCAGACGTCTGTGCTCATGTAACAGATAATACTCCCTACAAACCCTCTGGAGGAAACGTGACGGACGGAGACGTGTGAGGTGAGATCATCCTCGTCTCAGAGTCACACAGACCCAGAGAGAGAGAGAGAGAAACTGAGGGAAACTGAGGGAAAGAGGGATGAACTGTTGAAACTAGAAGAGAAAGAGCGAGAAGAGATAGAAATAACGAGAGAAGAGAGAGAAAGAGCCGTATGGAATAGTTTTGGAATTGTGGATGAGCCGAACATAACGGAACGCTGCAACGACACGGAGATGCAGAAAAAACTGGGACATTTTCTCCTTTTTTTCCTACATTTTATGAGCCGTACGGCGGTGAACTGGAGGAAGTTTCACCTCAGGTTTCCAAACGTTTTCCCGTTTGTGACGTCAGCGTAAACTGAGCCTGTCCTCCACATGACTCTGGTGAAGGTGGAGTTTAAAAACACAGCGGAGCACTTCCTGTCTCACCACATGATGACATCACGAGGTGGAACAGAGAGGAATTCAACTTAAATCTGCAGGGTTTGTGTGTTAAACGTGCGAATGTTTGTGAAAGGTGCAACTGTGTCACTTTTCGGACCCGTCACATGTTTAATACCATCTCCATGGAGACGAGCAGCCGCAGACACTTTACAGTTTGTTTTAGTTCAGATTTTGTCTCTTATATTTGCAGAAAGTCGCAGTGAAACTGTAAATGTAAACGTGCTGTTCAGACGCTGCTTTTCTTTCTTGAAATCCTCTCATCGTTTCACAGGATTTGGTGTCAGAAGAACTTTGACTCCAGACTAAACGCTTTCGCTTTAGGGTTTTTAATCTGTGTTTTATGTTGTTTTGTGGAGCTGTAAAATAAACAGGACTAAGGCCACACAGCAGAAGAGTGAAGTGCTCCTTTCATTAATAACACATTTTACCATCACAAACGTCAGTGTTGTGTCTCCTCAATAAGAAACGGCCAATTAGAGCTGCAAATTAGTGGAAGTTAAATTAAATCTTGGTATAATTTAAAAAAAAAACTTGCTAAAACAAAAGTTCAGTTTCCCTTCAGTGAAGCGGCTGAACTCATGTTTCAGTGTTGGGCCTTCGACTTGAATCATTTTCCACTTTATTTCTTCTTATTCCTCCAGAAGGTTTAAGCCTGAACATCTGTGACAAACAGACTTCTGTTTAGAGTCTTTCTCGTCTCAGGGAAAAAGGTCATGACAAAACGCTGGATGGAAAAGAAAAAAGAGGCACCGACAGTTTTGATGCAAATGAGACGAATCAGAACAACGGAAATCACGACTTTCAGCCTCCGCCTACGACACGAGAGCGAAAAACACTGGAAAAGAGGAACATGTGGTCTGTTCCTGCTCGTCACCTGCTTCGGTTTGCAGATTTTCTTAGTTTTTCTTTCATTTGCCCTAAAACCTTCTTAAAAATAAAGTTAGATAAAAAAAAAAACTAAAATCAAAACTCACATCTTTTCCACCAAATGTTTGGGCGTCGCTGTCGATGATCTGAACTGGAAAAAGCCGCTGACCGGGCGACCAGAAAAACCAATAACTCTCTTGGTGTTATAAGAAAAGTTTGCACATTTCTGGACTCAAAATCTCCACTTAAATCAGTTTAATTTATCCCCGTCTGTCGTTGGGTGAGAACTGAGTCTGACCATACGATATCCACGGCACGATTCCATACGAAAACAATGGATGATATTTTGCAATTTATCCATCATAAATTTCATAATATTGTCGACTGCACCTCCACAAGAACCAATCGATTCGAGAATTGTGCAGTGAAGTATCGCGATATTTCACTGAACTGATTTTTTCTTACAGCCCGAGTTTGTCTGAGCTGCACTTTCCCAACAACTCAACTAAATATTATTGGTGCAAAAACGTTTGAGCTGCAGCTCATTCTGCCGCTAACGTCTCATTTATTCATCCAACTGAACATTCTTAATATTTATGAGATTAACATTGACCAAATTTGTCTAAAATTCTTTATAATTCATCTACGATCCCCAAACATTTCACATTTTACTTTAAAACCAACGCAGAAATTCATAGACAAAACTCGTCAATATTCTATTTTTCATCTTCCAACATGTGCCTCATCGGAGCTCAGTTCTGCTGCGATTCAGAGACGAGGAACTGCTGTACGGTTTGGGAGTTTTATCTGTCACAGCTCAGTTTGACTTCGATCCAAAGGAGGTCAATTCTGGAGCAGTTTTCACATCTGTTTAGTGACGGCATCAAAGTCGTTTAAAGAGTTTGAATTTGATATTTCCTGATAATGTTTGAGAATCTTTCAGTTGTGGATGTTTCATTGTGTTTTGATCCATGTTTGGATCGAATGTGTTTAGTCTGAGGAGTGTAAATGTGCTGTTTTCATTAATGCTCCGCTCTAATGTTCAGTGTTCATGTCTTCATGAGGTGGAGGCTTTAATATTTCGCCCTTTTGGGTTTTTTGCCTCTTCCTGCACCTACTTTGTCATCTCCTGTGTGTTCTATATGTGCAAACTAAATAAATACATAAATAAACAGTTTTAGTGATTCCGGTTGAATATTAAAATGTTAAATGCAGTGGTGTGTTTGGGTTCCGTACCCTCCCTGAACGACCCCCCGGCTCCGCTCAGGCCCGACCCACAAGCCGCTCTCTTCCGGGGGGACGTGTTGGAGCGTCTCAGCCGGTGCTCCCTCCTCCTCCACAGCCTCGCGGGCATAGACCCGGGTTTGGATCCCGGTCCAGATCCAGGTCCGGACTCGGGTCTTGGTCCGGGTCTGGGGTCCGGACTCAGCGCCGACAGAGGGAACGAGCTGCCGGCGAAGTCTGGGAGGAACTTCTCCAACTCTGAGGAAAAGAGGAGGTTTAGAGTCGAGAAAAAATAACTTAAAACACAAGAAAATACAAAAAAACACAAGGAAATTACGGTATTTTAATCCATTTGTCGATGTTTTTGAAATTTGAAATGGAGCTGCAGGACCACTTAGACCCAACACATGTGGATTTACATCAAAATCAACCATGTCTAATACTAATAATAACTGCTCGTGGGCGGGGACAGTCCTGTTCTCACCTGCTCGTGGGCGGGGACAGTCCTGTTCTCACCTGCTCGTGGGCGGGGACAGTCCTGTTCTCACCTGCTCGTGGGCGGGGACAGTCCTGTTCTCACCTGCTCGTGGGCGGGGACAGTCCTGTTCTCACCTGCTCGTGGGCGGGGACAGTCCTGTTCTCACCTGCTCGTGGACGGGGACAGTCCTGTTCTCACCTGTTTGTGGGCGGGGACAGTCCTGTTCTCACCTGCTCGTGGACGGGGACAGTCCTTATCTCAACTGCTGGGGGGCGGGGACAGTCCTGTTCTCACCTGCTCGTGGGCGGGGACAGTCCTGTTCTCACCTGCTCGTGGGCGGGGACAGTCCTGTTCTCACCTGCTCGTGGGCGGGGACAGTCCTGTTCTCACCTGGGGCGGGGACAGTCCTGTTCTCACCTGTTCGTGGGCGGGGACAGTCCTGTTCTCACCTGTTTGTGGGCGGGGACAGTCCTGTTCTCACCTGTGTGTGGGCGGGGACAGTCCTGTTCTCACCTGCTCGTGGGCGGGGACAGTCCTGTTCTCACCTGCTCGTGGGCGGGGACAGTCCTGTTCTCACCTGCTCGTGGGCGGGGACAGTCCTGTTCTCACCTGGTCGTGGGCGGGGACAGTCCTGTTCTCACCTGTTTGTGGGCAGGGACAGTCCTGTTCTCACCTGGTCGTGGGCGGGGACAGTCCTGTTCTCACCTGCTCGTGGGCGGGGACAGTCCTGTTCTCACCTGTTTGTGGGCGGGGACAGTCCTGTTCTCACCTGCTCGTGGGCGGGGACAGTCCTGTTCTCACCTGGGGCGGGGACAGTCCTGTTCTCACCTGCTCGTGGGCGGGGACAGTCCTGTTCTCACCTGTTTGTGGGCGGGGACAATCCTGTTCTCACCTGGGGCGGGGACAGTCCTGTTCTCACCTGCTCGTGGGCGGGGACAGTCCTGTTCTCACCTGGGGCGGGGACAGTCCTGTTCTCACCTGCTCGTGGGCGGGGACAGTCCTGTTCTCACCTGCTCGTGGGCGGGGACAGTCCTGTTCTCACCTGGGGCGGGGACAGTCCTGTTCTCACCTGCTCGTGGGCGGGGACAGTCCTGTTCTCACCTGTTCGTGGGCGGGGACAGTCCTGTTCTCACCTGTTTGTGGGCGGGGACAGTCCTGTTCTCACCTGCTCGTGGGCGGGGACAGTCCTGTTCTCACCTGCTCGTGGGCGGGGACAGTCCTGTTCTCACCTGCTCGTGGGCGGGGACAGTCCTGTTCTCACCTGCTCGTGGGCGGGGACAGTCCTGTTCTCACCTGCTCGTGGGCGGGGACAGTCCTGTTCTCACCTGTTCGTGGGCGGGGACAGTCCTGTTCTCACCTGCTCGTGGGCGGGGACAGTCCTGTTCTCACCTGCTCGTGGGCGGGGACAGTCCTGTTCTCACCTGTTTGTGGGCGGGGACAGTCCTGTTCTCACCTGCTCGTGGGCGGGGACAGTCCTGTTCTCACCTGCTCGTGGGCGGGGACAGTCCTGTTCTCACCTGCTCGTGGGCGGGGACAGTCCTGTTCTCACCTGCTCGTGGGCGGGGACAGTCCTGTTCTCACCTGCTCGTGGGCGGGGACAGTCCTGCAGCACGGCTCGGTTCAGGACGATGCTCAGAGCAGCTTTGACCAGAGCCCTCTGTCCGGGGGTCTGGCCCTCTGGCTCTGGAGAGGAGGAGAGGCTGAGGGGGAAGCGTCTGGGCGACACCCGGGAGACGATGGCCTGTTCGATTCGAGGGACCAGCACAGAGTTCCACAGAGAACAGACAAACCTGCACACACGACACACGATACTTTAGAGCGACAGTGGATCATCTGCAGATTTTCCTGCACTAAACAAAGACCTCGTTAACCCCTGAGCGTAACTTAATGTGACGGAGTGGCCCTGTCCATGGTGCTGATACACACGCACACTCACACCTGCGTTTCATTTACCCGACCGTTTACCACCATCCCAGAGTTTTCCTCACAAACACAGTCCGGGGTGCACACTTGATCACTGCACAAACGTTCCTTTCTCCACGGCCGTTGTTTCATTTCCAAACTTACGGCCGACTCCAGCGTGGCCGTCTTCCTCACAGATAACCTCATGTGACTTTTCCGTTTTTGCAAAGGATAATAATAATGTTTTTCCTATCTGTGCTTAGAGATCATTATTACAGTATTTTTGTTAATGGTAAAGTTTATGATTCTTCAATATTAAAGGGAATGTATCTGTATTTGTAGAGAAAAAGCCGTTTTTCATTGTTAATTGATTTGGGGGCGGAGTCTCGTACTATAAAAGGGCCTCAGTGGGAGTGTGCACCGCAGACACCAGCTCCTGAGCTATTCACGGGCTACTGACTGTAGATTCATCTATTCTTTATTGTTTTCACTATTTTGTGCACTTTCTGTAAATAAAAATCACTATTTTGACAGCACCATATTATTTATTTTTCGTCAAAAATGACCCACGACATGACAGACAGATGCTTTTAGAGACACAAAAATACGATTCATCCCAGTTCTCTTATCGATACTTTGCTAACTGTAGGCACTGCTCCGTCTGAAGCTTTGTTAGACTTTAATCTGAGCTTTTTTTTAACACAATCTCCACCAGAGTTGACTTGATCTGTGCTGTTAAATAAGCTTAAACACATTTCACTTTGCATTGCTCATGTGTGCGTTGTGTCACCTAACTGCTGAACATTCCTCCGTAGACATACATGTAAACACCCCCAGCGTGATGTCACTGTAAGGTATGAATTATCAGCAGTTTATTTTTGCATTTATCCAAAAACCGTGACAAAAGATTTAGTGAGTTATGTTCTGAGGCTAAACATTTGTAACACTATTTCAGAGGCTAAAACATGACTGAATAAACTAAAATAGATCCACAAGAACAGAACAGCACAAATAACTCAAAATGACAGTGAATAGTTCTGATTACACTCATTAAACTGACACTTGAGTTCATTTCTCTTGCTGTACCTGAGCGTGTCGTCGGCTCCGGACAGGGGGCAGGTCATGAACCGCTCGGGGCCGATCAGAGCCTCCGTGGTCCCGAGACGACACAGACACGAGTTCAGACGCTGCCAGAACCGCGTTACCCACAAGGCCGAGCGCTGCAGGGAGCTGTCAGAGGACCGGGCCCCAGCCTGGACCAGGAACCAGGAACCAGAAGACAGATCAGAGATACAGTCCTGTTTTTAGTCCTGGTTTGGTCCTGGTTTGGTCCCGGTTCAGTCCTGGTTCAGTCCTGGTTCAGTCCCGGTTTGGTCCTGGTCCTGTCCTGGTCCTGGTTTAGTCCCGGTCCTGTCTCGGTCTAGTCCCGGTTCGGTCCTGGTCCTGTCCTGGTCTGGTCCTGGTTTAGTCCCGGTCCTGTCCCGGTCTAGTCCCGGTTCGGTCCTGGTCCTGTCCTGGTCTGGTCCTGGTTTAGTCCCGGTCTGGTCCCGGTTCGGTCCTGGTCCTGTCCTGGTCTGGTCCTGGTTTAGTCCCGGTCTGGTCCCGGTTCGGTCCTGGTCCTGTCCTGGTCTGGTCCTGGTTTAGTCCCGGTCTAGTCCCGGTTCGGTCCTGGTCCTGGTCCTGTCCTGGTCTGGTCCTGGTTCAGTCCCGGTCTTGTCCTGGTTCCTCACCCGTAGTCGGGCCCTCAGGGTCCGGAGCAGAAGTCCGGACTCGGGTTCTTGGTCCCAGCGGAGACAGACCCAGCGCAGGTGCTGCTGGAGGCGGAGCTCCGAGCCCTGGAGGCGGGGCTTAGACAGCGTGGTGATGATGTAACCGCCCTCGACCAGCCAATGAGGGCCTGAGGACAGGAAACCAGGAAGTGATCACATTTGCTTTTATTATTTTTATTTATTTAAAGTGCTGAGATCTTTTTAAAATGTTTTCTTTTTTTATTATTATTTGTATTTATTTATGTAATTATTTTTCTCTTTTTTAAGTGATGAGGTCTGTGCAGCACCTGTGCAGTGCTTGTGTGTACTCGTGTGTTCTGCGTTAGTCTTGAACATGAGTTTTGTATTTGCAAGTTTCTACGTCACAAACACGTTGTGTAGATTTGTCACGTGTAGATTTACCGGCGCTGGTGTGCAGCGTGTGCTGGGGGCCCCTGTGGTCCAGACTGTGGCAGACGTCGCCCATCAGAGCAAACAGAGACAGCGCCCTCTCCAGGTGCTCCACCGTCACTACAACACGAGCGCCTCCGACTGAGCCCACGGGAACCAGAAGACCTGAGAACAGCACAGAGATGGAACTAAACCAGGACTAAACCAGGACTAAACCAGGACTAAACCAGGACTAAACCAGGACTACACCAGGACTAAACCAGGACTAAACCAGGACTAAACCAGGACTAAACCAGGACTAAACCAGGACTACACCAGGACTACACCAGGACTACACCAGGACTACACCAGGACTAAACCAGGACTAAACCAGGACTAAACCAGGACTAAACCAGGACTAAACCAGGACTAAACCAGGACTAAACCAGGACTAAACCAGGACTAAACCAGGACTAAACCAGGACTGAACCAGGACTAAACCAGGACGAAACCAGGACGAAACCAGGACTAAACCAGGACTAAACCAGGACTAAACCAGGACTAAACCAGGACTAAACCAGGACTACACCAGGACTAAACCAGGACTACACCAGGACTACACCAGGACTACACCAGGACTAAACCAGGAGTAAACCAGAAAAAAAACAGGACTAAACCAGGACTACATAAAGACTAAACCAGGTTTACCCAAGAACTAAACCAGGACTAAATCTCAACATAAAATAAGTCGATTCTTTTAAGTCTAGTTTAAAAACACACTTTTATTCACCGGCTTTAAACGGGGCACAGTTTTATTTGCTATTTTTAGTATTTTTTATTGACTTCCTTATAGATTTATCTTATGCTTCATTTTATTACATGTGTTCATTGATATTGTGGAGTCTGGAGACTTTGTGTTGGTAAAATGTTCCGTACAAATAAAGTTGGTAAGTTTAAATAAACACGGAGCTGAAGTGGTTGAAGTGTCCTGCACAAGGACACAACATCAGCAGCCCTCAGGTCAGCGAGTCGCCCTGACTCATGTACAGTGGATTATTGAGCAGGTTTAAGTGAATGAAAACTATTATTCCCATGTTTAGTTCTGTAAACACGTTCCCAAAGATGTAAAAAGTTTCTATGTTTTACTACATTTTCCACAACGGTTCAGTTTCTCCTCATGTTTTACTCCGAAATCCTCCTGTTTCCCCGAGAATCCCAGATCCCTGTTTGGGAGACGCTCAAAAACACTGAGGCTCTGCACGTTTCCTCTGCCCGAGCAGCAGAGGGCGCCGTTTCCTCACACTAAACAGGAGCTTTTACACTTCTGCGGGTTTGGGTTTTTCCCCACAGTCTGTCCTGATGGAGGTTTTCTGTGTAAATGTGTGTGAATGTGTGTAAATGTGTGTGTAAATGTGTGTAAATGTGTGTGTAAATGTGTGTAAATGTGTGTGTAAATGTGTGTGTAAATGTGTGTAAATGTGTGTAAATGTGTGTAAATGTGTGTGTAAATGTGTGTAAATGTGTGTGTAAATGTGTGTAAATGTGTGTGTAAATGTGTGTAAATGTGTGTAAATGTGTGTGTAAATGTGTGTGTAAATGTGTGTGTAAATGTGTGTGTAAATGTGTGTAAATGTGTGTGTAAATGTGTGTAAATGTGTGTGTAAATGTGTGTAAATGTGTGTAAATGTGTGTGTAAATGTGTGTGTAAATGTGTGTAAATGTGTGTGTAAATGTGTGTAAATGTGTGTGTAAATGTGTGTAAATGTGTGTAAATGTGTGTGTAAATGTGTGTAAATGTGTGTAAATGTGTGTGTAAATGTGTGTGTAAATGTGTGTAAATGTGTGTGTAAATGTGTGTAAATGTGTGTAAATGTGTGTAAATGTGTGTGTAAATGTGTGTGTAAATGTGTGTAAATGTGTGTGTAAATGTGTGTAAATGTGTGTAAATGTGTGTGTAAATGTGTGTAAATGTGTGTAAATGTGGGTAAATGTGTGTGTAAATGTGTGTAAATGTGTGTAAATGTGTGTAAATGTGTGTAAATGTGTGTAAATGTGTGTGTAAATGTGTGTGTAAATGTCTGTAAATGTGGGTAAATGTGTGTGTAAATGTGTGTAAATGTGTGTAAATGTGTGTGTAAATGTGTGTAAATGTGTGTGTAAATGTGTGTAAATGTGTGTAAATGTGTGTGTAAATGTGTGTGTAAATGTCTGTAAATGTGTGTAAATGTCCGGCATATTCTCCAGCAGCTTCATAAATCTGCTCAAAAGCTCAGAAAAGTAAATGTAGCCTAATCCGGCCTCTTTAAAACACTGTTCGGAGGTTTTGTCACTAATATCAATAAAAAATCAAAATCAGATCAGATAAATCCTGTTTTGGTACCAGCCTGGATGAAGGAGTCCAGGAGCTGTTCCCTGGTCAGGCTGGAGTCCACCTGAATCCTGAAGACGTCACAGTGAAAACCCGACGCCTCCTGCTTCTTCTGCGCACAAACCAACCAGGACCAGGGCTTAAAACTACAAATATGGACAGAGTTCACACAGGAGACACACAGGAGGATCATGGGAAACGGTGTCTTTTCATAACAAAGGATCCAGAGTGATGCAACAGCAGAGAAACCAACAAGAAACCAGGACTGAACCAGGACTGAACCAGGACTGAACCAGGACTGAACCAGGACTGAACCAGGACTAAACCAGGACTAAACCAGGACTAAACCAGGACTGAACCAGGACTGAACTAGGACTGAACCAGGACTGAACCAGGACTAAACTAGGACTGAACCAGGACTAAACCAGGACTGAACCAGGACTGAACCAGGACTAAACCAGGACTAAACCAGGACTAAACCAGGACTGAACCAGGACTGAACCAGGACTAAACCAGGACTGAACCAGGACTGAACCAGGACTAAACCAGGACTAAACCAGGACTAAACCAGGACTGAACCAGGACTGAACCAGGACTGAACCAGGACTAAACCAGGACTGAACCAGGACTGAACCAGGACTAAACCAGGTCTTGAGGAGGATCTTGTACCTGGATGCAGTGAGCGACCACAGCAGCGATTTGTTCCTGGAGACTTCCCTCAACTCCATGAAGCATCAGGTTCCCGTACTGCTCCACCTGGGGACAAATGTGTTAGTATACTACAAGTACGAGTACTGTGAGTACTGCGAGTACTGCGAGTACTGCGAGTACTGCGAGTACTGCGAGTACTGCGAGTACTGCTCCTCCTTCAGTCCCACAGCAGAACTCACCAGTCGTACGTAGTTGTGGACGGAGCTCAGGGGGATCAGGGAGAACAGAGAAACTTCATCCAGACACGATTCAGCCAAACCTCAAAGTACAAAAGAATCCTCAGTGATCTGGACCCCGATTAGTCCTGGTCTAGTCCTGGTCTAGTCCTGGTCCAGCCCTGGTCTAGTCCTGGTTTAGTCCTGGTCTAGTCCTGGTCTAGTCCTGGTCCAGCCCTGGTCTAGTCCTGGTCTAGTCCTGGTCTAGTCCTGGTCCAGCCCTGGTCTAGTCCTGGTCTAGTCCTGGTCCAGCCCTGGTCTAGTCCTGGTCCAGTCCTGGTCTAGTCCTGGTCCAGCCCTGGTCTAGTCCTGGTCTAGTCCTGGTCCAGCCCTGGTCTAGTCCTGGTCTAGTCCTGGTCCAGCCCTGGTCTAGTCCTGGTCCAGGCCTGGTCTAGTCCTGGTCTTGTCCTGGTCTAGTCCTGGTCCAGTCCTGATCTAGTCCTGGTCCAGTCCTGGTCTAGTCCTGGTCCAGCCCTGGTCTAGTCCTGGTCTAGTCCTGGTCCAGCCCTGGTCTAGTCCTGGTCCAGCCCTGGTCTAGTCCTGGTCTAGTCCTGGTCTAGTCCTGGTCCAGTCCTGGTTCTGGTCCTGTTTGTTTCGGTGCTGATTTGGTGCCAGGTTATTTGGTCCTGGGTTTAGTCCAGGTGTGTCAGAGTTCAGTCCTGGTTTAGTTCTGGTCCAGAGTTGGTCCAGGTTGAGTCCAGACTTAGTCCAGGAGGGTTTGATGTGAAACTCGGCACAGACGTCACCAAAAAACTACAACTGTTTCCTGATAGTTCTGATTTTGAGCCACTTTTAGACCAGATTCAGCTGATTTCTACAGGCAAACGAAACAAAATGTCCACGTTCAAAGGCTCCGGGCGTCACATACCAAAGACAATCGTTTTGGAGATATTAGAAGGCCAATTAGCAGAAGTTGGCTGAAAAACGGCCCAAACAATTTCACATGTCCACAGGGAATGTGACTAATTAGTGTTAACGAGGAGGACGCCGTGATCCTGGCTCCGTCTGAAGAACCTCCATTCACTTCAGGATCGTTTTTCAGCCGTATGTTTGCCAGAATCTGATGCCAAAAAGTCCAAAAGCATCAGGTGAGACTGAGACAGACACGGTGAGGCCGGGTTTAGTCCTGGTTCAGTCCTGGTTTAGTCCCTGGTTCAGTCCTGATTCAGTCCTGGTTTAGTCCTGGTTCAGTCCTGGTTTAGTCCTGGTTCAGTCCTGGTTTAGTCTTGGTTTAGTCCTGGTTTAGTCCTGGTTTAGTCCCTGGTTCAGTCCTGGTTCAGTCCTGGTTTAGTCTTGGTTTAGTCCTGGTTTAGTCCTGGTTTAGTCCCTGGTTTAGTCCTGGTTTAGTCCTGGTTTAGTCCTGGTTTAGTCCTGGTTTAGTCCTGGTTTGTACCTTTGAGCTGGACTCTGACGTTGGGATTTGGAGGTTTCCGGATCAGGTCCCAGGGGCAGAGGGAGATTTCTTCGCCCAAAGACCAAACTCTGTCTCCTGTGACACACAGAACAGAACCAGGTTCAGACCCGGTTTGGACTTCGGTCTGGTGAGTCCCTCCAACTGAAGCCGCAACAACTAGCATACTAACCACACACTTCCCGATTATCTCACAAGAATTATTATTACACACAGACTTATTTTTACAGAAGACTGAAGTTTCCGCCAGTAAAAGAGAAAAAGATCAATATTTTAAGTCAATTATGAGATAAAAAGTTGTTATTCCTACTTCCTATATCATAATTCTGACGTTTTATCTCAGAATTTTGACTTTTTATCTCTTAATTTTGGCTTTTAAACTAAAAATTGACTTTTTAACTCATAATTTTCATTTTTTATCTCATAATTTTGATTTTTAATTTCATAATTTACTTTTGAAACTCATAATTTAGACTTTTTATCTCATGATTATGACTTTATATCTCATAATTTTGACTTTATATAATAATTTTTACATTTTATCTCATAATTTTGACTTTTTATCTCATAATTTTGACTTTATATCATAATTCTGACTTTTTATTTCATAATTTTGACTTTTTATCTCACAATTTTGACTTTATCTCATAATTCTGACTTTTTATTTCATAATTTTGACTTTTTATCTCATGATTATGACTTTTTAATCTCATAATTTTGCCTTAACATAACCATTTGTTTCTCTGTTTCTCTTTTACCTCATGAGCGGTTTGTGTAATGAATCTGTACTGGGGAAAGACACATTTTGCTGAAACACACGGGGAAAATCCTGTATCACTGAATTCAGAATAAAACGCACAGGAGCCACGGCGAGAGGAGCTACGAGCGGTGCTCAGGACTCTGGGTCTTTCTCTTCCTCTGCTCCAGATTATTATTATTATTATTATTATTATTATGTTTAGGTTTATTTGAGCAACTTGCAGGTTCCATTTAAACAAAATTTCACAAATACAAACTTATGTCACATAATTCTGCAGTTCCTCTTGATCCAAACGGAGGTGGAAGTATAAACTTATTTACTCCTCCACATTCTCACACATTCCACACTGACAGATAGAATAATATACAGTAATATACATGATTTAAAAGGGGAGCCCAATAACAACAACTTTAAACTTAAATAAAAATGACTGTCAGTGAAAATGTAAAAATGCTGCTCATGTCTGATCTGATCTGATCTGTTTTTGTGCAGATATTTTATATTTTTTCTGCGGTGTTGAAACTCTAATGCGATCGTGACGTCCTTAATAAACATTGATTAAAATGAGCGAGATACTGAGTGAGAGAAGCACTTTAAGCTGAACATAAACTGAGCTGTTCCACTGAACATATGTCTGAGTCCTGAATTATTGAAAAGTGAAAATGAGACACGGCGACAGAAACAGACGAGCGGTTCGTTATTTATGACAGATCTGCTCCTGTTTGACCAGAATGAAAATACTGAACTACTTTTCCTGGATATGAGGAAGGACTGAGTGACTGGAGCAAAAATACAGCTCCATATACGATATGAGGGTCAGTGACGTATGAGGGTTTTCAACAGGCAAAGTTTAAAACATAAAAATATGAGTTTCTATTGAACTTTTTCACATATTTCCAGAGTCAGGAGCAGAAATCTGTGTTTCACATTTATATGAAGCATTTTTACTGTAAAATGTCACGTGGTGCGACCGAGAATAACCGTAAAATTTATTTAATTATTATTATTATTTTCTATTCCGTCACTGACCCAAATATCTCGGTATCTGTGCAGGAAAAATAAGCCCTAAAACTCCTGCTGAAACAAACCTGCCAAATTCCACAAGATCTTTTTTATTGAAGTGCAAAGAGGCCGTTCCTGGAGGAACAACTTCAGATTTTCAGTTTCTTTTCCTTCAAAAACAAAACAACTCCAGCTTCTGTTTGCAGGAACTCTGGGAGTTTAGTCTCGGTTTAGTCCTAATTTAGTTCCTGCAATACTTGGCTAATTTTTTGTTTAGTCTTAATTTCAGATGTGATTTGGTCCTGGTTCAGTCCTGGTTTAGTCCTGGTTCAGTCCTGGTTCAGTCCTGGTTCAGTCCTGGTTCAGTCCTGGTTTAGTCCCAGTTTTTTCCTAGTTTAGTCCTGTCAAGGATTGATTTAGTTCTACTTTAGTCCTGGTTTAGTCCAGGTTTGGTCCTGGTCCAGTCCTGGTCCAGTCCTGGTCTAGTCCTGGTCTAGTCCTGGTCTAGTCCTGGTCTAGTCCTGGTTCAGTCTCTCTCACCGATGCAGATGGACTTCACGCTGCGGTGGCTCAGTCCCAGAGGTCTGTCTTGATCCTGGTTTCGATCCTGGTCCAGGTCTGGACTTTCGCACAGGGACCTGACGTAGTCCATGAAAACCTGGACCACTTTAGACCAGAGCTGGGACCAGGCCGTGGTCCGGTCTATCACCACAGAACCCAGGTCCAAATGATCCAGGGGCGGAACAGAACCGGCAACCAGAGCAGAACCTTCAGGAGCCGCTGAGCAAGACACCACCACAGCGACGCGGTACGAACCTGCAGAGACCGGGTCAGACCTGGTTTAGTCCCGGTTTAGTCCCGGTTTAGTCCCGGTTTAGTCTTGGTTTAGTCCTGGTCCAGTCCTGGTCCAGTCCTGGTCCTGGTCTTACCCAGGTTCTCCAGCAGGTCTTTGCAGTCGTCTGTTCCCAGGTCGTGGACGGTTCGGTCCCATCGGTCTCTGAGGTTCAGGTTCTGTTCAGGATGAGAACACAACTCCTCCAGGAGCTCCTGCAGACACAGACCAGGACTGAACCAGGACTGAACCAGGACTGGACCAGGACTGGACCAGGACTGGACCAGGACTGGACCAGGACTGGACCAGGACTGAACCAGGACTGGACCAGGACTGGACCAGGACTGAACCAGGACTGGACCAGGACTGGACCAGGACTGAACCAGGACTGAACCAGGACTGGACCAGGACTGGACCAGGACTGGACCAGGACTGGACCAGGACTGGACCAGGACTGAACCAGGACTGGACAAGGACTGGACCAGGACTGAACCAGTACTGGACCAGGACTGGACCAGGACTGAACCAGGACTGAACCAGGACTGGACCAGGACTGGACCAGGACTGGACCAGGACTGAACCAGGACTGGACAAGGACTGGACCAGGACTGGACCAGGACTGAACCAGGACTGAACCAGGACTGAACCAGGACTGGACCAGGACTGGACCAGGACTGGACCAGGACTGGACCAGGACTGAACCAGGACTGGACCAGGACTGGACCAGGACTGGACCAGGACTGAACCAGGACTGGACCAGGACCAGTACACATACTACATATATGTAGTATGTGTAGTATATGTAGTATATGTAGTATATGTAGTATATGTAGTATATGCAGTATATGTAGTATATGTAGTATATGTAGTATATGCAGTATATGTAGTATATGTAGTATATGCAGTATATGTAGTATATGTAGTATATGTAGTATATGTAGTATTCGGTCAGTGACACATTAATTCCTTCGTTGAGATTCTGGTCCAGTCCTGGTCTAGACTTTGTGTGATCGTCCTGGGACAAGGACGGAACAGAGAGAAAGAGGGAGAAGGAGAGAGAGAAGGAGAGAGAGAAGGAGAGAGAGAAGGAGCGAGAGAAAGAGAGAAGGAGAGAAGAGAGAAGGAGAGAGAGAAGGAGAGAAGAGAGAAGGAGAGAGAGAAGGAGAGAGAGAAGGAGAGAAGAGAGAAGGAGAGAAGAGAGAAGGAGAGAAGAGAGAAGGAGAGAAGAGAGAAGGAGAGAGAGAAGGAGAGAAGAGAGAAGGAGAAAAGAGAGAAGGAGAGAGAGAAGGAGAGAGAGAAGGAGAGAGAGAAGGAGAGAGAGAAGGAGAGAAGGGGGGGCAATCAGCATGAGAGAGTGAGAGGAAGAGGGGGAAATACAGAGGGAGAGAGAAAGACAGAGATGGAGAGGAGAAAGAGAGAGGAGAAAGACAGATAGACAGAGATAGAGGAGTGAGTGGAGGAGTGAGTGGAGGAGTGAGTGGAGGAGTGAGTGAGTGGAGGAGTGAGTGAGTGGAGGAGTGAGTGGAGGAGTGAGTGGAGGAGTGAGTGAGTGGAGGAGTGAGTGGAGGAGTGAGTGGAGGAGTGAGTGAGTGGAGGAGTGAGCGGAGGAGTGAGCGGAGGAGTGAGCGGAGGAGTGAGCGGAGGAGTGAGTGGAGGAGTGAGTGAGTGGAGGAGTGAGTGGAGGAGTGAGTGAGTGGAGGAGTGAGTGGAGGAGTGAGTGGAGGAGTGAGCGGAGGAGTGAGTGGAGGAGTGAGTGGAGGAGTGAGTGGAAGAGTGAGTGGAGGAGTGAGCGGAGGAGTGAGCGGAGGAGTGAGTGGAGGAGTGAGTGGAGGAGTGAGCGGAGGAGTGAGCGGAGGAGTGAGTGGAGGAGTGAGTGGAGGAGTGAGTGGAGGAGTGAGTGGAGGAGTGAGTGGAGGAGTGAGTGGAGGAGTGAGCGGAGGAGTGAGTGGAGGAGTGAGTGGAGGAGTGAGCGGAGGAGTGAGCGGAGGAGTGAGTGGAGGAGTGAGTGGAGGAGTGAGTGGAGGAGTGAGTGGAGGAGTGAGCGGAGGAGTGAGTGGAGAAGTGAGTGGAGGAGTGAGTGGAGGAGTGAGTGAGTGGAGGAGTGAGCGGAGGAGTGAGTGGAGGAGTGAGTGGAGGAGTGAGTGGAGGAGTGAGTGAGTGGAGGAGTGAGCGGAGGAGTGAGCGGAGGAGTGAGTGGAGGAGTGAGCGGAGGAGTGAGCGGAGTGAGTGAGTGGAGGAGTGAGTGGAGGAGTGAGTGGAGGAGTGAGTGGAGGAGTGAGTGGAGGAGTGAGCGGAGGAGTGAGTGGAGGAGTGAGTGGAGGAGTGAGTGGAGGAGTGAGTGAGTGGAGGAGTGAGCGGAGGAGTGAGTGGAGTGAGGTGAGTGGGTGGTGAGTGGAGGAGTGAGTGAAGGAGTGAGTGGAGGAGTGAGCGGAGGAGTGAGTGGAGGAGTGAGTGGAGGAGTGAGTGGAGGAGTGAGTGAGTGGAGGAGTGAGTGGAAGAGTGAGTGGAGTGAGTGGAGGAGTGAGTGAGTGGAGGAGTGAGTGAGTGGAGGAGTGAGCGGAGGAGTGAGTGGAGGAGTGAGTGGAGGAGTGAGTGGAGTGAGTGAGTGAGTGGAGGAGTGAGTGAGTGGAGGAGTGAGTGGAGGAGTGAGTGAGTGGAGGAGTGAGTGGAGGAGTGAGTGAGTGGAGGAGTGAGTGGAGGAGTGAGTGGAGGAGTGAGTGAGTGGAGGAGTGAGTGGAGGAGTGAGTGAGTGGAGGAGTGAGTGGAAGAGTGAGTGGAGGAGTGAGTGGAGGAGTGAGCGGAGGAGTGAGTGGAGGAGTGAGCGGAGGAGTGAGTGGAGTGAGTGAGTGGAGGAGTGAGTGAGTGGAGGAGTGAGTGGAGGAGTGAGTGGAGGAGTGAGTGAGTGGAGGAGTGAGTGGAGGAGTGAGTGGAGGAGTGAGTGGAGGAGTGAGTGGAGGAAGGTGCGTTTCCTTCAGACCAAATGAGATGATCGAGCAAAAATGTGAAGAGCAGAAAGAGGAAAGGAAATGATCAACTGAGGACGAAGAATAAACCCGGGGCCAGGACTGAACCAGGACTGAACCAGGACTGAACCAGGACTGAACCAGGACTGAACCAGGACTGAACCAGGACTAAACCAGGACTGAACCAGGACTAAAGCAGGACTAAACCAGGACTAAAGCAGGACTAAACAAGGACTGAACCAGGACTAAACCAGGTCTAAACCAGGTCCAGGACTCATCTAAATACCCATTTAATTTCAGTTTAGTTATTGTTGAGTGTTGGTTTAATTCGGCTGCATCTGCCTTTTGTTCAGTCCTGGTTCAGTCCTGGTTCAGTCCTGGTTCAGTCCTGGTTTAGTCCTGCTTTAGTCCTGGTTCAGTCCTGGTCTCACCTTCAGTCCGTGTGCTGCAGCCAGGTGAGCCGCGGTCCATCCTTCTGTGTTGGTTTGGTTCAGGAGTTCGGGGGAGACGTTCAGTGTCGCTGGCTGGACAGTTGGGGGCGCCGCGGGGTCAAAGGTCACTCTGGGGGCGTTCTGGAGGTCAGGGGTCACTCTGGGGGCGCTCTGGAGGTCAGGGGTCACTCTGGGGGCACTCTGGAGGTCAGGGGTCGTGCGGGGGTCGTTGGTGTGGTACAGCAGCAAACGCAGCAGCTGGAGGTTCCCTGACCGCACGGCGGCGTGGAGCGGGCTGCAGCCGTCCTGAACACACACAGTTTAGTCTGAAGACAGAACGCGGACGAGACGAGTTTTTAGTATTTTATATGATTCTTTTTTATCTAAGACGATATTTAGCTCTTAAAATCCACAGTCCCACAAACTGATCGTAAGTTGAAGTAAAGATCACTTTTCACTTCATAATAAATTACCTGGAATATTTGTGTAAAAATGGTCCGTGTGCTGTTCGTTCTTTTGAATTTCAATTAAGGACGAAAATAATAAAATGTGAAAACAGTTTATTTCATTTTTCTATTTAGTGTCAAAGAAACAAACAGATTTCGACCTCTATTTCCAATATTTCATTTAAAGTAGGAGTAAGAAGTTCTTCTCTTAGCGACTCAAACGTGGATCTAGAATAAAACTGTTTTTCTTCTGGTTCTGTGGAGAGTTTCTCGCTGCTTCTGTTTCTCGTCCTGAGTTCAACATTTACTTTCTCAGGTCACGTTTACACTCAAACCAATCACCGTATCGGAAACGATTTGCGTCCAGACACGTCGTGCCCAGACCGCCTGAAACGCTGGTCACATGACTCGGCTGACGTCACATCATCACGACTCCACGTGGGCGATAAAAACGAAGACGTCTGAACGACCCTCAGAAGGAAACACGACATCTGCTTGATCACGGCAGATTTCAAAAACCTGCGGTAAAAAGGACATGTGGTAGTTTGGGCCAATTGACCTGGAGCCTGAGGGCCCAAACAGCTGGTCTGAAGGCCACATTTGGCCCCTGGGCCGTAGTTTGGACAGGCCTGGTCTCGGGTTTGTTTAAACTGTTTTCTGCAACAGCGTCACATGACTGAAGTCTCGAACCAGCGAATCAGGAAGGAGCAGGTCACAGTGACGTGGACCAATAAAGACGAGGACTCGAGCTCCTACGTCAGAGTATCAGAGTTTTCACTCGTCCACACGGCGCCGGATCAGATCTGTGCTCAGGCGAATCCGCGGGAGCCGACGGCACCAGATCGTTCTGTCTCTGGAGCCGTTTTCCATCGGATCAGTGAGGACGAACTCTGGATCCACAACGAAAACGACTGGAATACGCACGAGTGTGGACGAGGCCTAAGACGCCAAAGGAAACACGTCGCTGTAGAAGGAGAAACACGTTTGTGCACAAAACGAGTTTCAGGCGACTCCTTCAGCAGAACTTCAGATAAACCAGAGAAGAAAATGATCACATGTAATTGGTTTGATTTTTAAACACTGGAAATAGAGGCTGAAATCTGTTTATTTGTTTGACACTAAAACCGAATAATGAAATAAACAGTTTTCCCATTTTATTGCCTTTCGTTCTTCAGTGAAATTCAAAAGAACCAGTGATACACGGACCTGAAACGCAGCAACACGACACTTTTCTGTTTTTTACTCATTCTGCTCGAAAACGGGACTCAGAAAATGGAGCAGTGCAAAAATATATCGTCTGAAGCAGCGACCTGCCCTGTCCTGGTCTGTGGACTTGGTTTGGTCCTGTTCTGGTCCTGGTTTAATTCTGGTCTAGTCTTGTTTTTGTTGCTTCTCCAGGTCCAATATTTCTGGATATTTAGATATTTTTTTTTACACCTTTAGGCCACAACACACTTTGAGTTCAGTTCAGTTTTTGGTTTTACAGACACCAGGAGAATTTTCTTATTCCTTAGGTGGATCGTCTTATTTTAAAACTGTATATTGTATCGACATAAACTTGAAATACACTGAAAACACACGTACACGAGGGAGAAGTTACTGCGTTGGCTGGAATGTTCCGCAGTGTGGCATTAAACTTACACATCTCCATAGAAACAAGAACATGACACCGGCCGAGTGTTATTTTAAGCTATAATAAAACCTGTAACTGCGATAATGCCGGGTAAACACTGCGGAACATTCAACACAATCACATCGCCATGGAGACAGACCCTTCACCAGAAAAGTTACCTAATGCGGCATTATTCATATTCAAGCCATATTAACTCGTGCAGGTCATTTTTCACGTTGTACAAAGTTTACAGTAAAAGTATTTAAAACTGTTGTGTCATAAAACAACAAAGAGTTTGCCAGGGAGGGCATCTGGCTTAATTTCTGATATTTAAGGCCACCGCACACGACAGGATTTTTCGGTCTTAAATGATTTTTAAATGTGTGATAAAAGCACAAACTCCACAGACTCGAGGAGAATCTCAGAGACTCTAAATGTTCTGGCCTCAGCTGTTTCCTGTCTGCAGTAAAACCAGTCGCTGTGAGACTCTGAAGTGTCCACAGATCAGACTCTGCACTTCCACAAAGATCAGACTCTGCACTTCCACTTCAGACACAAACTGTGGATTATTATGTGGGAAATGTGGAGCCACACTTCAGGTCCAGGGTTTTTAAAGCAGAAAAGAGGAGATAAAGTCCACAGGAAGTAGAGTCACTGTGGCTGAAACAGACACACGGTGGAACTGTCCACACTTTTACTTTAAAGAACCAAGAAAACTGGACTCACAGAGCGGATCTGTGGACTGGGGGCAGGATTTACACAGGAGAAACTCTGTGGATAATGTGGATGAGACGCTGCACTTTAAATGTACCACTTTACAGAGGAATAAAGTCTTTATTTTCTCTGTTTCCTGAGTTTGTCTCTGTGTCATCGCTCTGGTTTATCGGTTGTTTATCGGTTGTTATCATAGCGTCGCTGATGTTTGGTGGTTCTGATGTGACACTGACACATGAGGGGAGAAGAAATCGCAGCCAAAATCGGGCACATTCTCCTGCAGTGTGTGGAGGCCTTTAGTCTTGGCGTTTGACATTGTACAGCAGGGACATATTGTGCCAAAGTGATTTGTTAAAGTAGTTATGAGTTTATTATGTCATATACGGCGCTGTCCTCGGTGCTGACTCTGGTACGACGGTGGAATATCCTCTAATCTGTGAGTCCGGTTTAAACGAGGCCAAAAACAGAAGCTTTCGGTGTTGCTCGTCTGAATAAACTGAATCTGTGTCAAATGTGAAGGAACAGAGGGCCCTGTCATCGTCATCGCCCGCAGCCATGGCAACCGCTGCCTCCAGGGGGTTACCACGGCAACGCAGGAAGCGCTCTCATCATGACCAGACTCAGACAGAGCCCCCCATTCATCACCGCCGAGAAAAGAGACGCAGGACGACCGCTCTGCCACAGCAACAACACGGAAACAACACACAGGAGCACAGAGGGGCCCGGAGTCTGAGGGCCCGGAGTCTGACCCACAACCAGGAACAACACACAGGAGCACAGAGGGGCCGGAGTCTGACCCACAACCAGGAACAACACGCAGGAGCACAGAGGGGCCCGGAGTCTGAGGGCCCGGAGTCTGACCCACAACCAGGAACAACACACAGGAGCACAGAGGGGCCGGAGTCTGACCCACAACCAGGAACAACTGCAGCAGTAATAAGAGGAGGAGGAGTAGTAAAAATAGTCGCAGTATTTGTAGTGACAGTAGTATGAATACTAATAGCAGCCACAGTACACGTATTTGTAGTACTCACAGTTGTGGAGACCAGAACTAAAGCAGGATAAACTAGTGCACTATTTGTAGTAGTAGCAGAAGTAACAGTAGTAACAGTAGTAGTATTTGTTAGTACTCACAATAGTAGTAGTGTTGCAGTAGTATTAGCAGAAGCAGCAGCAGCAGTAGTAGTAGTAGTAAAGTAGTAAAAAAAACTAGTAGCAGCAGTTAATAGCAGTAGTAGTATTTTTGTCTTAGCAGTCACAGTAGTAGTTTTGTAGCAGTGCTTGTAGTATTATTAGTATTCGTAGTAAAAGTAGTAGCAGTAGTAGTAGTAGCAGTAGTAGTAGTAGTAGTAGTAGTAGTAGTAGTAGGATAAGTTTAGTCAACCACACGTCCCTATTTCAGTTTTGAGCCGTGTGTCTCCTGCAGGCGTCAGATTTATCCTAAACCACTGATTTGTCTCAGTTTTATACAAGAAATGTCCAAGAGGTGAACTCATTATGGACCAATCTGATCTAAACCAGGACTAAACCAGGACTAAACTGAGACTAAACTGAGACTAAACTGAGACTAAACCAGGACTAAACTGAGACTAAACCAGGACTAAACTGAGACTAAACTGAGACTAAACCAGGACTAAACTGAGACTAAACTGAGACTAAACCAGGACTAAACTGAGACTAAACCAGGACTAAACCAGGACTAAACCAGGACTAAACCAGGACTAAACCAGGACTAAACCAGGACTAAACCAGGACTAAACCAGGACTAAACTGAGACTAAACCAGGACTAAACCAGGACTAAACCAGGACTAAACTGAGACTAAACCAGGACTAAACCAGGACTAAACCAGGACTAAACCAGGACTAAACCAGGACTAAAACAGGACTAAACCAGGACTAAAACAGGACTAAACCAGGACTACACACGTGTACAAAATTGTTAGTGGCCTTCGGTTAATGAAAGAAAAACTCAACGGTCACAGAAATAACTTGAATCTGACAAAAGTTATAATAAATTAAAATTCTATGAATATTAACCAATGAAAGTCAGACACTGCTTTTCAACCACCAGCTTCAACAGAATTATTTAAAAAAATAAACTCCTGAAACAGCCTGGACAAAAATGATGGGACCCTAAACTTAATATTTTGTCAATCAAACTGTCAGTGAGCCTTCAGCTCTCAGCAGGTGTTGGACCCTCCTCATGAGCAAACTGCTGTCTCAGGTTTGAAGGAGCCTGTTTCAGCTCCTTCCAAAGATGCTCCACAGGACTGAGGTCAGGCCACTTTAGAATAGTCCATTTGACTAATCTGATCCTGCCAACAGTAAAGAGGAGCATAAATTGTCTTTTGTTTTGCCCAAATACACAAATCTGTTTGTGAACGACCATAAAGCAAAAAAATACAGCATCAGAGTCCCTCAGATCATGAGTGACAGGAGAAAGCACAAACTCACACACTCTTTTCACTGTTTTATTTGCCCCAAACCTCCCGCCCCGGGTGTGTCCCAGTTTAGAGTTTCAAACCCGGCCCCGGTGCTTTGGTGGTTACTCACAGCGGTGCAGAGGCTGCGGTCGGCTCCGGCCTCCAGCAGCAGCCGCACACAGTGAGTCTGTCCCGCCTCAGAGGCCAGAGTCAGGGCAGAGACGCCTCCAGAAGAGACGGCGTCCACAGGGGCCATGGAGGACAGGAGCGCAGAGACACAACTGCAGGGACACGACACCAGGTTACAGCGCCCACAATGCACTGCTGCTTCTGATCCCTCTGCACAACCTGGAATATCTGCAGTTTGGTTTCATTATTGCACGTTAAACACACAGACCCTGCACATTTACGCCGTTCTGTGATGTTTCAGCCCCGTTATGAATATCGATCTCGACTAAACAAAGGGGCAGAAATGGGGATGGACACGATTAACTCATCACTAAGAATTTCATCGATCAGGTTCATTTTTACTCGACAAACTGAATGTCGGTGTCTGTGTAACGTAGCCTGAGGAGTCGAGGTCTGAGCACAAACTCTGGAGCCTCACAGTCCCACGTCTTTGGAGATCCCTATATTCCTCAGAGTGCGTTTCCCTGCACATCAGTGTCCCGGGTGTGATCGGGCTCCAGAGTTTGTGCTCAGACCTCGACTCCTCAGGCTGCGTTACACAGACACCGACATTCAGTTTGTCCATTAAAATGAACCTGATCCACCAAACTCTGAAGGAGCAAATATCGATTAATCGACTCATCAGCTGGACACTAATACACAGTGTCCCAGTCACTGCAACAGTGGAATGGGTCCAAAAAACAAACACTTTTCAGTCTTTTCATCACAACAGGAGCCAAAATAAATAAAGTGAAGAGCTGCACTAAACCTGCACACGTTCGACCTCTGAAAACCTGAACCATCTCCATATACGAATATATAAATGAAAAAAAATCCTTACATTCTTCATTCTCATTTTGCTACGATCACAAACGATAAACTTCTGTGTTTCTTTATCATTAATATCAGTTTGTACGACAGCACAATACAAAAAAGGAGAAAGAAATTGGGTTCAAATGATATTTAGTGTGCAGTGTAATTTATTTTGCTCTGTGTAAATGATGAATATCGAGTGTGAAGCTCCATTTTAGTCATAATCTTCAATTTAGTTCTATTTTGTGCTGGTTAAATATTTGATCATTCTGGATTTGCTTAAATGGTGTGTGAAAAACTGCCATAATTATAGTTCTAGAATATTGTTTCTAATATAAATCTGCCTGATACACATTTGCCAAATCTCTTTATTTCCCACCTGCCTGAAGCTGCCCCCAGTTCAATCCTACACAAAAACTGTCAATCGTTTGTGTGATTCTGGTTCTTCAGATATTTCCAGTTTTATTTTCAGCCGATGACGTCGTCCAGAACCTCAGAATGTGAAACAGCCTCAAAACAGGAAGAAAATTATAGATTTTCACGTATTATTCCACAGCCTCAGGTCCTATAATTACCACAGAAATAATAATGAATTATTTTAGAAATAAATTCACACAAATGAAACTGTCACAGCACAAAACAGCACAAACCAAATACAAACGTTTGACATCATTTTCTTCCTGTTTTGAGGCTGTTTCACATTCTGAGGTTCTGGACGACGTCATCGACCAACAATAAAACTGGAAATATCTGAAGAACCAGAATCACACAAACCGAACTTTCTGCAGCACAAATGACTGACTCCATTTTGGGCGTTTTCGAGCATTTTTCTTCTTCCTGTGGGTCTGACCCCAGTTTGACCTGTAAAAGAATCGTTCATTTCTCCAAAACTAAAGCAGCACAAACCAAACCTTTTGCAGCACAAACGAATGACACAGTTTTTGTGCAGGTTTGAGTTTGATGAGGCGACTTCACGCAGGTTTATTTCCTTAGTAACAGGATGAGAATTGTCTCTTCCGGCTGGGATCTGGAGCAGGGAGCGGGATATTTCTGGCCTGAGCAGTGACTCACGTTTGAGTGGATCGTCTTTCCCTGGGAGGATCCGGGTTCTTTCCCTCACTCCGAGTCCAGCTGCTCTGAACCTGTCGGGGCCGGAGCCTCACGTACGATCACGTTTCACACCCGGGCTCCACGTCTGGCCTCACTTTATTCACTCAAACCTTTTCCCGTTCAGACCTTCAGACCCACCTGGAGTGTCCCTGTGCGGCGGCGAAGTGCAGCGGAGTCAGTCCGTCCAGATCAGCGACGTCAGCGGAGACGACGCACAACAGCTCCTCCACGAAGTCTGCGCCAAACACCGGGATTCAGACACTGAACCAGGACTGAACATGGACTAAACAAGGACTAAACCAGGACTAAACATGGACTAAACATGGACTAAACCAGGACTAAACATGGACTAAACCAGGACTAAACAAGGACAGAACCAGGGCTAAACATGGACTAAACCAGGACTAAACAAGGACAGAACCAGGGCTAAACAGGGACTAAACCAGGACTAAACATGGACTAAACATGGACTAAACCAGGACTGAACATGGACTAAACCAGGACTAAACCAGGACTAAACATGGACTAAACATGGACTAAATATGGACTAAACATGGACTAAATATGGACTAAACATGGACTAAACATGGACTAAATATGGACTAAACATGGACTAAACATGGACTAAATATGGACTAAACATGGACTAAACATGGACTAAACATGGACTAAATATGGATTAAACATGGACTAAACATGGACAAAACATGGACTAAACATGGACTAAATATGGACTAAACATGGACTAAACATGGACTAAACATGGACTAAACATGGACTAAACATGGACTAAACATGGACTAAACCAGGACTAAACATGGACTAAACATGGACTAAACCAGGACTAAACATGGACTAAACATGGACTAAACATGGACTAAACCAGGACTAAACATGGACTAAACCAGGACTAAACATGGACTAAACCAGGACTAAACATGGACTAAACATGGACCAAACCAGGACTAAACATGGACTAAACATGGACTAAACAAGGAGTAAATATGGATTAAACCAGGACTAAACATGGACTAAACCAGGACTAAACATGGACTAAACATGGACTAAACCAGGACTAAACATGGACTAAACATGGACTAAACATGGACCAAACCAGGACTAAACCAGGACTAAACATGGACTAAACCAGGACTAAACATGGACTAAACCAGGACTAAACATGGACTAAACATGGACCAAACCAGGACTAAACATGGACTAAACATGGACTAAACAAGGACTAAATATGGATTAAACCAGGACTAAACATGGACTAAACCAGGACTAAACCAGGACTAAACATGGACTAAACAAGGACTAAATATGGATTAAACCAGGACTAAACATGGACTAAACCAGGACTAAACATGGACTAAACATGGACCAAACCAGGACTAAACATGGACTAAACAAGGACTAAATATGGATTAAACCAGGACTAAACATGGACTAAACCAGGACTAAACGTGGACTAAACATGGACCAAACCAGGACTAAACCAGGACTAAACCAGGACTAAATATGGACTAAACCAGGACTGAACCAGGACTAAACATGGACTAAACATGGACTAAACCAGGACTAAACCAGGACTAAACAAGGACAGAACCAGGGCTAAACAGGGACTAAACCAGGACTAAACAAGGACAGAACCAGGACTAAACATGGACTAAACTGGGACTATACCAGGACTAAACATGGATTAAACCAGGACTAAACCAGGACTAAACAAGGACAGAACCAGGGCTAAACAGGGACTAAACCAGGACTAAAGATGGATTAAACATGGATTAAACCAGGACTAAACATGGATTAAACCAGGACTAAACATGGACTAAACCGGGACTATACCAGGACTAAACATGGACTAAACAAGGACAGAACCAGGGCTAAACAGGGACTAAACCAGGACTAAAGATGGATTAAAGATGGATTAAACCAGGACTAAATACGGATTAAACCAGGACTAAACATGGACTAAACCGGGACTATACCAGGACTAAACATGGACTAAACAAGGACAGAACCAGGGCTAAACCAGGGCTAAACCAGGACTAAACCAGGACTAAACATGGACTAAACCGGGACTAAACCAGGACTAAACATGGACTAAACCAGGACTAAACCACAGAGACGCCACAGACTTTTACCGAGTCACTTTGACACTGACCCTGACGGTGCATCTCCAGGATAATCCAGAATAAATAATCTAAGTGGATTGTTGTTAGTTTTTATAATGTCTGTTTACTTCCTCTTTGTTTTGGAGCGATTCTGCATTTTCAGGGCCCCGGAGTCGGACGGAGGCTCGTTCTTTTCCATCCCTATGAGGTTTTGCACTGAAATCAATAAATCCTGACAGATGTGGAGGTGGACGGGAGCTGTGGGTGTCACAGAATGTTAAAGACTTTACAAATGAGGAGGAGACTTCACTGGACGACAGTTCTGTGTTTCCACGTTAAGCAGCGCTCGTGCGAATTTCAGAGCAAGAAATATTCAAATAACTGAAATAATCAACACCTAAAAATAATAGTTTCATCTTTACAACAGATTGCACTTGAGTATTATGATAGAACTGGCGTTTGAATGTCCTTCAGTGCAGTTTTCCTCCACACACTGCTCCCCTGCACGGCCTGCTCCTTCAGGATTTATCGATTTTAGCTCGACTCAGCAAAATCCTGGAGGACATTAGAGCGGAAACGCCTGAACCGACTGTCGCCCTGACCGGACACAGCCCCGTGAGCCTGACCGGACACAGCCCCGTGAGCCTGACCGGACACGGCCCCGTGAGCCCGACCGGACACGGCCCCGTGAGCCCGACCGGACACGGCCCCGTGAGCCCGACCGGACACAGCCCCGTGAGCCTGACCGGACACAGCCCCGTGAGCCTGACCGGACACAGCCCCGTGAGCCTGGCCAGGGCCTGCAGGAAGTCCACGAATCAAACGAATCAAACTAATCAAGTCGGGTTTAGTCAATGCTGAGGTTTAAAATGTAAAAATATATTAGGTAATTCATGACTAAATATCAGAAAAAGGCACAATATGAGTCCAATTGTTTTCCTACAACATTGTAAAGTTTATGTTTGTTTTAAACACCAGCCTGGAGTGAACACACTGTCTAAACCAAGACTAAACATGGACTAAACCAGGGCTAAACATGGACTAAACATGGACTAAACCAGGACTAAACATGGAATAAACCAGGACTAAACATGGACTAAACCAGGGCTAAACATGGACTAAACCAGGGCTAAACATGGACTAAACCAGGACTAAACATGGACTAAACCAGGACTAAAGATGGACTAAACCAGGGCTAAACATGGACTAAACCAGGGCTAAACATGGACTAAACCAGGGCTAAACATGGACTAAACCAGGACTAAAGATGGACTAAAGATGGACTAAACATGGACTAAACATGGACTAAACCAGGACTGAACCAGGGCTAAACATGGACTAAACAAAGACTGAACCAGGACTAAACATGGACTAAACCAGGACTGAACCAGGGCTAAACATGGACTAAACCAGGACTAAACATGGACTAAACCAGGACTAAAGATGGACTAAAGGAGGAAAGTAAAGTCGGTCATTAAAGCTCCTCTGTAATTTGTCAGTCTGACCTGATACTTTCTCACATAAAACCACTAAACTCTGTCGACGTTCCTCCTGCAGTGACCAGATTAAGAACGAAAAACAATCAAATGGGAAAACAGTTTGTTATAAAGTTTATTGGTTTATCTGAAGTTCTGCTTCAGCGTCGCCTGTGGATTCAAACATGGATCTAGAATAAAACTGTTTTTCTTCTGGTTCTGTGGAGAGTTTGTCGCTGCTTCTGTTTCTTGTCCTGAGTTCAACATTTACTTTCTCAGGTCTCGTTTACACTCAAACCAATCACCGTATCGGAAACGATTTGCGTCCAGACACGTCGTGCCCAGACCGCCTGAAACGCTGGTCACATGACTCGGCTGACGTCACATCATCACGACGTCTGAACGACCCTCAGACCCTCAGAAGGAAACACGACATCTGCTTGATCATGGCAGATTTCAAAAACCTGCGGTAAAAAGGACAACTTTCACCTGGAGCCTGAGGGCCCAAACAGCTGGTCTGAAGGCCACATTTGGCCCCTGGGCCGTAGTTTGGACAGGCCTGGTCTCGGGTTTGTTTAAACTGTTTTCTGCAACAGCGTCACATGACTGAAGTCTCGAACCAGCGAATCAGGAAGGAGCAGGTCACAGTGACGTGGACCAATAAAGACGAGGACTCGAGCTCCTACGTCAGAGTATCAGAGTTTTCACTCGTCCACACGGCGCCGGATCAGATCTGTGCTCAGGCGAATCCATGGGAGCCGACGGCACCAGATCGTTCTGTCTCTGGAGCCGTTTTCCATCGGATCAGTGAGGACGAACTCTGGATCCACAACGAAAACGACTGGAATACGCACGAGTGTGGACGAGGCCTAAGACGCCAAAGGAAACACGTCGCTGTAGAAGGAGAAACACGTTTGTGCACAAAACGAGTTTCAGGCGACTCCTTCAGCAGAACTTCAGATAAACCAGAGAAGAAAATATCACTAAAATAGGCACAAGACTGTTTTTTAATCGGTGTGATTTGAAATAAACTTTAAATTAAATACTGGAAATAGAGACTGAAATCTGTTTATTTGTTTGACACTAAAACAGAAAAATGAAATAAACTGTTTTCCCAATTTATTGTTTCCAGTTTTTAATTAAAATTCTAAATAAAAGTCGTACCTGTTTGTCCATTTTGAGCAGCAGCAAAGAGAGCAGAGACTCGGAGGTTTTCAATGGAGTCACGAACGCCAAAGAGCGGAGCATCGTGATTGGACGAGAGGTCAGACGGAGCGTTGTGATTGGACGAGAGGTCTGGCAGAGCGTCGTGATTGGACGAGAGGTGAGGCGGGGCGTTGTGATTGGACGAGCGGTCTGGCAGAGCGTCGTGATTGGACGAGGAGAGGTAGCGGGCGGGTTCACAGTCCAGGGGTGCGATGTGATTGGTGGAGAGGATGTTACAGTCGAGTTCACAGTCTGAGAGAGCGCTCTGATTGGACGAAAGAAGGTTGTGGGCGGAGTCACAGTCCGAGGGAGCGCTGTGATTGGCGGAGAGTGCGTCGTGGGCGTGTTCACAGTCTCGGAGAGCGTTATGATTGGAGAAGACGCTATGGGTAGGCTCAATGTCTAAGGAAGTGCTGTGATAGGAGGAGAGATGATTGTGTGCGGGCTCACAGTCCGAGGGAGCACTGTGATTGGATGACGGCAGGTTGTGGGCGGATCCATAGTCCAGGCAAGTACGGTGATTGGCGCAGACGAGAGGGAGGGCGGGATCACAGTCCAGGAGAGCGTTCCGATTGGCGGAGGGGAGGTCGGAGGCGGGATCACAGTCCAGGAGAGGGTTCTGATTGGCGGAGGGGAGGTCGGGGGCGGGATCACAGTCCAGGAGAGCGTTCTGATTGGCGGAGGGGAGGTCGGGGGCGGGATCACAGTCCAGGAGAGCGTTCTGATTGGCGGAGGGGAGGTCGGGGGCGGGATCACAGTCCAGGAGAGCGTTCTGATTGGCGGAGGGGAGGTCGGGGGCGGGATCACAGTCCAGGAGAGCGTTCTGATTGGCGGAGGGGAGGTCGGGGGCGGGATCACAGTCAGAGCGTTGCAGTTTTTGTAGTTTTTGTCGTGGGTTGAGCAGCATTGACATTGACATTAAAGTGGCGTGTTCCTGGAGAGCAGCGGGGAGCGTGAGCAGGTCCGAGTCCAGGGCTCCGGACCCGGCTCCCCCCGACCCGGGCGCTAAGGGGGGGCGGCGGCCTGGAGGACGGAAGGGAAACACTACACGGTTAGAACTACAAGAAGAAGAACTGAGGCTACAGGGTTAAACCAGAGAGACGGAGGAAAACACTTCCACAGTGACGAGTTTGAATAATTAATCTACCTATAAACCTTCTTGTCTCCATGGTCTTTTTCTGTGGAACTTTCTAGGCCAGTGGTTCCCAAAGTTTGGTATTTTTGGGCGACTCGTTCTGTAAACTTTCCATTTTCCTATCATCTTTTATGTATGACATACAGTCGTTAAACATGTTTGTTATGTATGTGCTGCTAAAAATAAACCACACAAAGTCCTTTTTGGCTCTGGTGTTTTGTCAGAGCTGTGTTAAGATCCCTGATGGGTCAGAACTCCTTCAGACTGAGAGAACAGTGTGAATTGGACAGTGTTATTTTTACTGTGATTTTCAGTCCGGGGCCTCGACTCTGGAGCGACCTGAGCAGATCAGACTCGCACCATCAGGATCATCTTTAAATCACTTCTTCAAACTCATTTTTATGGGTTGGCCTTCCTTTAACTGGTTTTAGTTCTGTTTATTCCCTAATTATTTTCATTTGATCTCTTTTATTTACTTATTAGAATGAATCAGATTTGTCGCGTCATTGACTGTTTTGTTTTCTGTGATTTCTTTGTGTTTTGTATTGTTCATTGCTGCTTGTCCAGCACTTTGTAAACCTTGTTTTTTAAAAGTACTTTAGAAATAAAGATTTACTTTTATTATAATGTATAATCTGGTGCCCCTTTTCTTGGTATAAGGTTCATCTGTGGTAATAGCAAATCCATCATACCTACACACGCCATTTACACTGATCACACACGCGTTTTTCTTACATATGTTTGCAAAAAAAAAAGGATTTAATTTTATTTCAATCTCCAAGTGTGAATATTTCCTTCATTTGTATTTCTGGTCCAACTACAGCAGCAGATTGTGAAATAACAGGTTGGACTGAACAAAAGGAGGTAGAACACTTCATTAGGGGTAAAAGGGGCAGATTTAAAAGAAACATTAAGAACAAAAGCCAGACGAGAAATGTACTAAAGTCTGAAAGGGTTAATATCAATACCTCCTTAAATGAGTAAGTTTCATTACCCTGATAATTACAGCATATCTGAGAGTATTAAAGCTCATGTTAAAGCTCATATTAATGCACTTTCAAGCGAGCCGGGAAAACCCCAAATCACGACAATTCTTATAAATTAAAGATGAGATGACAATTTTCTTTCTTTCCAAAACTCTCCCTGTTCCCCCAGAGTTTGGGAACCACTGATCTGAGTCGTACAAAATGACGTCCATGGAGACAGAGCCCAGTGTGTAACGAGTATTCTGTGTTTTATTCCGTCTCACTGTTCAAAGGAGCAGGTTTAAGATGGACAGAGGAGGGTTATGTGGGAAAACAGGAGGTTGGAGGTGGAAATGGTTAAAAGTGCTGCAAAAAAAAGGAAAAAAGAAAGAGAAAAGACATTTATGTTCATGCATTTGTCAAAGTAGTTTAATAAAAACACTTCCCCAAAAAACAGAAAGAATCTGAAGCTAAACAGACAATTTGGAAGGAGGTGTTTTTGACCAATAAATGAAATAAATGCAAGACAGATGAGCCAATATTCGATACTTCTTCTATATTCTCATATATTGGTGGTTTTCAGGGACAGTTTCCCTTTGATTTCACTGTACAGACCAGAAAATATTTACAGATGTTTAACCTGATCATTTATATTAGTGACAAAACCCAAGAAAAATCTGCAGTTCGTCCAGATGAATTTTCACATCTGTATTAAATAATATGAGCCAATAAAATGTTTTGTCGTCGTCTGAAACCAACAATATCACCAGAAGCTTCCAGAGAAATGAACTCGATTCTCGCCGACGTCACAAACAGGAAACGTGTGGAAACCGGAGGTGAAACTTTCCTCCGTTCAGTTCAGTCGTGAGTCGGACAAACTGCAGGAAAAATGAGGAAATGTCCCAGTTTTCTTCATCTCCGGGTCACTGCAGCGTCCGACGTGTTTGGATCATCCACGACTCCAAACACACCTCCCCCTCTCCTCTGTCGCTCTGTGGGAGCTCCATTTTCCCTCTTTCTCTGTCTCTCTTCCGTCCCTTCTGTCTTGTTGTAATCTCTCTCTCCTTTCTTTCTCTTTTCTCTCTTCTCCCTCTTATCTCTCACTCTCCTCCCTTTCTCTTTCTTTCTCTTCTCCCTTATTCCTCTTTCTCTTCTCTTTTTCTTCTTTCTCTCTTCTCTCTCTTGTCTATGTCTCTCCTCTTTCTGTCTTCTCTGTCTCCTCTCTCTTTCTCTTCTTCCTCTTTCTCTCCTCTCTTTCTCTTCTCTCTCACTCTCTCTGTCTCTCCCCTCTTTCTCTCTCTCTCTCTCTTCTCTCTTATTCCTTTTTCTCTTCCATACCTTCTCTTCTCTCTTATCTCTCCTTCTCTGTCTCCTCTCTCTTTCTCTTCTTCCTCTTTCTCTTCTCTCTTTCTCTTATCTCTCGCTTTCTTTCTCTCTCACTGTAATCGCTCTCTCTTCCCCCCCCCCCCCCCTCGTCCGTCACGTTCCCTCCCGCTCGTTTGCAGGGAGGATTTCTGTGTCGCTCCAGTGTCGGAAAACACAGAGTTTCATCTCCTGTTTCCTGGTTTGTGACGTCAGAGTCGAGGCTGCTGTCTCTGAAGCGCAGTGAAGCGAGCGGACGGTTTATGGAGCAGGACGAGCAGAAGGAGCGAGGAGCCTCTGGCATCAGCGTCAGAGAAACCAGGGAACAGAAAGGCCCGAAATCAATAAGACAGAGATAATCGGCTCTGATAAACGAGGGAAGAGCGCTGCAGGAAGAACCAGGGAGAAGCAGAAACAGGAGGGAAACAGTCCAGATTCAAGAGAAGAAATAGAGAAGCAAACATCCTTTAAATGAACTCTAACATCATCGTTTATGCAGAACTTTTGTTTGTCGTTTTATATTTTAATTTTAACACACTGTTCTAGTTCTGAAAAGTCTCTGTCTCCTCGTTCATTTGCATCACCAAACTGCAGCTGTGTGTACAAGACTCGTACACGGGGAATGAGATTAAGTTAATCTAATATAACGTCCCTCGACTTTATCTGATGATGAGATTCACTGTGTTTGAAGGAAATATCCGAAATAAAACCTTATCATTTGCCACGTTTACATGATGTTTTTTAATTCTGAATTAAATAGTTCTGAATTCAAATCTCCTCCTTGGAGATCCAGGAAACAGGTTAAATGGTCTTTATTTAATAGTTCTCAGCGTCTGTAGTGGGGAAGGTGCTGATCGGACAGCGACACAAACGTATTTCCGTCTTTGGGAAGAAAACCCACACTTCAGCTGCTCTTTTCTGTCATCTCGGTTTGTCGTTTCGCCGCCGACACAAACACGATCAGAACTTTTCCCGCAGTGGTTCCGATGATAATGAAGCAGCAGCTGGAGAATTCTGTCCTCACGCTTTCCGTCTGTGAGCTGAGGAGGAGAAGGGAAGAGTGTGGGAGAAGGAGGAAGAAGACAAACTGAGTGTGAGGCTGCCACACCTCAGCCCACTCCCACATCCCGCTCACAAATCCAAAGAGACGTGGAGGAAAGTCCCAAGAGACGACTGGAGGAGCCGGATCGTCCGGATCGAGTCAGAAGGACGAGCCAACGAGCTCCAACCACCGGGATTATTTTGAAGAAGAAGAAACGTTTACAGGATCCAGGAAGAAACTCATTCAGCTTTAAAATCAGAATAAACCCACTGACTTCAGGATTAAGATTAATTCACAAGAATCATTTTCAGCAGAATTCAGAGTTTACCTGGACTTTTTACAGAGGAATTCAGTTTGATTCAGAATTAAATCTCTCATGGAAACGTGGCAGGTATTTGTTTGGGATCGACTCCACAAACTTGTTATATTAGTCTTGTGTCTTAAAGTCTTTTCAGCTGACAACAATCATGTCTTTGGCAGCACTAAAGTGAAAAAATAACTTCACTTTATTTGTAAAGACATTAAACTTTGTGTCAGGTTTGTTTCATGTGGATAAACCCGGGAATTACAGAGAAACGAACCATAAACCAGCTCAAAGTTAAACTATCGGGATTCAAGAATGTTGCATTGACGTGCGGAGCCAAAATAAACCTCCCAACACGTGGCCTGTGCTGTCCAAACGAGAACAGATTCTGCAGGAGGAAGGACAGGTGTGTGGGGGGCGGGGCCTGCAGGAGGTGGGAGGAGCCCCGTTTACCTGGTGCTGCTGCCGGGAGGCTAACGCAGTCGGGGGAGGATGGAGGGGGAGGGGCACATGCTGCGGCAGCCATCTTGGTCTGTTCAGGCGATCACATGACAGTCACATGACACACGGTTAATCACGACACAACGGGACAAACGAGCAGCGGTGGAACAGGCGCGAGACCCGGAGAGACTCAAACCGCACACACAAAAACGGGATTTGAAACTTTTCACATATTTCCAGAGTCAGGAGCAGAAATCTGTGTTTAACATTTATATGAAGCAGTTTTAGTGTCAAATGTCCTGTGGAGTCACAGAGAATAACCTTAAAATAGTTTTATTTTCTAAAACCTGGTTGTTATATTAATCTAAGTTGTGAGTAATATGAAGTGTAGAGAAACAAACTGTTGTGTTTCTTTAGATTTTTAATGCATTTTGATATTTTCTTTTGCTCCAATATGACGTCACCTGTTTGTGTTTAATGAACAAACTACTGCCCTGGAAAATGCTGAAAATGAAGAAAAATGCCTAAAGAACCGTTCACCCAAGTCGACTTTGTCTGTTATTAAACTCCAGCCACAGAATTCTGCTGTTATTAGTGGCACCACATGATGCACGGTCGCACCACATGACATTTGAACACTTTAAGCACAAAAAACATGCAGAATAACTCAGGATTTATGAACAAAATGCTCTGGTTCCACAGAGGAGCTGCAGAAATGTGCTGAATTATTCTGAAATTTGATCCTTTTAACTGAGGAAGTGGAATTCAGGCGTCACATCACTGACCTCATCATAAATGAACAGAAATTCTGGGCTCCTAAAAACCTGGGCCCTTTGTCCTCCTCTGTCTACGGCCCTGCTGGAAAAACACTTCAGCCAAAAGTTTGGACAAACTCTTCATTTAATGTTTTTTAATGTTCATGTTTTAAACATTTGAGGAGAAATACAAAACACAGAAATTATGTCCTGCACAAAGTTTAAGATCCAGATATAAAAATTAAAGACAATTTCTTCTTTTCAAGGTATTATTTCCCAAACTCATAAATTCAGTGCTTTTAAGACTTTTTAAGACACTGGAGGAACCCAATGTGCTTTAAAAACCTAAAGAAACACAACAGTTTGTTTCTCTACACTTCATATTACTCACAACTTAGATTAATATAACAACCAGGTTTTAGAAAATAAAACTATTTTAAGGTTATTCTCTGTGACTCCACAGGACATTTGACACTAAAAATGCTTCATATAAATGTTAAACACAGATTTTTGCTCCTGACACTGGAAATATGTGAAAAAGTTCAACAGAAACTCATATTTTTGATATTTTAGAATTTGCCTGTTGAAACCCTCAGACGTCACTGCTCCACACAGATGTTTGTTCACAGACACTAAAGTCGCTCTGACCTGTTTTTCCCTCATGTGTTTGAGCCCCGGCACAAATCTATTGCATAAGCAGCTCTTCAGATGAGAATAAGTCCACTGTGTCGTCTCCATGTCTAATTATAAACTGTTTTCTTGTGCTTCAGTTGTGGTTGTGAACTCTGGCGTCGCTGCACAGTTGTCGTGTGAGTTAAAGTTGTGTTTAGTGAAGATGCTCCGGACGCTTCAGCTCAACGTTTAAAATAAAATATCGTTGGGCAGAACCAAGACAAAGGAAACTTCACCCCGAGACAATTAATATCTGAACACAGCGACAGAAACAACAACTTTAAGGAGAAAAAGGTTCAGTTCAGCGATGTCTGATCCAGAGGTGGAAAATAACAAAGGACAAAAGTAAAAGTACAAATTTTAGGCGTCTGTGCTTTACTTAAGTCAGTTTTACAGTGGGAACTTTTTATTTTGACTTCTGAGAACGTTTATCTGCACTTTCTACTCCACTGCATATTACATTTGGACTGAAAATCTAAAAGTGCTTCTTTATGGTTTGAGATCTGCTATTCTTATTTTTTTTTGCACATTTAATTTGAGTTAACGACAAATGCACAAAGCGGCGAGAAAAATCACTTGAAAATCTGCTCAATTCTTTTTCACAATCACATTTCATCCTTAAATTGTGCTAAAAATCTTGCAAAATACCTTTACTTTTTACTCTTCAAGTACACGTTTAAACAAGTCTGTTTGTACTTTTACTTAAGTGGATATTTGTACTTTTACTTGAGTAACTTTTTACCTAAGAAGCCAAACTGAGTTCTTCATCCACCGCTGGACTGACCCCGAAGTCTTTCCTGTTTTAAATCTCACTTCTTCAGTTCTATATTTGCTCTTAAACTCCAGCCTGTCACGGCCGTTATTATATCGACTTATTGAGAATATTACATCAGAGTTTAGTTGGTTGAAGACGTTTCTCAGGTCGTCCAAGCTGCTTCTTCAGCTCAGGTCAGATGTTGGAGCCTAAATCTGCCTGCAGGGAGGAGTTAGATCCCAAGAAATGACTCTGAAACTAACACCCTGCTTGTTTACAGTGTGTGTTGTGCGTTCGGCCTGTTGAAATGACCCTGAGTGTGGCTCATATGAACAGAATGATCCAGGGTCATGGAGCTCTCGCACCTCTGGGTCTGACCTGGTGCAGCTGCTGTTTTCTTCATTCGTTTTGCTTTAAGTTTGAGGCTGGAGTTACAGATGGAGACAGATGGTGCTGGAGTCCTGCATTTCTGTTTAAACAGTTCTTTTTCTTAACAAAAACCATCTGTCTCCAATCTCTAACTTCATCCACAAACCTAAAGCAAAACAAATGAAAAGGCTCCTGGCTCCTTTAACCTGCTGCTCTTATGATTAACGTTGGGAGGTGTGATGCCAAAAAGCTCAAATATGTTTGTTTGTAGTATTTGTTTTTATAAAAAAGGTAAAAATACGCTCGCTAGCAGGTGGCCATATTTGTTTTCGTAGCAAAGCATTCTGGGTCGATGACGTCACCGGGTTATTGTTGCTGGATTCAAAACTCAGAGTCACTAACACCAAGAGTTTATATAAAGTCACACTCGGGTCCAAAGTGGAAAAGCCGAACAGAAGCCGCGTCGATCTGCCCGACTCGACCTTCATCCACAGAGACGGAGAATCCAGGAACCACCCGATGCTACCCAGAATGCTTTGCCACGAAAACAAATACGGCCACCTGCTAGTGAGCGCATTTTTACCTTTTTTTATAAAAACAAATACTACAAACGAACATATTTGAGCTTTTTGGCATCACACCTCCCGACGTTACTCATATAAGAGCAGCAGGTTAAAGGGACAGTTTGTGTTTTTGGACATGAATCTGTCTCCGTCAGCAGAGTCGCATCAGCTCTGACCTTTCCTTCTGACCTCTTTTGAACACAGATTGTTTTGAGAAGAAAAAACTCTTTATTTTCATGACTCCAGCCTCCAGGAAACTTTCATCAGCACCAAAACCAGAAGAACTTTCCTTCCGACGGCTCAGACGCTGTGGGAGGAAAGTCAGAGCTGATGGAGACCAACAGATTTATGTCAAAAAAACAGCTTACGAACAACTTTCAAACAGCCGGGGATCCCACACTCAGGGCAGTGCAACGGGTCAAACCAACAACAGAAACTCTAAACTATAAAGTGTGTTAGTTTCAGAGTAATTTCATAGTCGTCAGCTCCTCCCGAAGGCAGATTTAAGGCAGCGTCCTCCAGCGTCTGAGCAGAACTGAAGCAGCAGCTTGGATAAACTGAGAAACGTATTTGACAACATAAAGTATATATGAAAGCTAAATTTTAAATTTTTTTGCATCAGTATTTATTGTGTGTACTGGGAAATCTGTGGTTATTTTTTGGCTCCATGATCAGATTTGAGCTGCAGACGGTTGCATAACTTCTCTGACTCAGATGCAAACTAATTACCCGAGTGTTTCATACTGCGGTTTATGTATTTATTCAACAATACTGAACATTTAGAAAAGTTTTGTGGTTTTCGTGTCAGAGGTGCAGTTTCAGTCTCATTGTTTATGTCTATATTGTATTTATTTGAGCATTTGTTACCATGACAGGCCCAACTCGAGCAGTTCTTTCATATTTTAGATTTGTTTTGAGCTAAAACCCGATAAATGAGGCTCGTCCCGGCGTCTCTGCCAGAAACACGACTGTTCCACGCGTCGCTGTACTTAAATGACTCGTGCACGACACATTAAACACACGGAGTTCAGCGCTGCGTCCACACTCGGCGCTGCTCCTACCTGCGAGGCGGCCAGCGGCGGCACCAGGTCCAGCGCCGGTTTGGGGGGCAGCTGCGGCGTGATCTTCAGCCCGGCCCGGCCGCCCTCGCCCGCCTTCACCGAGGGCGCCGGCGTCTGCGACAGGCCCGGCTTCTTGGGCGGGATGGGCGGCGGGTTCCCTCGGTCGATGCGGGCGACGGTGGGGGACTTCATGCCGATGGGGTGGCTCAGTCGCCCCGGGAAAGGCCCGCTCTCCGAGGCCGAGTGCGGGAGGCCCGGCCGCAGCGGCGTGGAGCTCGGGGGACTCGTGAACCGCGATAAAACCTGCAAAAATAAAACGGAAAAAACGGAAAAAAGGTCATGAATACAGGGTTCCTACAGGGTTCTTCACACACTGGTCCCTCATTTATCGCGGGGGTCACGTTCTGAAAATAACCCACAATCGGCAAAACCTGCAAAGTTGTTCGTTTCATTATTTACAATTATTCTATATGTTTTCAGGCTGTAAAACCCCTCAGCACACACTTTACACACTTTACACACTTTTCTCAGACAGATTTTCACACAGGAGCTTGACACCTTCAATTACGCAGAACAGCCGACAGGGCGTAGAACACGATGTTCATAAAAGAAAAGAGAACGCAAAACTGCACGAATCAGCGAGGACGCGAAAGGTACATGAAAACACGGGCTGTCAGCGTTAACGCGTTAACACAATTAATCACACAAAAATCTCGCACCAATGTTTTTTTTAACGTAGATTAATCTCAGTTTCTTCTGAACGCTCCTCTGTTAAAGTGCGGATGGTCCTGAAGGCGGCGCAGGTGATTAGGTCAGTGATCAGGTCCATACGGATGTGAAGACGACAGATGAGACGGTGACTGGGGCTCAGGGCAAATTTATCTGCACAAAACTGCCCCACAGGACTTTAGATAAACTAAGGGAGTTTGCAGATGTCACAGTGATGAACTCTGTTTCCACAGAAGCACAAGTTTAAAATATAATCTTAAAGAAAAACACGGGTTTGATTCAGCGGCGACGACACTGCACCAACAACAAACCGACAAACAACGGCAACAAAACTACAGCGACAGAAACATGTCAAGAATCAAACTTTTTGATAATACATTGCATTTTGTCAAAATATTTTGGTCTTTTTTTGAAGAATAATTAACTGCGATTAATCAAAATTCTAAAGTGTGATTAATCTGACTTTAAAAAAATTTGACGGCACTAATAAAAGCTTAACACCTGTTTCACGGCCTGTTTCACAGACCTACCGGTGTTCATTTATTTCCAGATGAATGTGGGGAGTAGAGACGTGTCGCTCGGTGACGTAAAACCAACACTAAAAAAACAACATTAATGTGTTGATCAAACTTTGTTCTGCTCAGATTGTCTCAGATTTCACTCTTCTGTTGAGTTTGTTTCTTGTGTTTCTTGTGTTTCCTGATCTTCAGTGTCGTGTTCGGAGGATTTTGACCCGAGGCTGTTTTTACGTCTTTAATTACTGGTTTCGCCGCTTTTTATTCAGGCGACGTTATTTAACCAGATAACAGCAGGTGACACGTTAAACTTTTGAGGAGAAATGTGATACGGAGAAAAGTTACTGCACAAACCTTAAGACCCAGATATAAAACTTTTTAAAGTATTATTTCCAAATTCATAAATTCAGTGCTTTTAAGACTTTCTGAGACGCCGCGGGAACCCTGAGAATAAAAACTGAACGAGCAAATAAAACTGTTGCTGATTAAAGCAGGTTTAGATCTTGCACCAAGCTCCATTTCAGAGCTTCTCCTGCCAAAGTCCAGGTTTTAGGACTGACTGAGGAGGAGATAACGCTCGCACCATCAGGATCTTCTGAATCACTTCTTCAAACTCACTTTAATATTTAATATTCAACATTTAAGGACTTTTTCCATTAAAATCACTGCACATGTGCTGTTTTACACTCGTAAATGCTGCGGCTACTGCCCCATTTCTGTCTCATTCTGAAGCCCATCGAGAGTCACAGTCGTTTTATTGAACCTTTTATTTAAATAACCCTTTAAATGTGCGTGAGGTACATTTTCGTGCTTGTTTTTGCTTTGTGAAGAACGTTGTGTTTGTGTGTGTTCATGTGCCCGTCTGTTCTGCCTGCTGATCTGCTGTGTGTAAACTGTACGTTTTAGCTTCACTACACATATGTCCGACACTTTTAGTCCTTTCCTTTGGGCGAATCCTGGCATATTTACAGAAATGTTTATTAATATGCACTGTCCCTGAAATGAATAAATAAATGTCACATAAATGTCACATAAATGTCAAATGTCGGCTGAAGCAAAGCACATTGTTAAAGTTACAGGTCAGATCTGTGGAGGAGCAAATCCACTCACACTTTCAGCAATAAAAGCACCGCGGCCACAGTGTCGACCATAATAATAATCTGCATCGAACCAGCGGCTCCGACCTGTGGCCTCTGCTCGTCTTTATGGAGATTTACAGGTTAAACGAGAAAAGTTCCACAGTGTAAATCCAAAATCTCTGTGTATTTGAACACAGATGGACATGAGTCTGGTCCTGAAGTCCTCTGCTGTGTCTGGAGCCCAAACCCGATCGTCCAATCAGATCAATAAAGAATAATCACCTCACCTCAGGCGGCAAAGACAGAATTCAATCTGTCAACTGGACAAAAGTTTAATCATCTCAAACTTTTATTAAAACTGAACTTTTGTCCAGTTCTGTCCTTTTCCCTGGACGACCTCAGGTGAGTTTTTCAGTCCTGTGATGTTTCTTCAGATTCTGTTTTATGATTTCTGTGGTTTTGCTTTTATTTCATTTTATTGGTTTTATTGTTTCAGGACCAGTGTGATCACAGTTTAGTATTTTCCCTTTGTGTTTTCATTCCCTGATCTCTGTGCAGAGCTTTGGAAATGGTTTTGTTTGTAAAATGTAGAAATAAAGTGTTTTTAGATTTGAATCCACCTGTCAGGGACGGGCAATTTTCTTTATCGATCATCGGGAGAATTAACGATTGATTTTCGATTAATCATTAACATTTTTATATTAAAATTATCATCACTATTCTTCCTGTTCCTAATCTGCATAAATTAAACTTTAAACACATAAAGGTCCTGACTCCAGAGCCTCATCAGTGTGAGGTCAGAATGAGTTTAATGCAGATTTAAACATTTATGTTTTACACAAACTAAACTTAAAACCTCATGACTCATTTGCATAAACTGTAAGAGCTGAAAAAAGCAGCTCTTTCCTTGTGCTGCTGCTTCAGCTTCTGTGGGACTAAAGGACTCGACTCAGTGAATATGAGTGTTCTCTCTGTGACTCAGTGAATATGAGTGTTCTCTCTGTGACTCAGTGAATATGAGTGTTCTCTCTGTGACTCAGTGAATATGAGTGTTCTCTCTGTGACTCAGTGAATATGAGTGTTCTCTCTGTGACAGAGGATGTTCTGCTGATGCTGAGTCTGTTCTGTGCGTATGTCGCGTTGCAGATGCTGCGTAAACATGTGAAACCGGGACACTCAAAAACCCGATCATACCCGGGACACTGATGTGCAGGGAAACGCACTCTGAGGAATATAGGGATCTCCAAGGAGCCAGAGCCGAGACGTGGGACTGTGAGGCTCCAGAGTTTGTGCTCAGACGCTACAGCGACAAAATTCAGTTTGTCCATTAAAAATGAACGTGATCATCGAAATTCTCAAAGGTCAATTATGGATTAGTCCCTAACTGTCCTTGTGCCCATTTGAAAACAGGGAGATTCCCCATTGGCCCGACTCACATCAGAACTAAAGTCGTGTTCTGGGTCTCAGACAAACAGAACCTGTGTGGGACTGACCTGTGTGACCGTGTGCCGCGCCTGCTGTTTGGCGGCGAAGTTGGTGTCTCTGTTGGTGGGGGACAGGTCTCTGGCGGGGGGGCTGCTCTGAGACCCGTTCTGGTTTTGGTCCTGCTCCTGGAACTTGTACCTGGCGGCCTGGACCCGGGGGCTGACTCCGGTCGGGATTCCGCTGCCGTGCTGCGCCGACTCCGACCCGTTTTCCGAACTCGGCGCTCGGGTTTTGGGTAAACTCAGCCCCACGTAATTGGCTGGACTGGGCTTCACGGGGATGCTCAGAGGGCCCTTTTTCGGCGCCTCGATCTCGGCGTCCGTTTGGCACGATATTGTTCTGGACGGCACCGGGTCTGTCGCTACGGAAACCGAAGCCGTTTCAACTTGGCTAATTTCCGTTTTGCTGTCGGGCTCGTCCGCCGGAGCCTCTTCGCCGTCGCTCTGACCAGTCCTGAGTGTTTCCATCTGCTGTCGTAAGTTCTGGTTCTCCGTCTCTTCGCGGGTTAGCTTAGCGCGCAGCTGTTCCCGCTCCGTGTCGAACTCGGACAGCTGCTTCTCCATCGTCGCCTCCATTTGTTGAGATTTCTGCTTCTCGTTTTCCAGCTCCTCCTGCAGTCGCCCGGAGCCGCGCGTTTCCTCGTCGTATCTCGTCTGCAGCTCGTCGAATCGCTGCGACTCCTCGACGACGCGCGTGGCGAGCTGCTTGCACTCGCGCACCAGCATCATCACGATGTGCTTGTTCTTGTCGCGCTCGTCCTTGAGCTGCGCCGTGAGCTTCCGGTGCTCCTGCTCCAGGCTCTGCAGCTGAAGCTTCTCCATCTCCAACTGGAAAAGGACAAACAGACGGGTCAGAGGCAGAAGACGCTCCTGATCACAGGGACACGATACACACATTTGGGTTTAGAATGAAAACCAGCATTTTATATTTTGACCAGACTGTGTCCCCGGGACAGTCCCAGTCCTGACCCCGTGTCCCCCTGTCCCCACAGATTTATACAAAACCAGACATTTATCCCAGTTTTATACAAGAAATGTCCCAGTGTCCCTATTTTGGACTAAACCAGGTCTAAACCAGGTCTATGTCAGGTCTAAAACAGGTCTAAACCAGGAGGATGTCAGGTCTAAACCAGGACTAAACCAGGACTAAACCAGGACTAAACCAGGATTAAACCAGGACTAAACCAGGACTAAACCAGAACTAAACCAGGACTAAACTAGGACTAAACCAGGACTAAACCAGTATTAAACCAGGACTAAACCAGGACTAAACCAGGACTAAACCAGCAGGTGGACCGTGGGTGAAAGGACGGGTGCAGAGCTCCAGGCCCCACGGGGCTGAGTGTAGCTGCCCCCGATCACATTTTGGGGACACCCTGCTCCACACAGTCGGGTTTTCTCTCTCACTCTCACTCATATTTTTTATATTTTATCATTTGCCTGTTGAAAACCCTCAGACGTCATTGATTCTTATGCAAACGTGTCCGTATTTAATGACAGAGAAAAGGAAACGGTTCAACTCGGCGTCTTTCAGGGTAAAAACGGTGCACAGAAAAAGTCTGAAGATGATTTTGCTCAGACTTGGGGCTGAAAATGAGTCTCGCAGCAGGACTCATGTCTCTGTGGGGAAAGTCGTTAAAGCTGATGACAGGATTATACAGACGTGTTCCCTGTGCACTGGGGCGATCTGGGACTCAAATCTAAAAGAGAAGAAGAGTGTTTTACGTCTATGGGGCATTAACTACTCACACCTCACATATTTAGATCCACCTGTTCCTTTTATTGTTCTCAAAATGACATATTCGTTTAGTGAATAGAAATTTACCGTCCACACTGGAGAAAAACAAAGTCTAGATGAGTTCAAATGACTTAAATTAAGAACATTTGACTTTATTTGAGCAGATTCAACTTGACGAGTGAAATGATCTGCAGTGGAATAAGTGCTTTTTTCTTCATTCAAGCAACATTTGATTCTCAATTTGAATTTGCCTCTTATTTTAAGTGCAGAAAGTTTTATTTTTAAGTGCAGCAGATGTATTTTCTAATTTTAAGTACAAAAATCTTATTCCACTGCAGATCATTTGACTCGTCAAGTGAAATTTACTCAGATCCTGGTAAAACTTTCTTAATTCAGGTCATCCTCACTTGACTGAATTTACTCTTTGCAGACACACAGCACTTTCTTCATGCCCTGTTGTTGTTATTGTGAGATTTTTGTGCGTCGGTATCATTTTTTGTGTGTGCAAACTGCGATAAAATGCATTCGTATTTTTAATGCATTCATTTCTTTGTGATTAAGTAATTGTGTTTAACGCGTTAATGTCCCACTGAGGGCATTTCCCACTGTCCTCCTCTGTATAATAGTAGAATAGGCACATTCACATTCATATTACTCATGTCGGAAAAGTGGAATATTTGAAAAATACTAAAGTGCTGCAACTCCGGCAATGAAATAAACATTGTTGGAGTCCTTTGCTTGAAAAACAGTGTTTCAGCCGCTGCTCCCACAAAGAGTCGTCAGTGTGTAAACAGCGGCGTGTGGGAATAGCAGCGTGAAACCCGAACTGAAAAACTGTTGCTAATTCTAGCTTATAACTGTAATCTGATGTCTGGCAGACCTGTTTAACGGCTAAATCAGAGCTCAGATTGCATTAAATTAAAGGTCAAATTAAATACTTTGACTAAGAGAGCAGCAGACAGAACCGTGCCCACAGTTAGCATCAGCTGAAAAGTGTTAATAGTGTAAAGTTTTATGTCTTTTTGTTATTCTTATCACTGTGTAAAGGGGCAGTTCTTTAGTCTCGTGACATTCCAGATGCCTCTGGCCTGGGGGACGCTTTTTACCGTAACACACTGAAATACTGCGCTACAAGTTTGTTTGCCTTATTTTTACAACCGGGAACTTTAGCTCGGCTGTGAAGTGCCTTGCTAAATATTTGCTGAGTCGTGGGGAGGAAGTGGGGTCATTCTATTTAAAACTCTGTAACTGCAGCTTCACCGGTCGAGCTTGGGCTAAAATTAACCCAACAACACTGGACGCCCGAGAGAGACCGACCCAGACCACTAAAAACAACCGCCAAAGCCCGGGGTGAATGTGGGGGAGAGTTCCGCACATTTTCAATCAAGATTTAAGCTGAACTGCAGAACTTTCTCTTCCTAGAATGTTTTAAAGTGGAACTCCGGCCCGTCTGAAGCTAAAGTCTGTTCTAGAGGAGGTGGAATTCTGTCAGAGCCAAAAAACAGAACAGATCAGTGTTTCCTCGGTGGAGATCTCACTGTGTGTGAGTCTGTCAAGGCAACAAACTAGTGTAGTGATGGGGGCAAGTTCTGAACTAGTGCAGTGATGGGGGCAAGTTCTGAACTAGTGTAGTGATGGGGGCAAGTTCTGAACTAGTGTAGTGATGGGGGCAAGTTCTGAACTAGTGCAGTGATGGGGGCAAGTTCTGAACTAGTGTAGTGATGGGGGCAAGTTCTGAACTAGTGCAGTGATGGGGGCAAGTTCTGAACTAGTGCAGTGATGGGGCAAGTTCTGAACTAGTGCAGTGATGGGGGCAAGTTCTGAACTAGTGGAGTGATGGGGGCAAGTTCTGAACTAGTGCAGTGATGGGGGCAAGTTCTGAACTAGTGCAGTGATGGGGGCAAGTTCTGAACTAGTGTAGTGATGGGGGCAAGTTCTGAACTAGTGCAGTGATGGGGGCAAGTTCTGAACTAGTGCAGTGATGGGGCAAGTTCTGAACTAGTGTAGTGATGGGGCAAGTTCTGAACTAGTGCAGTGATGGGGCAAGTTCTGAACTAGTGTAGTGATGGGGGCAAGTTCTGAACTAGTGCAGTGATGGGGGCAAGTTCTGAACTAGTGTAGTGATCTGTGCCGTTTTTGGCTCCTGACAGAATTCCACCACCTCTAGAAACGACTTTAGCTTCAGACGGGACAGAGTTCAGCTTTAAGAGAACTTGATCTTGCTGCAGGAACAGATCATTTCTCTACATTTCAGTCATTTTCTGATAATTTAAGTGTTTAGATCTCACATTTTGGCCAAGCTTTTTTACAGTGTAGTACGGCATCATCTGTTTCCATGGAGACAGGTCAGATTACAGTTCAGATCCATGTTGGAGCGAGTGTTTTTTATAGGGCAGATCGTTTTAATGCCACACTGTAGAACATTTTGGCACCAGGCTAAACACTGAACTAAACACAACTTTTAAAGGTTTGGGCAAATACTGTGAATATTTTAGCAAAATTTCAATGCATATTAAAGGTGCACTGCGTAACTTTTCGGATTTACTCTGCTTAGAATGTGACGCTCTGTTATAGTCCGTGAGCTTTTTTATACGGCAGATTTTTATTGCCACACTGCAGAAAAGCTGGGCCAAAATGTAAGATATAAACACTGAAATTGATCAGAAAATGGCTTAAAAGTTTTGCAGTTGGTTTTCATGGGCTGGAAGTTTATGGGTGCAAAATTTTAGATAAACATATTTAAAACTAGTTTATGGCCAGGACTAAATCAGAACTAAATCAGGGCTAAAACGGGACTAAAACAGGATTAATTAGGACCGAATCAGGACTAAACTGGAACTAAACCAGAACTAAACCAGAACTAAACCAGGACTGAGTCAGGACTAAACCAAAACTAAAGCAAGACTTGAAAATAATAAGTTTACGGATGCTAAATTTTAAATAAACATGCTTAAAACCAGTTTATTGTCAGGCAAGTTTATTTGTAGAGCACAACTGTTGAAGTGAAGTTCATGGCCTGATAATAAATTCACAGACGCTAAATTCTCGATATAAGTGACGAGTCGAGTCATGGCAAAAATATATGGGACAGTTTTTAAGATTATACAACCAATTCAGAACGTTTAAGTGGAGAATAAACCTGAAAACAACTTAAAGAACCTGAGCTCTTGATCAGGTCAGAAGAATGTGCGGTGCAGAGGTCCTTGTAATGTCATAATTGTAATTCAAATTGTGCTTCAGCTTCATTGTAATGAATATTTCAGATGGACAAAGCCGGTTTTATTTTTACCCTTGACGAGAGAGAAGAGAGTGGCCCATAAAGTGATCTACAAGTCTGAAGTACAGCACAAACTCATGGATAATTCAATAAGGCCCAGGGGGTAAAGATAGAAACACAGAGTCTGCCCGGCAACAGAGGGAGACGGGCCATCGAGGACTCTGATTGGACAGAAATCAGTAAAAGGTTTTTAATTTGTTGTGAGAGAAAAGCTCCTTTTTTTTTAATGAATAATGTGGTTTTATAAGAGTAAAGATGCAGAGAAAATCTGTTCTGCTCTTATTAGATATGGACAATCTACTATTATCTAAAACAGAGAAAAACCAGGACTAAACCAGGACTAAACTAGAACTAAATCAGGGCTAAAACTGGACTAAAGCAGGACTAACATCAGACTAAAATAAGACTAAAATAGGACAGAATCAGGACTGAACCAGGACTGAACCAGGACTAAACCAGGACTAAACCAGGTCTAAACCAGGACTAAACCAGGACTAAACCAGGACTAAACCAGGTCTAAACCAGGACTAAACCAGGTCTAAACCAGGACTGTCCTTCAGAACTTTCTCCTTGCAGACTGTGTGTTTTATGTCAAACTGTGTAAGATTAAAGCCAAAGGAACATTTCAGGTTTGTGTAAATTCCGCTCAGACTCTGGACACTTGTTTGTCTAAAGTTTTTCAGTGCAGCTAAAAACATGAAAAATAAAAATAGACAAAACCTGTTATTATTGTGATGTTTAAACTGTGCAGTGTATTTGCCCTCGTTCTGAACTCTGAGGTTCACCGTTCCAGTGATCCGACCCGGCGCCCGTGTGACTCCTGTGACTCCTGTGACTCCTGTGACTCCCGTGACTCCTGTGACTCGTGTGACTCGTGTGACTCCCGTGACTCCCGTGACAGGAGTCACGGGAGTCACAGTCTGGTCTAACCCGTATGAGGCTCCCAGCTCGGATCCGCCTCCTGCCGCAGGTCTGAACGTGTAAAAGAAGCAAAATGCCAGAAAAAATGAGCTGGATTTGGTTTAGAGCCGTGGAGTCAAACTGAGCTCAAACTGAGAGCAGCACTGGTGTTAAAGAGCCGGATTTGACTTGTACGGAGAATATACACATATTTTTCACCATGTTTCCTTTTACTGGACTGAAAATGCTGAAAATAACCAAAGTTTTATAAGTTTCTCTTTTGTTTCTGGCACCAGTTTTGCTTCCCTCTCCCTTCAGAGCGCCATCGTAACACCTTCAGTGAGCGTCCGGCTAATGAAACGACTGCACCTCACATCAGCTCTGTGAAGCTGTAGTCTGTTGTTTTGTATCTGTGTGGAGTTTGCATGTTCTCCCTGTGCCTGCTCTGGTTCCCTGGGCCTGATTCTTCAGATGGTTTCATACAAAGACATTTTGCTCTTATCTTATTTTTAGGACTGGTATGATTTAATCTCTGTGTATTTCTCTTATTTTATTTTATTGGTTTAGCGTTTATTTTTATTTGCATTATTGTTGTTCTTCCTCTGTATTTGTGCAGCACTTTGGAAACTGCTTATAAAAATGTGCTGTAGAAATAATTTTTATAGTGACCATAAAAAATTCTCTCATAAAGTGTCCCATAAGCCTAAGTTTTTCTGTATTTATTAGATGGCATTTTCTGATTCAAAAGGAAAATCCACAAATATTGACAACGTGAATAGAACTCAGTAAAATGCAGCACTTCACTTATACTCTGCAAATTTCTCTGATCTGGTCGTTTTGTGACAGATTTAAGCGTTTCTGCCTCCAGCGTTCTGCAGTGTGCTCGATCTCAGTCCCTGCGCCTCCCTCCCCACAGCAGGAGGAGAATGTGTGAATAATCCTTCGTCTCATATAAATCTGGGGTCAAAGCAGATTACACAGCTTTACTTCCTGTCATACAAGATCTGAGCCGTTAAACCGGCCAATCACGCGCCGCCCTGGGACATTTAAATCCACCAATGACGCTCGCTGGAATGCCCCTGTCGCCGGGTAGACTCCACCTCACAGGAAAGACTCGTGAGTCAGATTTAAAAGTGTAACAGGAGATTTGTGCTCGTCTGTCATGGCTCCGGGCTGGAGTTCAGGCGGCAGAGACTCGCGCCCTCTCACCAGCAGGTTTAGGGTTCCATTCTCACCACGACCAAGTCAAATCAGACTAAAACCGGCTCAAAATCAGAATTTAAAGGTGCTTTCTGTTCTGTTTGTTCACACTACAGTTATGGCATTGAATGTCCCGCAGTGTGACTTTAAACTATCTCCATCACCAGATCAGACCTGTGGAGAGGCGAGCCTCTGATTCAATAAAACCCACATGAATAAGTTTAATGCCACACTGAGGAAATTTCCAGTCAAAGCAAAAGTCTCTGTGGAGGTTTGAGGATTTATTACAACGATCGAAGTAAATATGACACAGGACTAAACCAGGACTAAACCAGGACTAAACCAGGACTACACCAGGACTACACCAGGACTACACCAGGACTAAACCAGGACTAAACCAGGACTAAACCAGGACTACACCAGGACTACACCAGGACTACACCAGGACTAAACCAGGACTACACCAGGACTAAACCAGGACTACACCAGGACTACACCAGGACTAAACCAGGACTAAACCAGGACTAAACCAGGACTACACCAGGACTAAACCAGGACTAAACCAGGACTAAACCAGGACTACACCAGGACTAAACCAGGACTAAACCAGGACTACACCAGGACTACACCAGGACTAAACCAGGACTACACCAGGACTACACCAGGACTACACCAGGACTAAACCAGGACTAAACCAGGACTACACCAGGACTACACCAGGACTAAACCAGGACTACACCAGGACTACACCAGGACTAAACCAGGACTAAACCAGGACTAAACCAGGACTAAACCAGGACTACACCAGGACTAAACCAGGACTACACCAGGACTAAACCAGGACTACACCAGGACTACACCAGGACTAAACCAGGACTACACCAGGACTAAACCAGGACTACACCAGGACTACACCAGGACTAAACCAGGACTACACCAGGACTACACCAGGACTACACCAGGACTACACCAGGACTAAACCAGGACTAAACCAGGACTACACCAGGACTACACCAGGACTACACCAGGACTACACCAGGACTAAACCAGGACTAAACCAGGACTACACCAGGACTACACCAGGACTACACCAGGACTAAACCAGGACTACACCAGGACTACACCAGGACTACACCAGGACTAAACCTGATATAACCCAGATCTTACCCTCTTGTGCCGGCTCTAAACTTTGAAAATTATGCTCTAAACCCAGTCTAAACTTAGTCTAAACCAGGTCTAAGAGCTTTCACGCTCTTGTGCATGTTCTAAACCCGCTCTAAACCCGCCTCACCCTCTTGTGCCCGCTCCAAACGTGCTTCACCCTCTTGTGTCGGCTCTAAACCCGCCTTACCCTCGTGTACCCGCTCTAAACCCAATCTAAACTCGCTCTAAACCCGCCTTACCCTCTTGTGCCCGCTCTAAACCCGCCTCACCCTCTTGTGCCCGCTCTAAACCCGCCTCACCCTCTTGTGCCCGCTCTAAACCCGCCTAACCCTCATGTGCCCGCTCCAAACGTGCTTCACCCTCTTGTGCCGGCTCTAAACCCGCCTCACCCTCTTGTACCCGCTCTAAACCCGAGCTAAACTCGCTCTAAACCCGCCTCACCCTCTTGTGCCCGCTCTAAACCCGCCTCACCCTCTTGTGCCCGCTCTAAACCCGCCTCACCCTCTTGTGCCCGCTCTAAACCCGCCTCACCCTCTTGTGCCCGCTCTAAACCCGCCTCACCCTCTTGTGCCCGCTCTAAACCCGCCTTACCCTCTTGTGCCTGCTCTAAACCCGATCTAAATTCGCTCTAAACCCGCCTTACCCTCTTGTGCCTGCTCTAAACCCGCCTTACCCTCTTGTACCCGCTCTAAACCCACCTTACCCTCTTGTGCCCGCTCTAAACCCGCATCACCCTCTTGTGCCGGCTCTAAACCCGCCTTACCCTCTTGTGCCGGCTCTAAACCCGCCTCACCCTCTTGTACCCGCTCTAAACCCGATCTAAACTCGCTCTAAACCCGCCTTACCCTCGTGTACCCGCTCTAAACCCAATCTAAACTCGCTCTAAACCCGCCTTACCCTCTTGTGCCCGCTCTAAACCCGCCTCACCCTCTTGTGCCCGCTCTAAACCCGCCTTACCCTCTTGTGCCCGCTCTAAACCCGCCTCACCCTCTTGTGCCCGCTCTAAACCCGCCTCACCCTCTTGTGCCCGCTCTAAACCCGATCTAAATTCGCTCTAAACCCGCCTTACCCTCGTGTACCCGCTCTAAACCCGCCTCACCCTCTTGTGCCCGCTCTAAACCCGATCTAAACTCGCTCTAAACCCGCCTTACCCTCTTGTACCCGCTCTAAACCCGCCTCACCCTCTTGTTCCCGCTCTAAACCCGATCTAAATTCGCTCTAAACCCGCCTTACCCTCTTGTGCCCGCTCTAAACCCGCCTCACCCTCTTGTGCCCGCTCTAAACCCGCCTCACCCTCTTGTGCCCGCTCTAAACCCGCCTTACCCTCGTGTACCCGCTCTAAACCCGAGCTAAACTCGCTCTAAACCCGCCTCACCCTCTTGTGCCCGCTCTAAACCCGCCTTACCCTCTTGTGCCTGCTCTAAACCCGCCTTACCCTCTTGTACCCGCTCTAAACCCACCTTACCCTCTTGTGCCGGCTCTCTGCGGCGGCGAGCTGCGCAGACATCCTCTCCTGCATCTTGCGGCAGTGGGACATGACGGCCTGCAGCACGGCCATGGGGCTGGAGCCGGGGACTCGGGCGTCTTTGTCCCCGGAGACGGAGCACTGCATGTCCCTCTGCAGGGCCAGGAACGGGTCCCTCAGCTGGAAGTGCCCGTAACGCTCCTGCAGAAACACCTCCTTCCTCTGGGCCTGGGGGCGAGGAGACAGGGGGCACGTTAGGACTCGAGGTAGGAGACGAGGTAAGAGTGAGGGAGCACGTTCCAGGGGCAGATGAACGTAAATGTGCATCAGCTTTAGCCTGTGCTCCCTCCTCTCTGTCTGACTCACAGTCTTGGTTGTTTTGCACATTAATCCTCTATTATTCTCCATACGAGGCTCGAGTGTGGAGAACATCTTAGTTTTCCTCTTCCACCTACCCCCACCCTCCGCTCTGACTCGCCTTATTCCCAAACTTCAGACCAGCTTCTGTCGTTTTGAACACAAAGTCAATGAACCTGCTTCTGTTCCGGAGCCATTTTAGCTCAATATTTACAACAAACAAAATGGAAAATAATGATCGATTTTAGACAATACCCAAACAAAAAGAACTCCTCTAAATGGTTTTACTGACCCGGGTTTGGTCGTGAAGAGTCACCGTTTCTGTCATTTATGCAGCTTTTTTATGAGAAATAGTCAAAATAAAAATAATAATACTGTCGTCTGTTCAGCTGAACATTTCTTTGTGATAATATTCGATTAAACCACAATTGTAGCCGGATCAACGCAGACCTGCCCTAGGACTAAAGCCGAGTAAAACCAGGACTAAACCAGGACTAAACCAGGACTAAACCAGGACTAAACCAGGACTAAACCAGGACGAAAAGAGTAACCTGGATGTGTTGTCAGATCTGTTCTCCATGACCCTGAATATGGACCTTTCACACGGTAAGAGCGACACAAAAACACGAGAGGTTTGGTAATGGATGTTTAACTGGTTTAGACCTGGTTCAGACCTGTTATAGACCTGGTTTAGACCTGGTTTAGTCCTGGTTTACATTAGCACCGTTGCCTAAACTGTTCGGCTGAAGTGTGGGGTCGGCTTTTCTACTTTTTAACCACGTCTGCAAATGTCTTTACAGGAGCCGTCTGAACACCACGGCAACGAACGACAGGTGAAAACGAGCCTCTTGGCTAATTCTGACATAATAATAATAATAATAATAAATTTTATTTATAATGCACTTTACATTTGATTCCAAATCTCAAAGTGCTACACAAGCTACAATAAAAAGAACATTAAAAACATCATAAAATGTTGTAAGCTTTTCTAAAAAGATAGGTTTTGAGTCCTTTTTTAAAAAGCTTCTACCGTCTGTGGGGCCCTGAGGTGGTCGGGTAGAGCGTTCCACAGTCGTGGAGCGGCGGCTTCAAAGGCTCGGTCCCCCATGGTCTTGAGGCGTGTCCTGGGCGGGAGCAGACGGTGCTGTTGGCCTGACCGGGTCCTGACTGAGGTATGTAGTGTGAACAGGTCTGTGAGGGAGGTGGGGGCATCACCGTGGAGACAGTGGTGGGTGTGCAGGAGGATTTTGTATTCTATACGGAGGTGCATGGGGAGCCAGTGGAGGGTGTGGAGGATGGGGGTGATGTGCTCATGTTTCCACCCTCATCAGGACCCTGGCAGCGCTGTTTTGGACATACTGGAGCTTTTGGATGCTCCTGCCAGGGATCCCGATGAGGAGTGCGTTGCAGTAGTCCAAGTTGTGTGTTAAACAGTTACTGTTGGTCAACCTGCACTGACCGCTATACACAAACAAATAAAAATAAATAAGAGTGGGTTCCCGGGGAGGTCAGAGGTCAGAGGTCACTTCGATCTGTGGGAAACATCGAGCGGCTCCGAGTTTCTATTGATCTGTTCAACTGTCAACGTGCCACAGATACACTACTTTAGACCGGGTTTAGACCGGGTTTAGACCGGGTTTAGACCGGGTTTAGACCGGGTTTAGACCGGGTTTAGACCGGGTTTAGACCTGGTTTAGACCGGGTTTAGACCGGGTTTAGACCGGGTTTAGACCGGGTTTAGACCGGGTTTAGACCGGGTTTAGACCGGGTTTAGACCGGGTTTAGACCTGATTTAGACTGGGTTTAGACTGGGTTTAGACCGGGTTTAGACCGGGTTTAGACCGGGTTTAGACCGGGTTTAGACTGGGTTTAGACCGGGTTTAGACCGGGTTTAGACCGGGTTTAGACCGGGTTTAGACCGGGTTTAGACCGGGTTTAGACCGGGTTTAGACCGGGTTTAGACCGGGTTTAGACCTGGTTTAGACCGGGTTTAGACCGGGTTTAGACCGGGTTTAGACCGGGTTTAGACCGGGTTTAGTCCTGGTTTAGACTTTGACATATAGAGATAAAGAAGAACGGGAGGGCATCTGACACACAGGTCTCAGAGGGCGGGAGGGCATCTGACACACAGGTCTCAGAGGGCGGGAGGGCATCTGACACACTGCTTCCGTGTGGTTGTGCTGCAGATGTGTGAATGTTCAGGTGCAGCAGCAGCTTATGCAACACAAACACCCACAGACACAAAGACCTGAGGAAAAACACCAGACGCCCAAACATGAGACTCACTTTGATCTGGGAGGGCATCTGACACAAACAGCATTTTAGCGCCGAACATAATCTGAAGAACAAAATATCCCGGTTCATTTTGTGTAAAAGCTCCTGGACATTTTTATTCCCTATTTTTTATTTTTTCTCTTTCTCTATACACAATATTATTTAGTTAAGATTATTTTGATTATTTTTAAATAATATTTCTTACTTAAATTCACTGCCAGTATCTGTTCATGTCTTTATTTGGTTGTATCAGTTATAAAATAATCAGGTTTTTGGGGGGATAAAAATGAGAATAAAAACAGAACCAAAATGTAAATATTGTGTTTACTGTAATGTCCAGCAAGATTTTTTTTCTGGTTTTTGTCTTTCTTTTTTTTCCTGGACATCGTATTTCTCAATTTTTTTTATTTTTTTTGCATTTCCTATTTTTTTTCTCTTTCTATAAACATGGACTTTTTCCCTATTTTTATTTTTTAATTTTTTATTCTTAATATCAACCAAGATTTTTTTTTTCAGTTTTTTGTTATTTGTCTTTTTTTTGTTATTTCTAGTTTTGTTTTTGTTTTTATTTCCCTCTTTTTTATTTTTCTATTTTATTTTTTTTCTCTTTCTATAAGCATGGACATTTTTCCCCCTATTTTTTTATTTAATTTATTTTATTTTATTTTTTAATTTTTTAATATCAACCAAGATGTTGTTTTGGACACAATAAAGTATCAAAAAAAGAAAAAAAAAGAAAACAAAATTCAAACCTTAAAGAATAATTTTAGCTAAAGTTGATCCTTATAATGAGTCTAAACTCAGCGTCTCGTTCTGCTCGTTTCCTCTGGACTGAAGTGTTTCTTACAGGTTCATTATGGCAGAAAAGCTTAAATTAAAGTAATAAAGAGTCGACATTTACAGGCCTGGACGTGACTCACGGTTCGTCAGCAGAAATCCCACTACGCTCCTGCCCAACGTAGTCTGATTACCGTCTGATTTCTCCAGAGATCAAGCACAAGATTAAAAAGACCTTATCCAGTTTGATGGAGATGGTTCTGTACGGACTTCTTCAGGTAAAATGTAAGATAAAATATCCTTTATTTGTCCCACAATGGGGAAATTTCAGTGTTGCAATGTACAGGTAAGAAAACAGCAAGAAAACAGTAGCAGCAATAGAAGAACAGCATTACTTAAAAATAGACAAACTCTATAAAGATCTATACACATAAAGGATTATAAAACTATAGATACAATAAAGTGCATCTTAAGACTGAACACAGAGGCTGCAGTTTGTACAGTATAAATAATGTTATATCTTTAAAGTGGCTCCAGTATCTTACAAGAAATAAATTTGTAATGGGTAAAGTGACTGCTGGACGTCTTATGTATTGCACATGGTCCCAGTATTGCACACGGTCCCAGTATTGCACACGGTCCCAGTATTGCACACGGCCGCATTATTGCACATGGTCCCAGTATTGCACACGGTCCCAGTATTGCACACGGCCACATTATTGCACATGGTCACAGTATTGCACACGGTCCCAGTATTGCACATGGCCACATTATTGCACACGGTCCTAGTATTGCACACGGCCCCAGTATTGCACATGGTCCCAGTATTGCACATGGCCACATTATTGCACGTGGTCCCAGTATTGCACGCAGTCCCAGTATTGCACATGGTCTCAGTATTGCACGTGGTCCCAGTATTGCACATGGTCCCAGTATTGCACATGGTCCCAGTATTGCACATGGCCACATTATTGCACATGGCCACATTATTGCACACGGTCCCAGTATTGCACGTCGTCCCAGTATTGCACGTGGTCCCAGTATTGCACATGGTCCCAGTATTGCACATGGTCCCAGTATTGCACAGGCAGCAGAGTTCATTGTAAAGTCTGACAGCAGCAGGAAGGAAAGTCCTGCAGAACCTTCACCCGGTGCATAATTAGAATGTGGTTTATTGTCACTATGTGTTTGTACAAACCACATTTTACACAAGCACAATGAGAATAAAGAAACTCACCTCCAGAGCACAAACACGTGACACATTTACACACAGGATAAAAAGAAAAATAGAGTAAATAAGTTCTAGTATTAGTGAAAGACGACATGAATGTAGATCGTGAACTTTAACCAGTGTAATTCCTTCTCCACAGGAAAACTTCTTGTTATTTGTAGTTGTTTAAATTGAACTCGGTAATGAGCCTTTTATAAGACAAATGTTCCTGTAAATAATGTGACTGAGCTGTGGTTCTGTCTGTGTGAGTCTGTGAACTGCTGCTTTTCCTCAGATTGTTTGAGTGGAATTGTTTTGTATTTTTATTCATGTAAATCAGGGGCTGCAGATGGAAACAGGTTATTTCGCTCTAATCTGGTGCAGAACGTCTCTGTTTTTATGAGCTTCATGTCTCTGTACATTGTCCCTTCAAATAAAGGCTAAACTAAACTAAGATATTGCATCGTTTTTGAATATTGCACCCAGTCAAAACAGTTCCAACACTGCATTAAATACTGACTATTGCACTCCGGATATTGCACTATAGTGAGTATTGCACACAGACGGGTGGAGGGGATCAGGGGAATGTGGGATCATCACTGTGATCAGATAAAATCAAAACCCGGGACACAAAAGTCTTTAACACCCACATAAAAACAGGCACAAACGGTTCAGTTCAATACAAACGTTTCACACAGACGATGAGAAAATGAGTGCAGTAAAATAAACCCCGGACAGGACGCGGTGCAGAACAGCAGACACATTATTCCAGAGCTGCACTTCGGACTCGTTCGCTCTGTTTCCTCCGGTCGCCGTTGGAGCGATAATGGGGAAGTCGGGCGGAAATAAGAGGACGTGAACTCTGCGTCCAACATTTCCCCCGTTCACGGATCATTTCCCCCACAGACAGAAGGACAGAAGACACAAACGGAAACGACGATTTAAGACCGAAGAAACGACTATTTAAGACCGAAGAAACGACGATTTAAGACCGAAGAAACGACGATTTAAGACCAAAGAAACGACGATTTAAGACCAAAGAAACGATGATTTAAGACCGAAGAAACGACGATTTAAGACCGAAGAAACGACGATTTAAGGCCGAAGAAACGACGATTTAAGACCGAAGAAACGACTATTTAAGACCGAAGAAACGACGATTTAAGACCGAAGAAACGACGATTTAAGACCGAAGAAACGACGATTTAAGGCCGAAGAAACGACGATTTAAGACCGAAGAAACGCATTTATTTAAGACCGAAGAAACGACGGTTTAAGGCAGAAGAAACGCATTTATTTAAGACCGAAGAAACGATTTATTTAAGACCAAAGAAACGATTATTTAAGACCGAAGAAACGACGATTTAAGGCCGAAGAAACGACGATTTAAGACCGAAGAAACGACGATTTAAGACCGAAGAAACGGCGATTTAAGACCAAAGAAACGACGATTTAAGACCAAAGAAACGACGATTTAAGACCAAAGAAACGCATTTATTTAAGACCAAAGAAACGACGATTTAAGACCAAAGAAACGATTTATTTAAGACTGAAGAAACGCATTTATTTAAGACCGAAGAAACGACGATTTAAGGCAGAAGAAACGACGATTTAAGGCAGAAGAAACGACGATTTAAGGCAGAAGAAACGACGATTTAAGACCAAAGAAACGACGATTTAAGACCAAAGAAACGACGATTTAAGACCAAAGAAACGACGATTTAAGACCAAAGAAACGACAATTTAAGACCAAAGAAACGACGATTTAAGACTGAAGAAAGCAGCGATTTAAGACCTAAGAAACGACGATTTAAGGCAGAAGAAACGACGATTTAAGGCAGAAGAAACGACGATTTAAGACCGAAGAAACGACGATTTAAGACCGAAGAAACGGCGATTTATTTAAGACCAAAGAAACGACGATTTAAGACCAAAGAAACGACGATTTAAGACCGAAGAAACGACGATTTAAGACCAAAGAAACGATGATTTAAGACCGAAGAAACGACGATTTAAGACCGAAGAAACGACGATTTAAGACCGAAGAAAGCAGCGATTTAAGCCCTAAGAAACGACGATTTAAGACCGAAGAAACGACGATTTAAGACCGAAGAAACGACGATTTAAGGCCGAAGAAACGACGATTTAAGACCGAAGAAACGACGATTTAAGACCAAAGAAACGACGATTTAAGACCGAAGAAACGACGATTTAAGACCGAAGAAACGACGATTTAAGACCGAAGAAAAGACGATGTAAGACCGAAGAAACGCATTTATTTAAGACCGAAGAAACGATTTATTTAAGACCGAAGAAACGACGATTTAAGACCAAAGAAACGATGATTTAAGGCCGAAGAAACTACGATTTAAGACCGAAGAAACGACGATTTAAGACCGAAGAAACGATGATTTAAGACCGAAGAAACGATTTATTTAAGACCGAAGAAACGCATTTATTTAAGACCGAAGAAAGCAGCGATTTAAGACCGAAGAAACGACGATTTAAGACCGAAGAAACGACGATTTAAGACCGAAGAAACGACGATTTAAGACCGAAGAAACGACGATTTAAGACCGAAGAAACGACGATTTAAGACCGAAGAAACGACGATTTAAGACCAAAGAAACGATGATTTAAGACCGAAGAAACGACGATTTAAGACCGAAGAAACGACGATTTAAGACCGAAGAAACGACGATTTAAGGCCGAAGAAACGACGATTTAAGACCGAAGAAACGACGATTTAAGACCGAAGAAACTACTATTTAAGACCGAAGAAACGACGATTTAAGACCGAAGAAACGACGATTTAAGACCGAAGAAACGACGATTTAAGACCGAAGAAACGACGATTTAAGACCAAAGAAACGATGATTTAAGACCAAAGAAACGACGATTTAAGACCGAAGAAACGCATTTATTTAAGACCGAAGAAAAGCAGCGATTTAAGACCGAAGAAACGACGATTTAAGACCAAAGAAACGACGATTTAAGACCGAAGAAAGCAGCGATTTAAGACCAAAGAAACGATGATTTAAGCCCTAATAAACGACGATTTAAGACCGAAGAAACGACGATTTAAGACCGAAGAAACGATTTATTTAAGACCGAAGAAAGCAGCGATTTAAGACCCAAGAAACGACGATTTAAGACCGAAGAAACGACGATTTAAGACCGAAGAAACGACGATTTAAGACCAAAGAAACGACGATTTAAGACCAAAGAAACGATGATTTAAGGCAGAAGAAACAACGATTTAAGACCGAAGAAACGACGATTTAAGACCGAAGAAACGACGATTTAAGGCCGAAGAAAGCATTTATTTAAGACCGAAGAAACGCATTTATTTAAGACCGAAGAAACGATTTATTTAAGACCGAAGAAACGACGATTTAAGACCAAAGAAACGACGATTTAAGACCGAAGAAACGCATTTATTTAAGACCAAAGAAACGATGATTTAAGGCTGAAGAAACGGCGATTTAAGACCGAAGAAACGATTTATTTAAGACCGAAGAAACGATTTATTTAAGACCAAAGAAACGGCGATTTAAGGCTGAAGAAACGGCGATTTAAGACCGAAGAAACGCATTTATTTAAGACCGAAGAAAGCGGCGATTTAAGACCGAAGAAACGATTTATTTAAGGCAGAAGAAACGACGATTTAAGACCGAAGAAACGCATTTATTTAAGACCAAAGAAACGCATTTATTTAAGGCAGAAGAAACGACGATTTAAGGCAGAAGAAACGACGATTTAAGACCGAAGAAACGACGATTTAAGACCGAAGAAACGACGATTTAAGGCAGAAGAAACGACGATTTAAGACCGAAGAAACGACGATTTAAGACCGAAGAAACGACGATTTAAGACCGAAGAAACGACGATTTAAGACCGAAGAAACGACGATTTAAGACCGAAGAAACGACGATTTAAGACCGAAGAAACGACGATTTAAGACCGAAGAAACGACGATTTAAGGCCGAAGAAACGACGATTTAAGGCCGAAGAAACGACGATTTAAGGCAGAAGATCGACTCACACACACAGATTTAAGGAAAGACGAAGATTCTGGAGAAAACTTCAGATTTACCTTCACCCCAGGACTAAACCAGGACTAAACCAGGTCTAAACCAGGACCAAACCAGGACTAAAGCAGGACTAAACCAAGCACTAAACCAGAACTAAACCAGGACGAAACCAGCAAGAAACCAGGACTAAATCAGGTCTAAACCAGGACTAAACCAAGAACTAAAACAGGACTAAACAAGGACTGATCCAGGACTAAACCAGGACTAAACCAAGACCAGAGCAGAACTAAAGCAGGTCTAAACCAGGATTAAACCAGGACTGAACCAAGATTAAACCAGGACTAAACCAGGATTAAACCAGGTCCAAACTAGGACTAAACCAGGTCTAGATAAAAACTAAACCTTAAACCAGGACTATCACAGAACTTAATCAGGACTAAACCAGGACCGGAGCCGAGTCCAGAACCAAGTCTAGATCCGAGTCCAGATCCGAGTCCAGAGCCGAGTCCAGAGCCGAGTCCAGAACCAAGTCTAGATCCGAGTCCAGATCCGAGTCCAGAGCCGGGATCTGGCGCAGAGGCCGGTGCAGCGGTGATGAGCTGGACTCCTGCATCAGCACAGACATAAAACTGTGTCTGCGGCTCAAGACCATCGAGGATCCAAACGATCGACTATGAAGTTCAGCCCAGAAATACGGACAAAAATAAATCTGATAATAATATACAAACAATATGAGATGAACCCAACAGAGACGAGCTGAAAATATTTTAGTCAAAGTTTAAAGATGCTTAAAAATGTGAAAAACAGAACAAAAACAGTTTGCCGCCTTTAGCCGACTGTGTCCAGCACTGATGCACCGAGTTAGAAAAACAGCATTTTTATCAGAATAAAACGTGAACGTAGTGAGACAAATGTCGCCTTGTTTATGTCAATCTACGAAAAAGCCTTTTTGTTTTTTTTTTTACATAGTTTCATAAAGGTAAAATACGGCTGGACTTTCCACCTGCACCACAGAAAAGGATTTTCTAACATAGTTAAACTGACTTGAATTAAGCAGATTCATCTTAAAAGACCAATTTTAAGATTTTATTACTTAATAAAATGAGATTTTTTTACTTGTTTCAAGTTTTCATCCTGATTTATCTTATCTCGATATTACAACTTATTCTAAGCACTTTTTATATTAACTCAGTCCAGGTTAAGCCTCTTTAACTTCCTCCTCAAACCAATAAGGGGAAAAATCTGTCCATAAATACTTGAAACTCGTGTTTTCTGCTTAGAACAAGATTCAGATTTCGTCTTGTTTTAAGAAAATTTGGTAAGTGAAAATTTCTTCCTGCACTGGCAGAAAATTTCACTTAAAATAGGCATTTTTACCTCAAAATTGGTATTTTTGTCTTATTTTTTGATAGGCCTGTTTTGCAGTGTGAGGGACTTTCCAGCTTGGGGACCTTTCAGCCAGGGGGACTTTCCAGCTGATTTCCCTCCAGGAGCTCAAAACGCTCTGTTCCACCTCGTGATGTCATGAGGCAGGAGTTTTCAGGTTTTTTATTTTATTTGAAGCTGTTCATTCAAATGGGACGGTGCGTGTTCACTGACAGGTGAACAGCTTTATTTGTCCTTTTGATCAGTAAAGATCACAAAGTCCCAGACTGAAACGATCCAGGTGATCCTAGTGAAGGTGTGTGGAGTTTAAAAACACAGAGGAGCACTTCCTGTATCAGCACATGATGACATCACGAGGTGGAACAGAGTGTTTACTGTTTGAGAGAAGAGCTCAGCCTGAATTTGCAGGTTCGTGAGTGAAACATGTGAATGAAACAAACGACTCAGAGGAAACATCACAGATCAGGAAATCTCCTGATATCATTTTCTGGACCTTCCTCGTTCCTCGATAAATCCTCCACGTCTCGTGTGAAATAATGACCCAGATAATCTGGAATCTTCCGTAATCTGCCCCCTCTTCCCGTCATCTCTCCGTTCTTCCTGTTCTTCCTCCTCTCTCTCTTCTCTTCGGTGATTATTTCTGGACCAATCGGCTCGCGGCTCCGTCTCCGTTGCCGTGGAGACGAGATCTGATCCAGGACCATTTGTGGATCGGGTTTCTCACTTTCCTCCTCACTTCCTCCTCGGTCTCCGCTCTGTCTGAGTCTAAACCAGGTCTAAACCAGGACTAAACCAGGACTAAACCAGGACTAAACCAGGGCTAAACCAGGGCTAAACCAGGACCAAACCAGGACTAAACCAGGGCTAAACCAGGACTAAACTAGGACTAAACCAGGACTAAACCAGGACCAAACCAGGACTAAACCAGGACTAAACCAGGACTAAACCAGGACTAAACCAGGACTAAACCGGGATTAAACAGGGACTAAACCAGGACTAAACCAGGACTAAACCAGGACTAAACCAGGACCAAACCAGGACTAAACCAGGTCTAAACCAGGTCTAAACCAGGGCTAAACCAGGACTAAACCAGGACTAAACCAGGGCTAAACCAGGACTAAACCAGGACTAAACCAGGGCTAAACCAGGACTAAACCAGGACTAAACCAGGAATAAACCAGGGCTAAACCAGGACTAAACCAGGACTAAACCAGGACTAAACCAGGGCTAAACCAGGACTAAACCAGGACTAAACCAGGACTAAACCAGGGCTAAACCAGGACTAAACCAGGACTAAACAAGGACTAAACCAGGACTAAACCAGGATTAAACAGGGACTAAACCAGGACTAAACCAGGACTAAACCAGGATTAAACAGTGACTAAACAGGGACTAAACCAGGACTAAACCAGGACCAAACCAGGAATAAACCAGGAATAAACCAGGACTAAACCAGGACCAAACCAGGACTAAACCAGGACTAAACCAGGACTAAACCAGGACTAAACCAGGATTAAACAGGGACTAAACCAGGACTAAACCAGGACTAAACCAGGACCAAACCAGGACTAAACCAGGATTAAACAGGGACTAAACCAGGACTAAACCAGGACTAAACCAGGACTAAACCAGGACTAAACAAGTGGTTAACAGTAACTAGCCGGACTAAACTGAAAATAGACCAAACCAGGACTGAACGTGGTCTGTGTGCAGGTTTTCCCAGTGTTTTGTCTGTCAGGCTCTGTGTTCTATTGTCGTACAGAGATATTATGCGAGTGTGTGATGAGATTACAGCCGCAGACACACGGCAGATTGTGTTACCGAAGTCAGAGGAGACCTGAGGTGAACCAGACACAAAGACCAGCGCAGATAAACCAGCGGAGGAAACAGAAAGGCTAACGGCACTTTAGTCTTTTTACATATTTCCATTCGATTCACGGTTTGTGTTTTAAAGCCGAGATTCAGGTCACAGAGAGTTTTGAGCAAGTCTAGAAATATTCACTCTTCTGCTCTGGGGTCTGGTCTGGGGTCTGGTCTGGGGTCTGGTCTTGGGTCTGGTTTTCGATCTAATCCAAATCTAGTCGTAGTCCAGTTTGCTCCTGGTCTTGTCTGGGTTTAGTCCTGGTCCAGAGAGATCAGGACTCTAACACAAGCTCCAAACTAAGAGAAAGAGACGGGCTAACCACTCTGCCACTGTCATAATTAAAAGAGTCTTCAGCTGAGTTACGGATCAATTATTTAGTCACAAAATGGAGGCGGGTTAAACGGCTGCTGGTGTTTTAGTCCCGTTAAAAGAGTCGAGCAGGGTAAGTGACCCGAATCAGCCAAACCAAGAGAGTCCTGGACAAAACACTGGAGCTGCTTTAATCCTTCAAGACCGACGGGAACGTGTTTTACAGAACCTCACAGAACCTTCCACCTGTAAAAGATAGAAACGTACTTTTGGCTTCTTTGAAAGAGCGAACATAGAGCTCTCTGAACATATTTCTGGAGTTATCCTACGTCACACTCACACGACGAAGCTCCAGGATCTTTAAAGAATCACCCGCTGTGTGTAAAAAACACGACAACAGAGGATAAAGACCGGAGCAGATCGTGAAGATGAAGAGCAGCGATAAAACCCCACGACTCCACCCATGTCCAGGTGGGAACGACTGCAGGGAAAAGCTGTTCTGTTCTGTGTTGTTCTGTGCTGTGCTGTTCTGTTCTGTGCTGTTCTGTGCTGTTCTGTGCTGTTCTGTGTTGTTCTGTGTTGTTCTGTGTTGTTCTGTGCTGTGCTGTGGTGGTGTGTAGTTGAAGCCTTGCTGCCCTTCGCTCACAATCCGTGTGGATCTGTTAATGAAATCACATCAGGTTTGTCGAGTTGTTGTGTGTCGCTGTTGTATATTTATGGAGATGTGGTGTGAGAGTGATGGAGGTTTGTAGCCGGGACTCGAACCCTCAACAAAAAGACTGTTTGAGTGATGGTCGAGCTGATTCTTCGATTAATCCATATTTGCTCCTTCAGAGTTTGGTGGATCAGGTTCATGTTAATGGCCAAACTGAATGTCGGTGTCTGTGTAACGCAGCCTGAGGAGTCGAGGTCTGAGCACAAACTCTGGAGCCTCACAGTCCCACGTCTCGGCTCTGGCTCCTTGGAGATCCCTATATTCCTCAGAGTGCGTTTCCCTGCACATCAGTGTCCCGGGTATGATCGGGTTTTTGAGTGTCCCGGTTTCACATGTTTACGCAGCATCTGCAACGCGACATACGCACAGAACAGACTCAGCATCAGCAGAACATCCTCTGTCACAGAGAGAACACTCATATTCACTGAGTCACAGGGAGAACACTCATATTCACAGAGTCACAGAGAGAACACTCATATTCACTGAGTCACAGAGAGAACACTCATATTCACTGAGTCACAGAGAGAACACTCATATTCACTGAGTCGAGTGCTTTAGTCCCACAGAAGCTGAAGCAGCAGCACAAGGAAAGAGCTGCTTTTTTCAGCTCTTACAGTTTATGCAAATGAGCCGTGAGGTTTAAGTTTAGTTTGTGTAAAACATAAATGTTTAAATCTGCATTAAACTCATTCTGACCTCACACTGATGAGGCTCTGGAGTCAGGACCTTTATGTGTTTAAAGTTCAGTTTATTTATGCAGATTAGGAACAGGAAGAATTGTGATGATAATTTTAATATAAAATGTTAAGGATTAATCGAAAATTGATCGTTAATTTTCCCAACAATCGATTAAGACAATTTAATCAAATGCCCGTCCCTAGTTGGAGTATAACTCTGGGGAGATCACTGGATTACTCAGACATGCCTGACATACAAAACCACTTGTTCTAACACAGCAGAAAGCTCCACCCCCGACCTGCAGCTCTCCACCCCGACCTGCAGCTCCACCCCCGACCTGCAGCTCTCCACCCCGACCTGCAGCTCCACCCCCGACCTGCAGCTCCACCCCCGACCTGCAGCTCCACCCCCGACCTGCAGCTCTCCACCCCGACCTGCAGCTCTCCACCCCGACCTGCAGCTCCACCCCCGACCTGCAGCTCTCCACCCCGACCTGCAGCTCCACCCCCGACCTGCAGCTCCACCCCCGACCTGCAGCCCATTCCCACTGCACATGTGTCACTCTGAAGCCCACGAATAAATGGACAGTGGTTTATGTTTTATGGGCGTCTCACTGCACCAAACACTCGCCCTCTTAGAACCTCTTTCTTAGAATCGCCTCAATTTCTCGGAACCATTAAAACGAGGAGCTGTCTGTCAGGTTCTTTTTATAAAGGTACAGCTCACCGGGGGAAAGGCTGCAGACCGCTGAGGCTTTTAAAACTTTAATCTGAGCTTTATTTTAACACAGTCTGACCATAAAGAGCTGATTTAGCTGGAGCTACAGCAGGGGAGATGATCTGTGAGCTGAAACAAGTATCTTAGACGAGCTTTTATAGCATTAATAGTTTCTAAGCTCCTCACTCACAATTTTTGTTGAAAATTACCTAAAAACTGACCCGTAAAACTCCTAAACAGGACCATGAACGCTCGTACTGCTCACAGGCTCCTGCTAATGTGTTTTAAATCCATCCTTGACGTGTTTTGTCTGTGTTTGTTGTGCATTGAGTCACAGTCAGAACCCCCCAGCGCGACGCCCCTGCACAGTCCCACAGACGGCCCCGGACGAGACCCGGACTCACCCTCAGAGCCTCGATCACCAGGTCTCGAGCCTCCAGCTCTCCCTCCATGATGCTGAGCAGCGTCAGCAGCTCGGGCTTACTCAGGTTATCCATGTTCAGACCACATTTCTGAAACAGACAAACAGAAGGAGATTTAATGGAAGAGTAAATACACAGAAAACCAACACTCGAAGACCTACGACATCATACACGACTCCGAGGAACATGTTTCTATAACCACAGAACTTTCTCTCTGTAAAAGACAGAAACGTCCTTTTCCCCTCTGAAAGTGCAGACATAGAGGTTTCCGTACATTTCTGCGGCTTTATCCTACGTCACACTCACGCTGTGTGATGACGGGAGCAAAACGAGTGTCCAATAGGAACTTTGTTTTCCCCAAACTCATGCGCTCCGTCCATTTTGATCGAGCCAAACTTTGCCAAAGAGTGAAGTGAGTCAAGATGGTCGACTCCTCTGACTGTGTGTGTTTATAACGAGGGAAAAAGTCGCTCTAAGTGGAGTTAATTCTCACACACATGGAAAATGACACATCTTGGTGTGTGTAATTGTGCATCTCTTTCTATTTTTATTTAAAGGTTTATTTCAGTCCAAATGAACAAATCCAAATGTAATTTCCTCCCTGGAAATGCAGAAGTGCTGTGGCTCTGGCCCTGGACCTGACAGGAGCTGTTTCCAGGACTGGACCAGGAAAGTCATGGAGCCACTGCACTTTTTTTGTTTTTAGGGCAATAAGGAGATTTTTAATTTACTTACAGACTTGAGATTTTGCATTTTTGTAGCTCAGGCCCTAAATTAAGTATTTTTATGTCCAAAAAGTTGTTTGTACATGTTTGCTGTGGGTTTTGTATAAAAGAGTGAACTTTATTTCTATTTCTGGTCCTGTAGCTTTTATCACAGGCTCATGACACAACTACAGCAGCAGATTGTGAAATAACAGGTTGGACTGAACAAAAGGAGGTAGAACACTTCATTAGGGGGAAAAGGGGCAGTTTTAAAAGTGAAATTAAGACAAAAAATCCAGGCGACGAGAAATGTCCTGCAGGCGACTCTTGAACAGCTTTGTACCAACAGAAGTTCAAACTGCAGTGTTTAAGGCTCAATTCAGATTTTTTGTGAAATCTGATGTTTTTTGTGAGGTCAGTCACATTTCCAGTTAAATGTGACTGAACTTTAAACGCCCCAAAAGCCGATGGAGCAGAGGATGCACTTTCTGTTTACATTCTTCTGCCGACACTTCACACCCGAGTGAAGACAAACAGCAGAGGCAAAAATGTGCACAAGAATCTGGACCAACTCAACTGACGACAAACTGGAGAGAAGAGTCTTTGTTCAGTCCTGGTTCAGTCCTGGTTCAGTCCTGGTTCAGTCCTGGTTCAGTCCTGGTTCAGTCCTGGTTTAGTCCCAGTTCAGTCCCGGCTTAGTCCCGGTTTAGTCCCGGTTTAATCCCGGTTTAGTCCCGGTTTAGTCCTGGTTCAGTCCTGGTTCAGTCCCTGTTTAGTCCCGGTTTAGTCCCGGTTTAGGCCCGGTTCAGTCCTGGTTTAGTCCTGGTTCAGTCCTGGTTTAGTCCTGGTTCAGTCCTGGTTCAGTCCCTGTTTAGTCCCGGTTTAGGCCTGGTTTATTTCTGGTTTAGGTCTGGTTTAGTCCTGGTTCAGTCCTGGTTTAGTCTTGGTTCAGTCCTGGTTCAGTCCTGGTTTAGTCCCGGTTTAGTCCCTGTTTAGTCCCGGTTTAGTCCCGGTTTAGTCCCTGTTTAGTCCTGGTTTAGTCCCGGTTTCTTCCCGGTTTAGTTCCGGTTTAGTCCTGGTTTAGTCCTGGTTTAGTCCCGGTTTCTTCCCGGTTTAGTTCCGGTTTAGTCCTGGTTTAGTCCTGGTTCTGGTTCTGAATCAGATAAAACTCTCAGACTGAACCCTGGTCCTGAGCGCTGGAGACCACAGACTCAGAGGGAGGGCATCAGGTTTAAAACTCGGCTCATAGTTTGTAAAATATCATTAGTAAAGAAAAGTGATTAAACCAGAGGCTCAGAGCCAAACAGGTCAGTGTATCAGTGTTCATACTCGGATCATGTGGAATAAACTCGGCTCATCCCGGATTAAACTGAGACGCACCTGGAACTGAGAACAACATATTTCTCCCTCACCTGCCACAGTTACACCGGAGCTTTAAACCGGAATAAAAATGATTTAATTCTGAATCAAACTGAGTTCCTCTGTAAAAAGTCCAGGTAAACTCTGAATAATGAAAATGATTCTTGTGAATTAATCTTAATCCTGAAGTCAGTGGGTTTATTCTGATTTTAAAGCCGAATGAATTTCTTCCTGGATCCTGTAAACGTTTCTTCTTCTTCACAATAATCCCGGTGGTTGGAGCTCGTTGGCTCGTCCTTCTGACTCGATCCGGACGATCCGGCTCCTCCAGTCGTCTCTTGGGACTTTCCTCCACGTCTCTTTGGATTTGTGAGCGGGATGTGGGAGTGGGCTGAGGTGTGGCAGCCTCACACTCAGTTTGTCTTCTTCCTCCTTCTCCCACACTCTTCCCTTCTCCTCTTCAGCTCACAGACGGAAAGTGTGAGGACAGAATTCTCCAGCTGCTGCTTCATTATCATCAGAACCACTGCGGAAAAAGTTCTGATCATGTTTGTGTCGGCGGCGAAACGACAAACCGAGATGACAGAAAAGAGCAGCTGAAGTGTGGGTTTTCTTCCCAAAGACGAATACTAAGGAATAGACTCGATACTGAATACTGATTCCGATTCCATAATGATAATAAAAATACTAATTTCTTTGACAACAGAATGTGATCCTCAGCACTGAACCACAGAACCTTCTTTTCTATTCCCGTGAGTCTCATACCTGTGGAATCCCTCAGTAGTTCAGCAGGTTCTACACTCGTCTCTGAGCTCTTACACTGATTCACTCTAAAGCTTCAGGGAGGTTCATTTCTGTCCTGTTTCAGTCCCGGTTCTTAGTAACTGATTTTGGGTCCGGCCTGGAGAGCCTGGAGAGCCTGGAGAGCCTGGAGAGCCTAAAGCCTGGAGCCTGGAGAGCCTGGAGAGCCTGGAGCCTGGAGCCTGGAGCCTGGAGAGCCTGGAGAGCCTGGAGAGCCTGGAGCCTGGAGAGCCTGGAGCCTGGAGAGCCTGGAGAGCCTGGAGAGCCTGGAGAGCCTGGAGAGCCTGGAGAGCCTGGACCCTTCAGAGCAGAGCCGTGGCTGGAGCTGAGCAGACACTGGTGCAGCACAAAACGAAGCGCTGAGTCCATTTTACACCAGGAAAAGGGGCAGAAAATCCATTAAAAATCAATGTGTGGATTCAGAGCTGGAGCAGAGCGGCTGAAGGACACGTGCCAGAGCCTCGTGAGATCAGACGACTCCACAATCTACGACAAACTGAGCCAGAACTTTGCACCTCGGCCTCTGAAACTTAAATCGAATATGAAGAGGAGGGCGACGGTTATAGTTTCTGCTCGAGTCGCTTTGCAAAGTCTTTTTCATGGTTTTATCTTCGTGGACGTCTCAAAAACAGAGATGAAGGAAAATCCAAGACCAAAGCCAAAGCAGAACTAAACCAGGACCAACCCAGAACTAAACCAGGACCAACCCAGAACTAAACCAGGACCAAAGCAGAACTAAACCAGGACCAACCCAGAACTAAACCAGGACCAACCCAGAACTAAACCAGGACCAAAGCAGAACTAAACCAGGACCAAAGCAGAACTAAACCAGGACCAACCCAGAACTAAACCAGGACCAACCCAGAACTAAACCAGGACCAACCCAGAACTAAACTAGGGCCAGTTTTGGGGAAGTTGTTAAAAAAGTCGTGTTCGCCCGTTACTCGTTACTTCAGTTCCCCTCTGTACAAAGAAACTTGTTACGTTGCTCATTACTTTTGTACTTTTTGGTGGTAAACTCCATCTGAGGCTGAATACAGCACGAGGCCGAGAGTCGACAGGAACCGTGAGGGGAAGTTGAACCCGTTCAGAGGTAAAGGGGTCAGTCTGCCCGGGGGGTTCACCTCAGCGGGCGAAGTGACGGCCGCTCGGTGAGAGGATCGAGGGACCCGGGTGACGCCCGTATCCCGTATATATGAGTGTCTAAGTGAGGCTTACGATGCCACAGTTACAGGAGCGAATTTGGAGCCAAAATAGGGAAAAAAAGTTCAGGATCCTGTGTGGCAGGTTCAACAGTTTAAGTCCAGAATGACGAGGCTCAGAGCAGCAGGTACAGACAGAGGGACGAGAAGATCCTAATGTGAAGGAGCCCCAAGAGCCTCCTGGAGCACTTCCTGTTTGGCACGCGGCGGCTAACGGGTTAGCGGCTAACGGGTTAGCGGCTAACGGGTTAGCGGCTAACGGGTTAGCGGCTAACGGGTTAGCGGCTAACGGGTTAGCGGCTAACGGGTTAGCGGCTAACGGGTTAGCGGCTAACGGGTTAGCGGCTAACGGGTTAGCGGCTAACGGGTTAGCGGCTAACGGGTTAGCGGCTAACGGGTTAGCGGCTAACGGGTTAGCGGCTAACGGGTTAGCGGCTAACGGGAGCCTCCTGGAGCACTTCCTGTTTGGCACGTGGCGGCTAACGGGTTAGCGGCTAACGGGTTAGCGGCTAACAGTTTAGCCGCTAACAGGTTAGCTTAGTCCACTCATATATACAGAGTTCCTCTGAGGCGGTGCTCCGTGACCGGCCTGAGGTGAAGGTGGTGCGATGCTCAGATGCTTTACAGCTCCTCCTGCCTGAACCTGGCTCCTCGGGGCCGTGGATCAGTGACACTGAGGCCGCGACACGCAGAAGTAACACTGCACCAAACTGAAAAGGAACTACGCTCCATTACCACATTTTCAGTAGAAAATTTACACTATTTTTATCCGAAAACACTAGTTATTACACCAAACCCTGACCAGAACTAAACCAGGACTAAAGCAGGACTAAATCAGGACTAAACCAGGACTAAAGCAGGAATAAACTAGGACTAAACCAGGAATAAAACCAGGACCAGGAGAGACCCTCACTTCTCTGCACTTAAAATATAAAGAGCAAAAACACAAGTGAATCCATTATTAATGTGAGTCTTTATAAATGATGCAGAAACCACAGGTGTGACACAGAGTTAATTTACCTAACGAGGCTCCGGGTAACGAGGAGAATCAATTAGGGGATTAACAGGACTAAACCAGGACTAAATCAGGACTAAACCAGGACTGAACCAGGACTGAACCAGGACTGAACCAGGACTAACCCCGGAGTCCTGACTCAAAGTGACCCAGGTCTTAATCAGGTCTTTCTGTATATTTACGTTGTGCTGGTCCAGGTTGAGCCGAGTCACTGGTCTTAATTTAACCCAGGAGACCTCAGCACCTGTTCAGACTGAGCGCGCTCAGTACGCCCCCCCACCCCTGCACTGGGCACGCTCAGTACGCTCCCCCCACCCCCCCCGCACTGGGCACGCTCAGAACCCCCCCCCCGATCTCTCCTGGACCGTATTCAAAACCTCTCCTACAGTTAGCAGTGGAATACCGGCTCGAAACTCCCCCTGGCTTGAAAGTCCCAGCTCGAGCGTCCCATTCCCTCGGCTGGAACGTCCTGCTCCTCCCTCCGGGCGTCCGATACTTCAGAATAAAATGATGTGACCGTAGAGACCAAACGTCGGGCCGTGTTTATGTCGTTTTCCTGATCTTTTGTGCCTCAGGAGTGTATTCACTCTACTTATGTGTTTGAGACCACATCATTTTTGTTGTTTTGTTTGTATGAACAAATGTGTTGAGATATACTGTAACGTGCATGTGTAATTAATACAATATATATAATGAAAATTATAATTATTTTTAATTTATATGTATATCGGTGGTGTTTACATTGTAGAATGTGCTGATGTCTTAGGCTCAGGTGGGCGAGAGACGCTTTTTCCTGATTAAATACATGGACCTTTATTGTGAAATATCCAAAAGGTAAAATTCATAATTGTTGAACCTGATATTTCCAATTACTAAACCCTAGAACTCACTTTATTACAACATAATTTTACATTTTCATGATATAAATTGATATAATATTGGCCTGTAGAATGTTATGATGTCAAATGAAACACAGCAAGAGATCAACTAACTGAGTTTCATAAAGGGGACAATTCAATGGGACTTTCCAGCCTGGGAGACTTTCCAGCCGATTCACTCGCAAAATGATCCCACCCAAAGTTCTGCTCGACTGTCGACTCCAGAAGCAACAAGTGAAGATGGACGACTGACGGAGAAGAAGAGAAACTGAAAGTTGTTGAAAGAAAATGGTTCAGGAATGTGTTTTTTAGTGTTTTTCAAAAAGTATAATTCACGTGTAAATAAACAGGATTAGAAACGACGTCGGTGATCGAGTCTTTTGGGCTTTTGTGCAGTGGGAAATCAGCAGAGGGAAGTGTGAGGTGCTTATAAAGTTGTTTTCTAACGTTTCCAGACACTAATGAGTGAACCAGGCAGAGCGTTTGGTTTGTTAGACTCGTGGCTGTTGTCAGATGGGTTAAAGTGGAGTTAAGCTTCTTCAGTGTGAAGCAAATTGGCGTTTTACGTGGAAGTTCAGAACTTGCCCCCATCACTACACTAGTTCAGAACTTGCCCCCATCACTGCACTAGTTCAGAACTTGCCCCCATCACTGCACTAGTTCAGAACTTGCCCCCATCACTGCACTAGTTCAGAACTTGCCCCCATCACTACACTAGTTCAGAACTTGCCCCCATCACTACACTAGTTCAGAACTTGCCCCCATCACTACACTAGTTCAGAACTTGCCCCCATCACTACACTAGTTCAGAACTTGCCCCATCACTACACTAGTTCAGAACTTGCCCCCATCACTACACTAGTTCAGAACTTGCCCCCATCACTGCACTAGTTCAGAACTTGCCCCCATCACTGCACTAGTTCAGAACTTGCCCCATCACTACACTAGTTCAGAACTTGCCCCCATCACTGCACTAGTTTGTTGCCTTGACAGACTCACTGCCACAGTGAGATCTCCACCGAGGAAACACTGATCTGTGCCGTTTTTTGGCCCCTGACAGAATCCATCACCTCTAGTGACGGACTTTAGCTTCAGACAGGACAGAGTTCCACTTTATCCGCTCTACATGATCCTGGTGTTTTCATTTAACTCTTTTGTCCATTGATAAATTCCTGTTCCTCATACAGACAAACCCGTAGAATAGTTTCTTTAGCTCTGAAGGGGGAGTGACTTAGAGCGTTCAAGCATTTTCATAAAAACAGAAGGCTTATCGGCCATGAAATAAAAACTAAATCTTTAACTACAGCTGAAATTAATATTATAGTTTGAATTACAAAGGAAAAGCCGTGATGCTCAACACAGATTTAGATCATATACTGTCATTTTCAGCATAAAATAGGAGTATTTTCAGTAATAAGTGATCTTAAATTAGTTCTGTAATGGACAAAACCATTCACAAAGTCAATCACACACACTCCTCCACCTGGGAACTGTGCTGCACTCAGGATCAGAGTCATGACCTGGTTTCTCTGGATTTTTGACCTGGTTTCTGCTCATTTGCTCATTGGTAAATTGCCAGTTTCATTGATTCTTCATTATTAGTTTTGGTTCAAGTTCAGGTTCAGGTATTTGCGCAGGTTTTCCACTGTGCCTCTGTCTGTGAACC
>CM060659.1:41204127-41239127 GCA_030686955.1 Odontamblyopus rebecca
AAATGAAATGAAAAAATAAAAAAAGAAAGAAAATTAAATGAAAAAATACAAAATTGGAACAAAACAAAAGAAAAATGAAAAAATAAAAAACAAGAAAAAATGAAATGCCAAAATTAAAGAAAAATAAGAGATAATAAAAAACAAATAAAAAAAGAAAATTTTATTTTAAAAAAATGTAACAATTTAAATAAATGAAAGAAAATGAAAGACAAATGAAAAAGAAAATTAAATACAAAATGCAAAAAAGAAAGACAAATGAAAAAAAAATAAATGAAAAAATACCAAATTTGAACAAAATGTAAGAAAAATAAAACACAAATGAAACAATGAAAAAAGTGAAACAAAAAAATGGAAAAAAAAATGGAAATGAAATGAAAAAATAGAAAAATGACACGAGAAAATAAAAGAAAAATGAGACAAATGAAGATGAAAAAATTTAAATCAAATGAAAAAATAAAAGACAAATGAAAAGATGAAAAAAAGAAAATGAAATGAAGAAAACTCCAGAGAGCAGTGGAGGAAAGTCGGAGCCGGACGGGAGGAGGAGCCGACGAGCTCCAACCACCGGGATTATTGTGAAGAAGAAGAAACGTTTACAGGATCCAGGAAGAAACTCACTCATCTTTAAAATCAGAACAAACCCACTGACTTCAGGACTAAGATTAAATCACAAGAATCATTTTCAGCAGAATTCAGAGTTTACCTGGACTTTTTAAAGAGGAATTCATTTTATTCAGAATTAAATGTTCATGTAGCCTAAACGTGGAAAGTGTTTGCTAACGTGGGCATCGTGTTTCCGTGGTAACTGCAGAACATTTCACCATAGCGACAGGAGAAACACCCCCAGCGCGGTGTCACTGTGGAGGATCAAGAACAGGATTCTGAACAATGCAGAGACAAAAAGACCGAAACATGAACCGACCGACAGAACTCACAGGAGGAAGTGACGCTGAACTTACTTCACTGGATATCGGCCCATTTATTCCCTGCAGATCTGCTTCAGGAAATGAAACATGAACTAAATATTTATCCTGTGGAGAATTTCTTTACTGAAGTGATTTTTTTTGCCATTTTTCAGTTCAGTGTGTGAAGATTTCAGGGCAGAATTAATAACTTAATTAAAGCTTTAGTTGCAGGAAGTGTTTGTCCGGACGGAATATTCTGGAATATTCTGGAATATTCTGGATTATGGTGAAGCCGACATCATGAGTCTGGAGTAAACTCATCATGACACTGGGCTAAACTCTGCAGGTTTGTTTAGGTTTGAACCTCAGGACGAGTCTATTTAAAGCAGAGCTGCGTTTAGCTTCTCCAGTGAGTCCTAACCCACTTTCTGCTCCCAAAACCAGGACCGGATCAGGACCGGATCAGGACTGGATCAGAACTGGATCAGGACCGGATCAGGACCAGGACCGGATCAGGACTACAACAGGACTGAACCAGGACTAAACCTGGACTAAACCAGGACTAAACCGGGACTGAACCAGGACTACAACAGCACTAAAACAGGGGTTAAACTACAAATAAACCAGGACTAAACCAGGAATAGACCAAGACTAGGCTAGGGCTAAACTAGGACTAAAACCAGGATTAAACCAGGATTAGATTAGGATTAAACAAAGATTAGACTAAGAGTAAACCGGGACTAAACCAGGACTAATTTAGGGCTAAACTAGGACTAAAACCAGGACTAAATTAGGGCTAAACCAGGACTAAAACCAGGACTAATTTAGGGCTAAACCAGGAATAAAACCAGGACTAAATTAGGGCTAAACCAGGACTAAAACCAGGACTAAATTAGGGCTAAACCAGGACTAAATTAGGGCTAAACCAGGACTAAAACCAGGACTAAATTAGGGCTAAACCAGGACTAAATTAGGGCTAAACCAGGACTAAACCAGGATTAAATTAGGACTAAAACCATGACTAAATTAGGGCTAAACCAGGACTAAAACCAGGACTAAACCAGGACTAAACCAGGATTAAATTAGGACTAAACCAGGACTAAATTAGGGCTAAACCAGGACTAAAACCAGGACTAAACCAGGACTAAACCACGATTAAATTAGGGCTAAACCAGGACTAAACCAGGACTAAACCGGGACTAAACCGGGACTAAACCGGAACTAAACCAGGACTGAACCAGGACTAAACCAGGACTAAACCAGGAATAGACCAAGACTAGACTAGGGCTAAACTAGGACTAAAACCAGAATTAAACCAGGACTAGATTAGGATCAAACAAAGATTAGACTAAGAGTAAACCAGGACTAAACCGGGACTAAACCAGGACTACACCGGGACTAAAACCAGGACTAAACCAGGACTAGACTTGGGCTCACTGGAGAAATGCTGGAAAAATAAGTGCATATTATAAATGCTGAGAATCAGATGAAAACGATTCGAATAAACAAATTTGCAGAACGACTTTTGAATATGATTAAAATGAGCGTTTCTACATTTGGGCCTTTTCACTTTCTGAGCGACATTTGAACCTCAACGGTTTTTCTCATGAAGGAGTCGGTTCTGTCTCAGAGTCACAGCTCCAGACTCGTGTCCGTCTGAAAACCTCCGGCTCCACGTTTCTGTCCCAAAATGTGAATCCGACAACTTTGTGTGAGAAGAGACGAGTTCTACAGGTTCAAACAGACGTCTCCTGGTTTGAAAACAGAGAGATTTTCAGCAGATTTGACCTGATTTCCTGATCTGAAGCTCGTCCCATTATTGAGAAATGCACAGTCGAAAAGACCAGGACCAGGACCAGGACCAGGACCAGGACTGAACCAGGACTGAACCAGGTCTAAACCAGGTCTAAACCAGGTCTAGTTTGTTTACTTGTTCATTGGTCCCTGTTGTTTACAGTGAGTTCAGATGAAAATGTCTCATGTGGAGCAGTCGCTCTGTCCTCTGTCTGTTTCTCCCTCTCTCTTCTCTCTCTCTCTCCTCTCTCTCTTCTCCTCTTTCTCTCTCTCTTCTCTCTCTCGTCTCTCTCTCTTCTCCTCTTTCTCTCTCTCTTCTCTCTTCTCCTCTCTCTCTCTTCTCCTCTTTCTCTCTCTCTCTTCTCCTCTTTCTCTCTCTCTCTTCTCCTCTTTCTCTCTCTTCTCCTCTTTCTCTCTCTTCTCCTCTTTCTCTCTTCTCTCTTTCTCCTCTTTCTCTCTCTCCCTCTCTCTCTCCTCTCTCTCTTCTCCTCTTTCTCTCTTCTCCTCTTTCTCTCTCTCTCTTCTCCTCTTTCTCTCTCTTCTCCTCTTTCTCTCTCTTCTCTCTCTCTCTTCTCCTCTTTCTCTCTCTCTCTTCTCTCTCTCTCTCTCTCTCTCTCTCTCTCTCTCTCTCTCTCTCTCTCTTCTCTCTCTCTCTTTCTTTTCTCTCTCTCTCCTCTTTCTCTCTCTTCTCCTCTTTCTCTCTCTTCTCCTCTCTCTCTCTCTTCTCCTCTCTCTCTCTTCTCCTCTTTCTCTCTCTCTCTCTCCTCCTCTTTCTCTCTCTCTTCTCCTCTTTCTCTCTCTCTCCCCCTCTCTCTTCTCCTCTTTCTCTCTCTCCCTCTCTTCTCTCTCTCTTCTCCTCTTTCTCTCTCTCTTCTCCTCTTTCTCTCTCTCTCCTCTCTCTCTTCTCTCTTTCTCTCTCTTCTCCTCTTTCTCTCTCTCTCTTCTCTCTCTCTCCTCTCTCTCTTCTCCTCTTTCTCTCTCTTCTCCTCTCTTTCTCTCTCTTCTCTTTCTCTCGCTCTCTCTCTTCTCTCCTTCACTCTCTCTCTCTTCTCTCTTCTCTTCTCTCTCTCTCTTCTCTCCTCTTTCTCTCTCTCTTCTCTCTCTCTCTTCTCTCACTCTCTCTCTCTCTCGCTCTTCTCTTCTCTCTCTCTCTTCTCTCCTCTTTCTCTCTCTCTTCTCTCTCTCTCTTCTCTCTCTCTCTCTCAGTTCTTCTGTGTGAAAAAGCTCCAGACGAACTGAAACACTTCATAAAGTCACTGTCACAGAACTCAACAAACCAGAGCCGGACCCAGACCCAGACCCGGACCCAGACCCGGACCCGGATCCAGACCCAGACCCAGATCCAGACCCAGACCCAGACCCAGACCCGGACCCGGACCCAGTCCAGTCCCGGGTTTTACAGAACCACACGGAGCCGCTCCACAGAGTCTAGAACAAAAGACTCAGTGGCGCTGGTTCTGGTTCCAGCAGATTTCACGGATAAAGATTCGATTTCTTTAATTCTCTCCAAAGTGGGTCACAAATACAGGTCCAGACCCGCCGAACAGAACCACCAATACCAGGGTCACAAACAGGTCCAAAACTAAACCAGGTCTATCCAGATCCCGACCAGGATTAAACCAGGGACCTGTTACAGGAGCCCGTAAATATGATCCTGAAAGAAACAAACCCAGAACCAGAACCAGCATCTGGGCCCAAACCGGGTCCAAACCGGGACCAAACCGGGTCTAAACCGGGTCGTGCTGAGCGGACTGGACCGCGTATAAACGTGAATAAACGCGTATGACGCGGTCTCCTGATGCGGTACCGTCAGCGCTGCGTAAAGCGCGTCCAAAACACAAACAAAAGACCCGAACCAGAACCAGGATCCGGGTCCAGAGCCTGAGCCCGGGCTCTGAGCTCCTATTCTGACGCTGTCGCTCCTTTCTTTACGCGCAGCTGTTTTTCCGCGTCTGCCGCGGCTCGTAAACACTCAGCCCGGGCTGTTCCGGCGGTACCGCGGCTCCGGCGGTACCGGGGCTCCGACGGTACCGGGCTCCGGAGGGGCTCTTACCGTGTCGGCGCTGGTCAGCACGGCCGCGGTCAGGGACTGTCCCGGAGCCTCTCCGCTGGCTCCCTCCGACGCCATCTTCGAAGTGGAGCGGCGCGCTGAAGCGAGGCGCATCCGGCGCGTTAAGTCCCGCGGCGCTGGAGCATGAAGCGGCCCGGGCGGAGCGGCGGGTCTGGGCGGAACACGGGCTGACGGGGCGCGGGGACGCGGTAGTGTCCGGCCGCGGTGTCGGTTCGTGGGGAAGCAGGGGCCGGTGGGTGGGCCTCTGGAGCGGGGGGCGTGAACGACGGAGACTCGTAAAATCCAGCGGTGCGTCGCGCTCAAACCCACGCACCGTGACTGACAGCGGCATCTGAGGCTCCGGGAGGCGGGACCGGGAGGAACCGGGCCAGGAGGGACCAGGAGGGACCAGGATGGACCAGGACCCTCCAAGTGCGTTTAACACAATTATACAGATAAAAAAGGAGATGAACTCGGCCCCAGACGCGCTCCGCTCCCTGCAGCTCATTCAGAGGCTCTGAGGGAAAAGCTGAAGTTTTGTCCTGAGACGGAGAAACCAGGACTTAACTAAATAAAAGAAACACTGGGTTTGAGTGCGGAATTAAGGGAAATGAACATGAGTCAGTATTATCACGTTTTCTTTGTATTTTGGTCGTTTTTAAGCAGCTTTTCTGTATTTTCCCCAAACACGCGTCAGTTTCAGCCTCTTCAGGATCAGACGGGGACATTTCCGGTATAAAACTGGGACAAATCAGTGTTTTTGTATAAATCTTTGGGACACGGGCTCTAAAGTAAATAATTCTCTCAGACATTTTGGTGTAAACAGTTTTTTCATGACCCTGTTGTTCCGGAGCTGCAGATGTTGAGCTGCAGATGTGAAGTCAGGATTAAGAGGATCTGATCACGAGACTCACATTTAACAGATTTAGGTCACAGAAAACACCAGAGAACAGACACCAGGCCTGTACATACTAATGATACCGATACTGATACTGATACTGACCTACCGATACTACCGATACTGATACTGATCTGCTGCTCTCTCGTCCACAAGAGGGAAAAACTGAAAAATCTAAAGTCTGACGCGGATAAACAAATCCTGCTGCACATTTAAAGCTGCACTACGTCACTTTTCGGGTAGGAGGAGTCCCCCTTTGTCACCATGGAGACGCAGCTGACTCGTCTTGTGTCCTATTTCTATAAAAATACCTTGAAGAACATGGATTCTTCCCGTGTGTCTTCGCCTCTCCGCTGATCTGATCTGTAACTTGGAGTTTAAAGCTGAACTGTGGAACATTCCAGAGCAAAGCCACGAGCGGGATCTGCCGAGAGAAAGAAATGTGCATAATTGTTTCTTTCTAATTGTTCTTCTGGCATTTATGACGTCGCTTTGACCAAAACACAGACCCGCAGATCCTCCGCGGCTCAGTGGCGCCGCCTGGTGTTTGGAGACAGAAGAGATTTTTAAATTAAACTGTGTTTTTATTTCGTTTTTTGTTCATTTTAAAGCGTCATTACAGCTCTGCAAATGCACCTGAAAACACACAAACACAAGGAGTTAAGAAATTTACCTTCATCCATCCATCCTTTTCAACATTATTATATACACATACACACATAAACATAAACATACATATACAGTTATGGAAAAAAATTAGAGCAGTTTCTCTGATTTTCCTACTTATCAGTTTGTGTTTGAGTAAAATGAACATTTTAGTTTCATTCTATAAACGACTGACAACATTTCCCCCAAATTCCAAATAAAAATATTGTCATTTCGAGCGTTTATTTGCAGAAAATGACACAAAAAAAAAAAAAAAGATTAAATGTTTTCAGAGCTGAAATAATGTGAAGAAAACAGGATCATCTTCATTTAAACCAACACAACACTGATGTTTGAGCTGAGGAAGAGCTCAGAAATCAACATTTGGTGGAATAATAATAATGTTTTTTCTCCTGTTCCTCCTTAAATCAGGTTTGGTTCAGGTGATCTCCTCCTCAGAGCCTCATGAAGCAGAACGAGGGGAGTTTGTGTTGACGCTGGAATAAAACGACTATTTTTGTCCAGAGCTGGATTTACACACACATGTACATATACTCCTAAAATATCAAATGGAAATAACAATAAAAATCTCAGTCGTCTTCTGCCAAATTAAAATTCTGTACAAAAAGTTTCAGGATCCCAAACATCATCAAACAATTGAATCTTTCCTAAAGCGTGAGATCTTTTCCAAAAGAAAAACTATGAGCATCTGTTTTACCCCAAGTTTTTATCCAAAATATTGCAATTGTTTTGGTTTGTTTTTTGCTTGTAAAAAAACACATATTAATTATAATTTGTTCACTTTTAGTAGTAACTTGTCTTTTGTAGGATATAGACCTGAAAACACAGTGGGATTTGTTGGAATTTTCTTTGAAACAATCATCTCTCCCACTTCTCTGACTTGAACACAGTGATTCAACAGCTTTAACAGAGTCACTGGGCCTTTCTGAAGGGTTTGAACTTTAACGCAGACCTGCAGCTTCAGACATCATTAAAGCCTTCAAAGAAAATCCAGTCCTGCCTCAGATGCATCAGACCTGTGATTATGAGCCAGACAAACATTATGGGCGGTTTCAGGATCTACTGTCTGTTAGTTTGTCCGTCAAACTCTACGTTTCTCGTGTCACTGAATCTCCGGTGCTCTGGGATGACCTGGTTTACGCCTCTCACCTTCCACAGACACAAGACGCCGTTTACACGACTGACAGATTCTGAGAGACTTTTACCAACTCGGTGGAGAAGGAGAATCCACGACTCAAACTGAACTAAGTCAGTGTCCAGAGCTGCATTTTCCAACATTTATTCCAGTTTTACAGGTAAACATCAAAGGTGCCTGACCGAGGTCTGCAGCTGCTTCTCCTGAAGAAAAGCCCTGGTCTACTGCACCGTCCCGTTTATGCCCCAAATGCCCCACGGACTAAACCAACACAGACACCAACACCAGCGCAGCGGCTCACGTCTCACAGCAGAAGGTTCTGGGTTCGATCCCCGGGTCGTCCGGGCCTTTCTGTGTGGAGCATGGATGAGTTTCCTCCAAAACCCAGAACCTGCTGTAGGGGTGTGAGTGAGGGGCAGATGGGGCAGATGGGGCAGAGGGGCAAAGGGGCAGATGGGGCAGAGGAGGCAGATGGGGCAGAGGGGTAGAGGGACAGATGGGGCAGATGGGGCAGAGGGGGCAGAGGGGTAGAGGGACAGATGGGACGGAGGGGCAGATGGGCAGAGGGGGCAGATGGGGCAGAGGGGTAGAGGGACAGATGGGACGGAGGGGCAGATGGGCAGAGGGGGCAGATGGGGCAGATCAGCATCTGTGCCTCTGTCATTCTGCCCCAGGGCAGCTGTGGCTGCAGGTGTTTAACCAGCAGCAGGTCTGAGTGAGTGAAGAAGCTCTGATAATAAAGCGTGTGTAAAGTCTCTTTGGGGACGTGTGTAAAGTCTCTTTGGGGACGTGTGTAAAGTCTCTCTGGGGACGTGTGTAAAGTCTCTTTGGGGACGTGTGTAAAGTCTCTTCGGGGACGTGTGTAAAGTCTCTTTGGGGACGTGTGTAAAGTCTCTTTGGAGAAATAAACACTTAGAAAAGGTGCTAAAGGTCAAGAAGACAAACGAGACTAAACACGTCTTTTCCACTTCTGTCTTTGCTACATATAAATCCTCACAAATCCATCTCTTCCAAAGTATTTCTGTCATGTATTGCACATGTTTTAAATAATCGAATATGATCATAAAAAGGAGAAAGACATAAGAATCAAAAGAATAAAAAGGCAGACAAGAAATTATCGGTAAAATAAAATACTCTGAGAAACAAAACTCTATATGGACATTAAAACATTTCTTGTGTTTCTGATTTACACTGAGTCACTTTAAGAAAAGTCAAATAAAAACGTTCTCTTCAGTCCTCGTACGTAAAAGTAAATCCATTTATGGTAGTGGGTTTCTGTTGGATTTCTAAAAAGTTATAAGTCATGGCGTGTCTGACGGCCTCGGCTCGTCCGCTTCCCTCCGCCTCACACGGATCCACGTCCGGCTGCGGAAAAGCGGCTCCGGGCCCCACGTCGCCCTCCGCGCTCCACTCGGGGAAGTACTCGTCCCCCAGATCCACGCAGACGTTGTGCAGGACGCAGCAGGCGGACACCAGGCCGGGCATCGCCGTCACCTCGATGTCCTTCCTCTTCTGCAGACAGCGCCACCTGCCTCTGAGGCGGGAGAAGGCGGCGTCGACCACGGAGCGCGCGGCGTTCAGGCTGTAGGTGAAGCGGCGCTGCTGCGGCGACAGCTCCGGGGAAAGAGCGAAGCCCGTCAGCAGCCACGGTTTGAGAGGGAACGAAGAGTCGCCGATCAGATGCAGCGGGATCTCCACACCGTTCAGCACCACCGACTTCTGCAGCGACAGGAGAGTCGTCACCATCATCACCATCACCATCACCACCACCACCACCATCACCATCATCACCATCACCACCACCACCACCATCATCACCATCATCATCATCATCATCATCATCATCATCATCACCATCATCACCATCACCATCACCATCATCACATCACCATCACCATCACCATCATCATCATCACCATCATCACCATCATCATCATCATCACCTTCTTTATTTACAAAGATACAAAGACAATTTGCAAGTATTTCAGCTTTAACACCCAAGAAGCTCCAACAGCTCATGAAAGGCTCAGACTAACGTGACAATGTTCTGACCCATGAACCCATTCACCCCATCAGCCCATTAACACCCTGAAGTTCCTGTGTGTCCAGTAAATGGTCCATCACTCAGCATCCAAAGAAAATTGCACGTTACCAGTGCAATAATAATAAGAACAGGACATATGACTTACCCAATGACAACATTTCAGTTCTTTAGCCTTTGGGTTTATGCTTCAGTCATAATGTAGGAATAAAATTTGTTTCAAATATATTTTAACTATGTTTAGTGCAGATTGTTTCATGGAGTTTCTCCACGTCGTTCCAAACAGTTGGACCTTTACATGTTATAATTCAATTCAATTCAATTTATTTTGTAGCGCCCAAAATCACAACAACAGTTTCCTCTAAGGGTGTTCCAAGATATGGATGAGTAAAACATACACACAGACATATCAAAACAGGAATAAACAACATTCATGTAAAGCAGCAAATGAAACATGGTCCAGTCATCCCCTGTCCTTAGACCCTCCTTCTCAGCAAGGAAAAACTCCAAAAAACCCAGGGTCCTGGGAAAAAGAAGAAACCTCGGGGAGAACTACAGTGAAGTTATACTAAAGCTTGTCGATTTCAGTTCAGGTTTTTGCCTGTAGATGTTGTTTTGCTCCTGTATTGTGTTTGTCGCAGCAGTTTGGGGAATGAGATGCAGAGTCGATCATTTGTTTTCTACACTATACATCATGCAGCATTATAAAAATGTCGCTCTCAGTGAGCTTCAGAAGCTTGAGCCTGTAAAAAAGAGGCTCAGAGGGAGAATTAGAGTCAGACCAGGATATAGCACGAATCACTTTCATTGGAGAGTCACTAATGTGAGAAGATAACTTGGATAAGTGTTGCACCGTGTGACGTTACAGTGATTAAGACGAGATTCAAATAGAGACTGAAACAGGAAGTTCTCCTCACAAACACCTGGAGTTTTGTTTCATTCACACGTTTAACGCACAAACCTGCACATTTACTCAAACTGAAAACACTCCCCCTTCTCCACTGTGTTTTTAAACTCCACATTCACTTATGCAGCTTCAGGTGCTAAAGGAAAAATGATCCAACTGCAGTGAAGAAAACGAAATAAGTGAATCATGGACTAAAATAATAATAATGCATCAGTTTAATACAGCGCTTTTCTGGACACTCAAAGACGCTTTACAGATCATTATTCATTCACTCCAGACCCAGTGGTGTAAACTACTATTGTAGCCACAGCTGCCCTGGGGCAGACTGACGGAAGCGAGGCTCCAATCTGCGCAATCGGCCCCTCCGACCACCACCACCATTCACACCACTTTCATACTAGGCAATGTGGGTGATGTGCCTTACCTAAGGACACAACGACAGTTTTTGCCACTGGCCCCACTGTGGCACCTGGAATTCCTTGTGGTCTCCCATCCAAGTACTAACCAGGCCCGGCCCTGCTTAGCTTCTGAGATCTGACGGGTTCAGGCTTTGATGAGCCGGTATGACCACAAAGCTCGATGGCCTCAGCTCGAGGAAGTGTTTCTGTAGGACAGAAGTGTTTTTTTTATTTATTTATTTTATTTATTTATTTATGGGACAGTGCACATTAATCAACATTTACATGTAAATATGCCAGAATTAGCCAGACGGCTTTTTTTCATCTGTAGTCCCAGGACAGATGTTGGGTGTCCAACATGTTTTAGGGGGGAAACCGGAGCACCCGGAGGAAACCCATCCAGACACAGGGAGAACATGCAAACTCCACACAGAAAGGCCCGGGCGACCCAGGGATCGAACCCGCAACCTTCTTGCTGTGAGGCCTGAGTGTTGCCACTCAGCCACCGTGCCGCCGTTTTTGTAGGACAGAAGTGTTTCTGTAGGACAGAAGTGTTTTTGTGGGACAGAAGTGTTTTTGTGGGACAGAAGTGTTTTTGTAGGACAGAAGTGTTTTTGTAGGACAGAAGTGTTTTGTAGGACAGAAGTGTTTTGTAGGACAGAAGTGTTTTGTAGGACAGAAGTGTTTCTGTAGGACAGAAGTGTTTTGTAGGACAGAAGTGTTTCTGTAGGACAGAAGTGTTTTGTAGGACAGAAGTGTTTTGTAGGACAGAAGTGTTTCTGTAGGACAGAAGTGTTTTGTAGGACAGAAGTGTTTCTGTAGGACAGAAGTGTTTTGTAGGACAGAAGTGTTTTTGTAGGACAGAAGTGTTTTTGTAGGACAGAAGTGTTTCTGTAGGACAGAAGTGTTTTTGTGGGACAGAAGTGTTTTTGTAGGACAGAAGTGTTTTTGTAGGACAGAAGTGTTTTGTAGGACAGAAGTGTTTTGTAGGACAGAAGTGTTTTGTAGGACAGAAGTGTTTCTGTAGGACAGAAGTGTTTTGTAGGACAGAAGTGTTTCTGTAGGACAGAAGTGTTTTGTAGGACAGAAGTGTTTTGTAGGACGTGAGGCTCGTCCACGCTGCAGTTACGGCTCCAGCACCGGAGAGTTCCCAGGGTCATGAATATAAATGAGTTTGTGGGACCTTCTTGGTGTTTCCGCTTCAGGGTCATTCCACATTAAATCTCCAAACGCTCGAGAAAATTCCAGGAGCTTCACACATTTTCCAATAAGAAAAGTCCCAAATTTGAGCTCTAACTCCTCATAGTTTTGTCATTAAAAGTGATTTTGTCAACTCCCCCCTGACCTGTTTCGAGCAGAGTTTTCTGAGGAGCCACTTTCAGATTCTGTGTCTAAAAAACTATTTAAGGTCCTTCAAATGTTCAAGGGTTAAAATTTGGCAAATGCACTTGTAGAATCTCTACTTTTACACATGGTTTACCCTTTTGGTTTATCACAGATTTCTGGAGCTTGAATTTGCTCAAAAATTCTCCTCTTGAACTCTGAGGGCATCTGTGAAGGACTGTGGAAAGAACCTTCATCTTCCCAACACACGCTGCACTTTGGATGATAAAACCCTCTGTGATGAACGCTCTAGAAGATATTAAGGTTTAAAAATGAAAAAAAAACACTCATTTGGTGCCATCTTTACCGTGTTATACCAAAAAAATGACAGCGTCCACCAACATTAAATGGACTGTTACAGAAAGATTAGATTCTGTTTTTTAACATGTTCAAAATTTGTGATGATGTTCTGCCTGAACAGAATTTAATCTTTCTGTAACCGTCCATTTAATGTTGGTGGACGCTGTCATTCTTTTGGTATAACAGGGTATATATTTGGTATATTTTCTTCTTCATTGTGCATTTTTTGGCTGGTGCAGCTTAAGCCCTGTTCACATGGGATCAGTGTGACCTGTGGACCTTTGGTGATCTGTGATAAATGTGGAAGACGCCTGAGATCTGAACCCCGTCTGAATGCGTCACGTCTGTAATGTGTAAAGCGAAAATTCCACTGCAAATAATCGACTATATTTCACCAAACACACGTCCGGTCAGAACACTCGTCTCATGTGAAGCTGCAGCTCAGTGTTTGCACCTTTTCTATCTCTTTCTTTTCTTTCAATCTCTTTAAACTAGAGGAATTTACAGACTTCACTTATCGTGCGGATGCTCTGCAGGTAACACAGGAGAGGCGGTGATTTGCACATTACCCGGCGTCTCCAGGTTGTACTTATCCCGCGTGAATTGGGTTTTACGCTCTAGAAACTTCGGCAATGTAGAAACTGCAGCGTGGCGGCTCCACACTGACCTCTGGAGGGAACAGCGCCCCCTGCAGCTGGTCCTCGGCCTTCAGGAGCAGGTCTGAGCTGGACAGAACTGTGGCGTTGGAGCTGCTGCCGGGCCAGCCCGCGTACACGTGCGTGAAACTGAGAGGAAAACACAAAAACACGCACACGGTCAAAAGAGGGAAAAGGCCGAGTAACAGGAGCACAGAATGAAGCAAATCTGTTCAAATCAGCCCCACGTTATGCGGAAAAATGTCAGATTTGCTCCTCTGAAGCCGGAACTTTGCTCCAAACCAACAGACTTTTCTTTGCTGCAGACTCGCGTTCATCACTGATCATCAGAATGTCCATCACACAGATTCATTACTGATCTCCACAACTTATCGTTCGTTAAATGCGATGGAACAATCGTTTTTGGAGGTCGATATTTATGATGGGAACTATTATTATTTCTCTGAGCTCATAAGTTCTGTGCCGTCTGTTGGATAAATAACTTCAGTTAAACGGGGAGAATTTAGCCCCACATAAAATAATATAACCTGAATAAGATGAATAACTTTAATTTACTTAAAGATCCTGTGCCTGATTTTATCCCTGTGTATTTGAGCAAAATTCAGACATGAACAGATACGGTATAAGTGAGTCTTGAGGTCAAAATGTCCACCGAGTTCTGTCTGCATCCAGTTCTAAAGTTTTATTAACCGATAATCAGCTTCTAACAAATGTTTCAGATATTCCTGCATCAGGGCTTTATTCTCTCAGTGGTACAAACTAGTTTTAATATTATTCTTGATCATTTTTATCGTCTCCTGTAAAATATCGTACTAAAGAACAGGGCTGGGGGATAAAAATCGTGATCTGGAAAATCACAGTCTGAATGTTTTGGAAGATCGTTCACCGATAATTACGGAGGCTCGATTACGGAAATGGAACCGACGGAATTTTTTAGTTACACGATGCGTTTACTCAGCATTTCTCTCTCAAAAAAAGACTGTGTCACTGATAATTTACACAAAACTTTCAAACAGAACATAAATCTAAGCTCCACACATGTTCCTGAGAGCGGTTTTACGGCGTACGGAACATCAAATGAATAAAATAAACTTTGAACATGAAGTAAGACAGAGAAAAACCAAAAAATCACCGACTGAAACACTTGATATGAAAACGATCTCATGGATATATAGACAAACTTTTAGTGAATTACACTTCACATTTTCTTATTTAACTGTTTGAACATTTAGTGTTTTGCATTTTATTTATTTTCTTACACTCTGTAAAGCACTTTGTGATTTTACCTGTGAAAGGTGCTACAGAAAGAAACTTTACTTCTTTGTTTTGCATGTTTTAAGTGTTTTAGTAAATCTACCTGGTGCATTACAGATAAAATGTATTATTATTATTCTAAACTATATCCAGCTGTTCCACAGTCTCTAGATTCAAAAAATAAAACAAATATACTTATTGATATAAAAAGTATCTAAAATATACTTTATTAAGCTTTATATTTATTTATTTAAATCGTTTTAACTCGATTATCTGAGTTTGGAGATTGTTTGACACAAATCGAAATCATGATTAAAATTCAGTTCATTGGCCAAACTTAACCCCATATAAGAATAAGTCAAATTAAACTAAACATGAATAAATAAAATAAGCCTCTTCGTTCCTCGTCTGTTCCTTATTCCTAAAGGTAAAAGCGTCTCACTGCAGGTCCTGGTCCACCACGGCCTGCAGAATCACCGAGTACCAGCCGCCGGAGTTCAGGAAGTCCTGCGGGTTTAGTCTGGGGCCCACGATGGGGAAGTGCGTGGCCCCGATGGCCCCGGCGCACTGGGGGTATCCCCGCTCCCTGAAGGCGCTGACGGCCGCCTCCAGCTTCTCCCCCCGCGGAAACACAACCGACTTCTTCAACAGTTTGTTCACGATGGCCGTGGTGACCTGCCACAGCCAGAACACACAGAAGATCAGAACACACAAAAAACACATTCAGCTCAGTATGAACAGGTTATTCTGCACAAACTACACATGAATAATCACTTTGTGACTTTTTCACATTCTACTAGAGCTGTCAATAGTGTCAAAAATCAGAAAAATATAAGTTTATTAGAAAGAAATCTAAGCATCGCTGTTGTTTTTTTTGTTTTGTTTTTTGTTTGAACATTTTAAGTACAGCTCTGGACAAACATAAGAGACGCTGCAAAATGATCCGTTTCTCTGATTTTCCTACTTATCGGTTTGTGTTTGAGTAAAACGAACATTTCAGTTTCATTCTATAAACTCCTGACAACATTTCTCCCAAATTCCAAATAAAAATATTGTCATTTCGAGCGTTTATCTGCAGAAAATGACAAAAAAAAAAAGAGACAATGTTTTCTGAGCTCAAATCATGTGAAGAAAACAGGATCATCTTCACTTTAAAACATCACAATCCTGATGTTTGAGCTGAGGAAGAGCTCAGAAATCAACATTTGGTGGAATAATAATAATGTTTTTTCTCCTGTTCCTCCTTAAATCAGGTTCGGTTCAGGTGATCTCCTCCTCAGAGCCTCATGAAGCAGAACGAGGAGAGTTTGTGTTGACGCTGGAATAAAAGGACTGAACACACAAAGAGACGCTGAGTTCAGGAAAAACATGCAGCGACCTCTGATTTTTTTACTCAGCTGTACGTCGTCCCTCCTAAATAAATCAACAGTCACACTGTAGTAGAGATTTAAGCTCAACAAAACCTGATTTATGGAAGTCTAAACTCTAGATTCATATAAAATAGTTACAAACAATTATTAGAATTATTATAATTTTGATAATAAACTGTAGTATTGTTATTGTAGTGGAGGATTGTGGCTGATTTTTGTCCAAATACTCGTCTCTAATCCAGCCATTTCCTGGCTCAAAAGATCACACTGAGCCCAAACAGAGAAAAATAAACTACATTTAACAGAATTTATATTTTTTTTAGATTTACATGTTAAAAATGTATAATTCTGCCTGGAGGCTTCATACTTATATAAAGCAACACATTTAAACTAAAGTTATAATCCTGATATCAAGTTTGATTTTGTTTTAAGGCTGCCGCACTGCAGGTCTTAAACGATCTTTAAATGTGCGACACAAAACTCCACAGACACGAGGAGAATCTTAGAGACTTGAAATCTTTGCTCTTAGATGCAGCAGGATCTGTGTGAGGAGCACAGGGTCTAAAACTGTGAGTTTCCTCCAGTAAAACCAGTCGCTGTGAGACTCTGAAGTGTCCACAGATCAGACTCTGCACTTCCACTTCAGACACAAACTGTGGGATTATTATGTGTGAAATGTGGAGCCACACTTCAGGTCCAGGGTTTTTAAAGCAGAAAAGAGGAGATAAAGTCCACAGGAAGTAGAGTCACTGTGGATGAAACAGACACACGGAGGAACTGTCCACACTTTTACTTTAAAGAACCAAGAAAACTGGACTCACAGAGCGGATCTGTGGACTGGGGGCAGGATTTACAGAGGAGAAATTCTGTGGATGTGGATGAGACGCTGCACTTTAAATGTACCACTTTACAGAGGAATAAAGTCTTTATTTTCTCTGTATTGTTTGTTGTGTCTCTGTGTTGTGGCTCCTCTGATGCTCTGGTTTATCGTCTGTTATCGAAGCGTCGCTGATGTTCGGTGGTTTCGATCTGACACATGAGGAGCAGCGGCTTCAGAATCACACACAAAGACACAAAGTCGGGTCACGTCCCTGAACTCGAGGAGAAGAAATCGCAGCTAAAATCGGACAAATTCTCCTGTCGTGTGTGGAAACCTTTAACCTCTGGACTTTACTTTGGGACCCCTGAACTGCACCTGTACGTTTCTCTGACCCATACGTTTCTCTGACCCGTACGTTTCTCTGTGCGTTTCTCTGACCCGTACGTTTCTCTGTGCGTTTCTCTGACCCGTACGTTTCTCTGACCCGTACGTTTCTCTGACCCGTACGTTTCTCTGACCCGTACGTTTCTCTGTACGTTTCTCTGACCCGTACGTTTCTCTGTACGTTTCTCTGACCCGTACGTTTCTCTGACCCGTACGTTTCTCTGTACGTTTCTCTGACCCGTACGTTTCTCTGTGCGTTTCTCTGACCCGTACGTTTCTCTGTACGTTTCTCTGACCCGTACGTTTCTCTGTGCGTTTCTCTGACCCGTACGTTTCTCTGACCCGTGCGTTTCTCTGACCCGTACATTTCTCTGACCCGTACGTTTCTCTGACCCGCGCGTTTCTCTGACCCGTGCGTTTCTCTGACCCGTGCGTTTCTCTGACCTGGCGCAGGATGATGCAGACGGTGGTGACGCCGACGCCGAACCGCTCGGCGATGTGCCTGTACTCCTCCCCGCGGCCGTACCACCAGAGGGCGATGGCGAGGCGGCGGCGGGCGTCGATGGGCAGGCGGATGTGCGTCTTCTTCCGGGTGATGGACGACTCGAGCAGCTGCAGGAGGCGGGCGAAGGTGGCGCGCGTGACCCGAAACTGGGCCTTCCACTCCTCGTCCGGGAAGCGCTGAGCCGCCTGCCAGAAACCGCCTGGAAAACAAGAACCAGTCGCCTCTTTGCTTTGGTCCAAATAATTTAGATTTTACAGAGTCACCTGAGGGCACCCAGTTCCTCTTTAAATCCGGTTTAAATCTTGGTTATTTTCGACCTGGTTACACATATTTAGTTTAGTCCAACATGTCACAATCACATATTTAATCTGCTTTGACTGAGTCCTGGTAAAGTCCTGGTAAAGTCCTGGTTTATCCCTGCTTCAAATCCTTGTTCAGCCCTGATTTGGTTTTGAGTTTAGTCCTGGTTTAGTGGTGTTTTGACAGGTAGTTTAGTCTTCGTTTAGTCCTGGTAAAGTCCTGGTTTATCCCTGCTTCAAATCCTCGTTCAGCCCTGATTTTGATCTTAATTTAATCATCATGAGGCAAATTTACTCCTTGTTTAGTCCTGTTCACACTCGTTATCCTTTATTTAGTCCTGGTTTGTCTGAGCCATAGTTTAGTCCTCGAGCCCTTGTTAAATTCTGGTTTAGTCCAGGTTTAGTCTCGTCTCAGAATCGTCCTTGTTTAGTCTTGGTTTAGACCTAGTTTGAGCCCTGGTTAAGTCCTGATTTTAGTCCAAGAATAGGTCTAGTTTAGTCCAGTTTTTGCCCAAGAATTGTCTTGGTTTAGTCCTGGTTTAGTGCTGGTTTAGTGCTGGCTTGAGACCGTCTTAAATCCTGGTTTAGTCCAGGATTAGTCCTAGAATAGTGCTTGTTTAGCCCTGATTTAGTGGTAGTTTGAGAGGTAGTTTAGTCCTGGTTCAGTCCTGGTTCAGTCTTGGTTTAGTCCTGGTTCAGTCTTGGTTTAGTCCTGGTTCAGTCCTGGTTTAGTCCTGGTTCAGTCTTGGTTTAGTCCTGGTTCAGTCTTGGTTTAGTCCTGGTTCAGTCCTGGTTTAGTCCTGGTTTAGTCCTGGTTTAGTCCTGGTTTAGTCCTGGTTCAGTCCTGGTTTAGTTCTGGTTTAGTTCTGGTTTAGTCCTGGTTCAGTCCTGGTTTAGCCTCAGAATAGTCCTTGTTTGGGTCCGGGTTAAGTCCTGGTAAAGACCCGGTCCTTCACTAGTCCTTTAGTCCGGTTTTACCTCCGTCCAGGGGCCGGTCCCGGCTCCAGATCTCTCGGGGTTTGGACTGGACCAGGCTGAGGACCCCCGCCACGGCCGCCAGCAGCAGCTCCTTCCTCCGCCGCAGGAAGAGCCGCAGCCTCCGGGCCCGAGCCTCCGCCTCCCGGAGCCTCCGCCGCCGCATCTCCGCCGTCCGCAGCAGGAACAGCTCCAGGACCCGGGGATCCAGGCCCCGGGCATCCAGGCCTCGGGCATCCAGGCCCCGGGCATCCAGGGCCGGGGCGAGGCTCGGGTCCGCGGCGCCCAGGCAGGAGAGCAGAGAGTCTCGCAGAGAGTCCCGTACAGGGTCTCTGTCGGACGCCATCTTGGAACGGACCAAAACAAAGCGTCTTCTTCGGGCAAAACAGACCGGAAATGGCCGGAGCAGCGCCACCCGGCGGACACAGGTGAGTATGACTGGGTTAGTATGTAGTGTGTAATTTATTTCGCTCCATGAAAATATTTAAGCTCCAGCATTGAACAGAAGAAACCACATCATTTGTCATTTGTCTACGTAATAAACAGGAGTGAAATTTACGTTTTTATCTTCTTTCTGCTTCTTCTCCAGAAAAGGGCTTTTCTGTTCTGTCCTACAAAGACAAACGCTGTAACATCAGGTTTGGTCAAAAATGAGTTCAGGTCATTTTGGGTTTGAGACCTTTATCATGTGAATAAATGGATGTTTGACCCTTATTTGGCAGTTCCTGAGCTCTGCCATTGGATCAGGAACGGCCATTTTGAGCTCAATATTTTTCCACATACAAATATTTCTTCATTATAGCAGCTTGTTGTCACATTTTAGGAGCCCTGTTACACTTTTGTCTGGACTAAACAGAAATTCTGGTTATTTTTCCCAGTTTGCTCTGGTGAGTTCGGGTCTTTTTGCTTCGTCGGACAGTGTAGTTCAGTGTGTGTGTCGTGTGTGTGATTAGTGTTTCTCTCTTGGCACAAACTCGAAATAAAAACAAATCAAATCACACACAGGTCTGCAGTCACAGGGGAGAAATTTACAACATTTAAGAAAAATGATTTTAAGTGAACAAGTGAAGTAAAATATAACTGAGATAAATTAACTATAACTGTTCATTTTTCACTTTTTATCATATTAACACTGTGGTACATAAATCATCCAATCAAACCAAACTGAACGTTTTCTATTTATTTATTTATTTAAATTTAATGCCATACTTTGGAACATTCCAGCAAAGCCATATCATCTGGACCTGCAGATCATCACCAGAGAAGAGAATAAACATGTTCATTTAAAGAGCCCAAAGAACACGATTTTCTGTTTTCTGTTCTGATGTTGTTTCCTCATCACAAACACACCTCATGTGTTGTTTGATTCACTTTGTGATGTCATCATGTGGTGATACAGGGAATCCTCCGCTGTGTTTTGAACTGTGTGGTCAGATCATCGTGTCAGGACGTGGATGGAGACGATGGGAACAGCAGGGGCCACAGGGGCCACAGGGGGGCGCCGGTCACAAACTGTTGTTGTGTCCTTAGGCGAGACACTTCCCCCACACTGCCTGGTGTGAAAGTGTGTGAGGGTCTGAGGGGCCGATGGGGCCGACTGGAGCCTCACTTCTGTCAGCTTCTGTTGCTTTGCCTGTTATGTTCCACAATACGGTATTAAAATGATATAAAATGCATTTATTTTATGTGTATTTCTGTTGCTAAAGTGTCTATTCTAGATTAGGATAGAAAACGGGGTGGGATTAAATGACTTTTCTTCTTCCTCTCCTTTTTTGTTGCTGTTATTTCTATGATGATTTCACTCATGTTTTATGTTCCACTGTAAAAGAATGTACATGTTTTAATTGCCCAAAATAAATACATCACAAAACTTAAATAAATACAAATTGTGCCTGTAGTGGGGCCTCTTCACAGATCTCACCTGTAAATTGCCCAGTGGCTTTTTTCTATGGAGATTAGTTTGGAACATTGGAGGTAAAGTAAGAACATCTGCATGAAAACAAGGACCTCCACCTTAAATCCTGCAGAATAGAAGAACAGAAACAGGTGGTTGTGGAAGTGGCGAGAGTTTTGTCGTCTTTAAGCTCTTAAATGTTTTCTGTGTCAGTTTGTCATTACGAGTGTGAACAGGTTTAATATCCACACACTGTCCCCGCTGCGTCTGGGCTAAAGCGCCATGCGTTCAAGGCCCTGGTGTTTGGCGCTCGCAGGTGTTGACAGCGCCCCCTGTGGCCCTGGTGTTTGGCGCTCGCAGGTGTTGACAGCGCCCCCTGTGGCCCTGGTGTTTGGCGCTCGCAGGTGTTGACAGCGCCCCCTGTGGCCCGCCGGACTCCTGCAGGGGCGGCAGATGAAGCCTGGAGGACACGTGCGGGTTTGGACTCCGCCTCCACAGGTGGGCGGGGACTTCCCAGCATGCACCGCTCCCGCGCAGGTGCGGCCTGAAGGCGTCCGTCTGCTGCGAGGGGCCCCGGCCAGCAGGGGGCCCTCTCGCCCCGGGCCGGAGCTGTCACCAGGAGGAGGAGGAGCAGAAGAAGAACCGCGGGGGATGAGGACCAGAGGAGACGACTCCTGAACGGGCGAAATGTTAAAGCTCAAGAATCGTCAGGGGAAACAGAAATACTTTTAGAACTGTCGCTCCCGTGTGACGCCTCCTGCTCCTCCACAGCTCCTGAAGTAGAAACGCCTCCTCCCACCTCGTCCTTACGCAGAAATCATGTTTGTTCACACGTTAAAGTTTCCCGACGCGTCTTTAGAGCCTTCGCTCGCTTCAGTCGCGCCATCGCTGGAAGAGAGATCTCCAAGAATCACCTTCATTTGTCTTTGCTCCTTTTCCTCTTCTCTTCTTCTTTTAACAACCTCAAAAACAGACTTTCTTCTGCAGCGAACTGGTCGTGGATTCTCGTCCTCCGTCACGACAAACTTTGTGCGAACTGTGAGGAAGCTACAGTCGGAAAAAGACGCTCAGAACCGCCGCGTCGGGCGAGTAAACGGCGTCTCGTGTCTGTGGAATGTCAGGCTTGTTTACAGCCGCTTCCTGTTCAGAGGTCATTTATCATTTATCGGCCGACGCGTCTTTAGACCCTTCGTCCGCTTCAGTCGCGCCATCGCTGAAGAAATCGCCAAGAATCACCTTCATTTGTCTTTGCTGCTTTTCCTCTTCTCTTCTTCTTTCAGTGACCTCAGAAACTTTCTTTTGTGGTGAACTGGTCGTGGATTCTCGACGGCGTCTTGTGTAGAACGAGTGAGAAGAACAAACAGGTCCCAGAAGGTCCAGAGCACCGGAGTCTGTGAAACGAAGAGAGTTTGACTGACAAACTGATGTTTATTTGGCTCCACCACGTCCACAGGTGATTTTCATGACTTTGTTTTTTGGTCGTCATAATCACAAACCTGCTGCGTCACATCACATCACAATTCTTCTGTCATTTCAAATCAGAGTTTGGAGATTTTCACAGAATGTCAAACGTAGCTGCACTTTAAAGCTTTTGTTTTGTTTCACTCATGTTTGAGTAAATCTTTATTATTCGTCTGTTACATCTCCACAGCTCCAAACGCTCTGTTCCACCTGGTGATGTCATGAAGTGGGAGTTTTTAACAGCTCCTTTTACCTTTAGCTGAGTGGAACTCTGCAATTCTGGGATTAAAATGATCTAAACGACGGAGTTTGTGTTTTTAACGTATGAATGAAACAAACACGACTCCAGGAGTTTGTGTCGAGGAAAATCGTGTAAAATAACATCATCAAATACCGACACAAATACAGAGTAATAATCCTGTTCTCAGATTAGGATGAGTATAATACAGAGTAATAATCCTGTTCTCAGATTAGGATGAGTATAATACAGAGTAATAATCCTGTTCTCAGATTAGGATGAGTATAATACAGAGTAATAATCCTGTTCTCAGATTAGGATGAGTATAATACAGAGTAATAATCCTGTTCTCAGATTAGGATGAGTATAATACAGAGTAATAATCCTGTTCTCAGATTAGAATGAGTATAATACAGAGTAATAATCCTGTTCTCAGATTAGGATGAGTATAATACAGAGTAATAATCCTGTCCTCAGATTAGAATGTGTATAATACAGAGTAATAATCCTGTTCTCAGATTAGGATGAGTATAATACAGAGTAATAATCCTGTTCTCAGATTAGGATGAGTATAATACAGAGTAATAATCCTGTTCTCGGATTAGGATGAGTATAATACAGAGTAATAATCCTGTTCTCAGATTAGGATGAGTATAATACAGAGTAATAATCCTGTTCTCAGATTAGGATGAGTATAATACAGAGTAATAATCCTGTTCTCAGATTAGGATGAGTATAATACAGAGTAATAATTAGTATGAGTATAATACAGAGTAATAATCCTGTTCTCTGATTAGGATGAGTATAATACAGAGTAATAATCCTGTTCTCGGATTAGGATGAGTATAATACAGAGTAATAATCCTGTTCTCAGATTAGGATGAGTATAATACAGAGTAATAATCCTGTTCTCAGATTAGAATGAGTATAATACAGAGTAATAATCCTGACTCAGATTAGGATGAGTATAATACAGAGTAATAATCCTGACTCAGATTAGAATGTGTATAATACAGAGTAATAATCCTGTTCTCGGATTAGGATGAGTATAATACAGAGTAATAATCCTGAATGAGATTAGGATTATTATAATAAAGAGTAATAATCCTGTTAAGAGATTAGAATGAGTATAATAAAGAGTAATAATCCTGTCCTCAGATTAGAATGTGTATAATACAGAGTAATAATCCTGACTCAGATTAGGATGAGTATAATACAGAGTAATAATCCTGTTCTCAGATTAGAATGTGTATAATACAGAGTAATAATCCTGTTCTCAGATTAGGATGAGTATAATACAGAGTAATAATCCTGTTCTCTGATTAGGATGAGTATAATACAGAGTAATAATCCTGTCCTCAGATTAGAATGTGTATAATACAGAGTAATAATCCTGACTCAGATTAGGATGAGTATAATACAGAGTAATAATCCTGTTCTCAGATTAGGATGTGTATAATACAGAGTAATAATCCTGTTCTCAGATTAGGATGAGTATAATACAGAGTAATAATCCTGTTCTCAGATTAGGATGAGTATAATACAGAGTAATAATCCTGTTCTCAGATTAGGATGAGTATAATACAGAGTAATAATCCTGTTCTCGGATTAGGATGAGTATAATACAGAGTAATAATCCTGTTCTCAGATTAGGATGAGTATAATACAGAGTAATAATCCTGTCCTCAGATTAGGATGAGTATAATACAGAGTAATAATCCTGACTCAGATTAGGATGAGTATAATACAGAGTAATAATCCTGACTCAGATTAGGATGAGTATAATACAGAGTAATAATCCTGTTCTCGGATTAGGATGAGTATAATACAGAGTAATAATCCTGACTCAGATTAGGATGAGTATAATACAGAGTAATAATCCTGTTCTCAGATTAGAATGAGTATAATACAGAGTAATAATCCTGTTCTCAGATTAGAATGAGTATAATACAGAGTAATAATCCTGACTCAGATTAGAATGAGTATAATACAGAGTAATAATCCTGTTCTCAGATTAGAATGAGTATAATACAGAGTAATAATCCTGTTCTCGGATTAGGATGAGTATAATACAGAGTAATAATCCTGTTCTCAGATTAGGATGAGTATAATACAGAGTAATAATCCTGTTCTCAGATTAGAATGTGTATAATACAGAGTAATAATCTTGTTCTCAGATTAGGATGAGTATAATACAGAGTAATAATCCTGTTCTCAGATTAGGATGAGTATAATACAGAGTAATAATCCTGTTCTCAGATTAGGATGAGTATAATACAGAGTAATAATCCTGTTCTCAGATTAGGATGAGTATAATACAGAGTAATAATCCTGTTCTCAGATTAGGATGAGTATAATACAGAGTAATAATCCTGTTCTCAGATTAGGATGAGTATAATACAGAGTAATAATCCTGTTCTCAGATTAGGATGAGTATAATACAGAGTAATAATCCTGTTCTCAGATTAGAATGTGTATAATACAGAGTAATAATCCTGACTCAGCTTAGGATGAGTATCATACAGAGTAATAATCCTGTTCTCGGATTAGGATGTGTATAATACAGAGTAATAATCCTGTTCTCAGATTAGGATGAGTATAATACAGAGTAATAATCCTGTTCTCAGATTAGGATGAGTATAATACAGAGTAATAATCCTGTTCTCAGATTAGGATGAGTATAATACAGAGTAATAATCCTGTTCTCAGATTAGGATGAGTATAATACAGAGTAATAATCCTGTTCTCGGATTAGGATGAGTATAATACAGAGTAATAATCCTGTCCTCAGATTAGAATGTGTATAATACAGAGTAATAATCCTGTTCTCAGATTAGTATGTGTATAATACAGAGTAATAATCCTGTTCTCAGATTAGGATGAGTATAATACAGAGTAATAATCCTGTTCTCAGATTAGGATGAGTATAATACAGAGTAATAATCCTGTTCTCAGATTAGAATGTGTATAATACAGAGTAATAATCCTGTTCTCAGATTAGGATGAGTATAATACAGAGTAATAATCCTGTTCTCAGATTAGGATGAGTATAATACAGAGTAATAATCCTGACTCAGATTAGAATGTGTATAATACAGAGTAATAATCCTGTTCTCAGATTAGGATGAGTATAATACAGAGTAATAATCCTGTTCTCAGATTAGGATGAGTATAATACAGAGTAATAATCCTGTCCTCAGATTAGGATGAGTATAATACAGAGTAATAATCCTGTCCTCAGATTAGAATGTGTATAATACAGAGTAATAATCCTGTTCTCAGATTAGAATGTGTATAATACAGAGTAATAATCCTGTTCTCAGATTAGGATGAGTATAATACAGAGTAATAATCCTGTTCTCAGATTAGGATGAGTATAATACAGAGTAATAATCCTGTCCTCAGATTAGGATGAGTATAATACAGAGTAATAATCCTGTTCTCGGATTAGGATGAGTATAATACAGAGTAATAATCCTGTTCTCAGATTAGGATGAGTATAATACAGAGTAATAATCCTGTTCTCAGATTAGGATGAGTATAATACAGAGTAATAATCCTGTTCTCAGATTAGGATGAGTATAATACAGAGTAATAATCCTGTTCTCAGATTAGGATGAGTATAATACAGAGTAATAATCCTGTTCTCAGATTAGGATGAGTATAATACAGAGTAATAATCCTGTCCTCAGATTAGGATGAGTATAATACAGAGTAATAATCCTGTTCTCAGATTAGGATGAGTATAATACAGAGTAATAATCCTGTTCTCAGATTAGAATGAGTATAATACAGAGTAATAATCCTGTTCTCAGATTAGGATGAGTATAATACAGAGTAATAATCCTGTTCTCAGATTAGGATGAGTATAATACAGAGTAATAATCCTGTTCTCAGATTAGGATGAGTATAATACAGAGTAATAATCCTGTTCTCAGATTAGGATGAGTATAATACAGAGTAATAATCCTGTTCTCAGATTAGGATGAGTATAATACAGAGTAATAATCCTGTTCTCAGATTAGGATGAGTATAATACAGAGTAATAATCCTGTTCTCAGATTAGGATGAGTATAATACAGAGTAATAATCCTGTTCTCAGATTAGGATGAGTATAATACAGAGTAATAATCCTGTTCTCAGATTAGGATGAGTATAATACTCATTTCTTCTAAAGTTTATTGAATGAAATGAAGTGAAATGATCTGAGCCGCTGCTGTTACGGCCGTGTCCAGGCGGAGGCGCTATAACCAAACACGAGCAGGTTTACGGAGTTTCCTCACGGATCTGCTGAGAATTCACTGCGGAACATCCACGTTTAAACTGTTACCATGACAACAGTGATGAGTGTTTATTCTGAGGCCACAGCTCAGCCCAGAAATACAATAGAAAGATTAAAACTGTTTGTGAATAAGTGTGAATTAGTGATAAAATTTTTAAAAAATGAATAGACTAAGACAGATAAATACTCAATACCGATACTGATACCGATACCACAATAATGATTAAAAACACACTTTCTCTAAACAATATAACGTGAGTAAATCTGTTTGTTCCCACGTGGCCTTAAGTCTGTGATCCTTCATTTTGTCGTCTGAACGTGACTTTTTCGTATCGATATCGGCTCGAATCAGAATATAGTTTCGATATTAGTTTCAGTATCGATGAGCAGAACTCTCGATACTTTTGGGACCTCAGACGTTTGTTCGTTTACAAAAGTGAATCAGAAAAAACGAGAAAAGAAACGGAGAAATGTAAATAGTTCTGGAGCTGTTGGAGGAATCTGAGCTTAGTCCTGATCTAGACCCGGTTTAGTCCTGATCTAGACCTGGTTTAGTCTTGATCTAGACCCGGTTTAGTCCTGATCTAGACCCAGTTTAGTCCTGATCTAGACCTGGTTTAGTCCTGATCTAGACCCGGTTTAGTCCTGATCTAGACCCGGTTTAGTCCTGGTTTAGTCCTGATCTAGACCCGGTTTAGTCCTGGTTTAGTCCTGATCTAGACCCGGTTTAGTCCTGATCTAGACCCGGGTTAGTCCTGGTTTAGTCCTGGTTTAGTCCTGGTTTAGTCCTGGTTTAGTCCCAGTCTAGTCCAGGCTGAGTTCCGTGTCTCATCTGTTTGTTTGACTCCTGTCGTTTCCCTGTAGGTTTGGAGCCTCTTCTCTCGGTGCTGAGTCTCTCCCCCTTCAGAGCACAAACACCAGAGTGAAGGAAAGTCGTGTTTTTACAGTTTTGTGTCGTGTTTTTGTTTAACTGTGGAGAAACTGTCGTGTGGGAGCACGAGGACTGAGAAATAAAATAAATTAAATACATTTTTTAAAAGTTATTTAATTTATTTTATTTCTTAGTAAAAATAAAATAAAAACAAAATAAAAACAAAATAAAAGAAATAAATAAGAAGGGTTTGAAAAAAGCCCTTTAGAGATCATTAGATTACTCAAACTAAATTAAATTAAATTATAAATTATAAATTATAAATTATAAATTATAAATATAAATTATAAATTAAATTAAATTAAAGTAAAATAAAAGTAAAGTAAAATAAAATAAATAAGAAGGGTTTGAAACGAGCCTGGTAGAGATCTCTAGATGACCCAAACATGGCTGGATCTAAAGCCTCTTCAGGAGGTTTGTGACGAGGGGAAAATGTTCTGACACGAGAAAAAAAAGCAGAAAAGATTCTGAATAACGTCCCGTTTATAAGAAGAGGGAAAATGTTTAAACTGAACATTTCTCTAAAGAGTTAAAGCTCCTTTTACTTAGAATAAGTCACGATTTTACTGCAGGACAGTTTATTTATTACAGTTAACTCTTATTATGTGTCACTGATGTGTGAACATTTTGTGATTTAACTCTGGGAAAATGAAGCTTCGGAAAAATGTAAATATTCTGGAAAAAAAAGAAAACTGTCACTGCCAAAAGAAAGAAATGTTCAGGTTTTGCAGCAGACGAGTCGCTGGTGTCAGAGTTTTAATCTGCGGCTCCCAGGGTCATTCTGTTATTCTGTTATTGTAAATCCCAATATTCCTCCAGCTCCAGAACATCTGAGCTCCAACAGCAAAGACACAGAGGAAATATCAGCGCCTCAGACGGGAACAACATGAACTCTGATCCACTTTTCTCCAGGTCAAAGTGAGACATTCACATATCAGAATTCAGAACTCCATTGGTGAGAGATTCTCCAAGGAGGCTCCTGAGCTCCTGGAGGCTCCTGAGCTCCTGGAGGCTCCTGAGCTCCTGGAGGCTCCTGAGCTCCTGGAGGCTCCTGAGCTCCTGGAGGCTCCTGAGCTCCTGGAGGCTCCTGAGCTCCTGGAGGCTCCTGAGCTCCTGGAGGCTCCTGAGCTCCTGGAGGCTCCTGAGCTCCTGGAGGCTCCTGAGCTCCTGGAGGCTCCTGAGCTCCGGGTTTGAGGCTCTGGATCTAAACACACTTCAGAAAACAAACGAGTCCAGTGAGTTTAGACTTTAGAAAACTGATGGACACTGGAGAAAAACCGTCTCTATGGGAGTTAGAATGACTTAAACCAACAACATTTGACTTTGAGTCGATTCAACTCGACAAGTGAAATAATCTGCAGTGTTTTCTTAATTCAAGCAACATTTGAGTTTATTTCTTATTTTAAGTACAAAACTCTTACAGATATTTTTACTCGTCAAGTGAAATTGACTCAAATCCTGGTAAAACTTTCTTAATCCAAGTCATTTTATCTGAACCAGATTTAGTTTTTTGACTCTAAACACTCTGAACTCACGAGTGTTTTTATTTGGACCAAAAAGCTGCTGCCGAACCGACGTGTCACAGATGAAGAAAATAAAAGAGGAAAGTGAGGAGCAGAAGTGGATCTGGGAAACATCAGGTTCCTCAGACTCTGGTCCAGACTCCAGAGGGAAGTGAGGAGGACAAATATAAGACGTTAAAAGCTCTGAAAAGTCTGTTTAACACAACGGATCTGCCTGAACTTTTAATTTTTTGCCCTTTTTTGTTTTGAAATAAAAGTAAAATTTTCCATTTGAAGGAGTCACAGAACGAGACCCGATTATTCAGACAGAAAACGTCACATCAGCTCATGTGTCTGTTTGATTCTTTCTTTTAGGACTTTAGCTTTGGTTTCGTCCTCGTTTTGAGCCGTTTAATCAGTGTTAGACCCGACTCGGAAAACCAAACTGTTCCATATTTACGGCAAAACAAATGTACAAAATCCTGTATGTTGTAAAAACAAAATGAAGAAGTGAACAGAAAGATCATTTTTCACCATTTCTCATTTAAAAAGTGAAGGTAAAATGAATGATGCAGGCGACAGGTTCATGTTTGTCTGTTTCTGACTTGGTTTGGTTCAATATTTATTATCGTTTTCAGTGAAGTTTAAGTTTGTGGGAAAAAAGTTGAGAAGAAAAGTACAAAAACACAGGACAGAGTTCTGTGATGGAAAAACACACCGAAAATCCCACAGTTTCTGCAGAAGGAAGAAATTTTTACCTTCATTTAACAGAGTAAAGGTGCTGCTTTTCTGCGTCTGAGCCAAATCATTAATATTCTTTACGTTTGTGGCCGTTGTTCACATTATTGTCGCTGGGTAAAAGTTCTGGATTCACCTCCGTGTGCGTCAGATCCTCAGTTTTCCCACAGAACTGACGCCTGAATTTATACAGATGTGTATAAAAAGTGTTTTGTGTGTTTTTGCCTTTAAGTAGATGGTAAATTAATCAGTCAAATTAATCATCTCATTCATTTGATTATAGCAAAAACAAACAGTCTATACATTTGTGCATGTTTCAAGTTTGTACCGACGAGAAACGAGAGCCAAAAGCTCCTGGAGGTTTGTGCTTCTGCAGACGGAGCTGCAGGAAAACCGCTGCTCTCGGCTCTTTTCTGGATTTGTGACACTGGGCGTTTGGACAGAGCTGTTTTCCATGTAAAATGTGTTGATTTTCGAATGGTCCTTTGGAAAGTCTTGATTTTCAGTGATAAATCTTCAGATTCAAAGCCTCCGGCGCCTCGTGGAAGAGGAGCAGGTCTGTTCCCGCCGCCGTCGATCTGAGCTCCTGAGGCCGAAGTGAAGGAACAGGTCACGTTTAAACGTTTGGACCAGTGAAACATCGACAGGCAGAAGATCTACGGGAGATGATTGAATAGTTTGGATTTCATATTTGACTTCATCATTTTCATTACGTCGCATTTTATTTTGTTTCCACGTGTTTTTTTCAGACGTTTGATCGGTGACACTTCCGCCTCTTCGTCTCGTCACAGGTTTAACTTGTGCTCGTCTGTAGGAACAGCACTTTTAATATGACGTATTTATCACTGTTTTTATTCCTCTTGGTCTCGGGGCCTCGAGGAACACGTCTGTGCAGCTGAATGACAAATAAAGAACCTATAAAACGCTGTAACTTTGTTTAAAATAACTTTGAATAAATAAAATATCACTGGATTAAAACAGGAAACTCACACTGTGGCCTGTGATATGAGAGGTAAATATTAGAGTTTTATTTGACCGAAGATTCAGTCCTGTGGAGACGAGCTGCACAGATTCAGATGAGTGAATAATGTGATTCCGCAGTGGAGCTTTATTATTCGATGGTTAAATTGTTGCTCCTTTCGTCAGTTTGAGCAGAACACGACTCCAAAATGAGTAAATGTGACATAACAGGTAAAAGTGTGATCACCGAGAGCAACAGCATCAAACCTGCCGAGTCTGAGAAATATGGAGTCAAACTGAGGACGTTCAATTATCAGATCGAGACAAACGGAAACGGAAAAACATTAGGAGCTTATTTTGACGGTGGAGCAGGAATCGACAGACGTCACTGTGGATTTGGGCTGCAGGAGCTCATCTCGACACCAGAAAAACACGTCTTTGATAAATCCAGATCAAATCCAGCAGCGCCGCTCGTTCTGGAGGTTTGGGGCGATTTTTCAGACACTTTTGTGCAGGTTTTAGTCGCTGAAGCCTAAAAAAATTGAAAATAAACTGCACCAAATTCAAAATTAGACAAAAAATAGGCAAGATTTGTCTCATAAAATGTTAAATATATTGACCTGAATGATGTTTGAGTGAACCCTGATACTCACCCAGTGCTAATTCAGTTCTTACAAAAGTACAAAAGCCGTGTGCCTCGGGTCAGTCGGATAAAACTCGCTTTAATCATGAGACGATAATACAAAGTTTACATCTTACCAACATAGAAAAACCTCTCAAATTCTTCCAAATATTGGTTTTCCTAAAGAAAAGTCCGTTTAAATCCACCGCCGGGGACTTCGTTCTGAGATAAGAATAATCACGGGGGCACGAGGAGCTGCTGGTCCGGTTTTTCCGCTCCAAAATTCCAAAGTCCGAAGTCGCGCTCGGCTCTGGAGTATAATCCGTTCAGGGGCAGAGCGGCCGTCACGGGGCTGTAGTGGTAAACGTAGGCGGGGGAAAAGTACAGCGCTCTGCTCAGGGGGAACGAGGTCCTGTGGGTGTGGGCCTGGGCCTGGGCCTGGTCCTGGTCCGGGCCCTGGTCCTGGGTGGGATCCGGGGCCGGTCTCGGGTCCGAGGACGTGGCGATCTCAGCCAGAGACCAGAGCTTGGGTTTGGGGGGCAGGTCTGGGGAGAGGCGAGGAGGAGGAAGAGGAGGAGGAGGAGGCGTGGCGGCGGCGGGCAGCAGCAGGGGGCGCTGGAGGGCCGGGAGGGAGCGGGGCGGCTCGGGGCTGCAGTGGGGGGTGCAGTCGGAGGAGGAGGGGGGGTCGGGGTCGGAGGTCGACCAGGGACCGGACGAGACGGGAACTGCAACAGAACAGAAGCAGAAGTTTGTGAAATCTGCAAAGGTCCTGTTTCCTTCTGAGGCTCTGAGACCTGCTGGAAAAGCACAGAGTTCAGTTACTGTTCTGGCCCTCAGCCTGTGGCCCTCAGCCTGTGGCCCTCAGTCTGTGGCCCTCAGCCTGTGGCCCTCAGTCTGTGGCCCTCAGCCTGTGGCCCTCAGCCTGTGGCCCTCAGCCTGTGGCCCTCAGCCTGTGGCCCTCAGCCTGTGGCCCTCAGTCTGTGGCCCTCAGCCTGTGGCCCTCAGCCTGTGGCCCTCAGCCTGGGGCCCTCAGCCTGTGGCCCTCAGGTTTGCAGGAGCTTTAAACACACCGGAAAATCTCAACATTTCTGTCCGACTTGTGAATGTCGTCGGTCTGTTTAAAACACTGAAGAAAACACCTCACTGACCCCAGGACTGACCCCAGGACTGACCCCAGGACTGACCCCAGGACTGACCCCGGGACTGACCCCAGGACTGACCCCGGGACTGACCCCAGGACTGACCCCGGGACTGACCCCGGGACTGACCCCGGGACTGACCCCAGGACTGACCCCAGGACTGACCCCAGGACTGACCCCAGTTGCAGCGTCTGGAAACAAAGTGCCTGAAACTGAACTCACTGAAGAACTATTTTTTATTTTTCCCACCCTTCCCCAGGATGAAGCAGACAGATGAGTTCTTAATAAAAACTAAACTGAGCTGAATTGTCCTTTTTTGTCAATAATTGTGTCAAAAAATGCCTCATGTGCAAATAATTTAGCCCCTTTTGCAGAAGAAGAACTGTCAAATTTTTACTGTTCTTATGGAATGAAACACCTGAAACTGCGGCTTATAAAAGGCCAAAAAGGAACTGAATTTTCTTCAACTTTCAGCCCCGTTTCAGCCCCGTTTCAGCCCCGTTTCAGCCCCGTTTCAGCCCCGTTTTGCAGCTTTCAGTTTGAATGAGTAAAACTGCAGCAGCACTGAGGAGTTCTGGTCGTTTGAAGTAGTGCTGATCCCTGTGGTAGTAAAAGGGTTAAAGTGACACTGCGGGACATTCCAGACGTCTCCATAGAAACCTGCAGGCGATGGACCCGCAGAAAAGTTCCCTAGTGCAGCTTTAACCCCTGAAGACCTGAGGGCAGTTTTAGTACATTTCTCGTCGCCTGGATTTTATTCTTAATGTTGCTTTTCAAACTGCCCCTTTTACCCCTAATGAAGTGTTCTACCTCCTTTTGTTCAGTCCAACCTGTTATTTCACAATCTGCTGCTGTAGTTGTGTCATGAGGCTGTGAGAAAAGCTACAGGACCAGAAATAGAGATGAAAAAAATAAAATAAAATCAAATTCACTCTTTTATACAAAACCCACAGCAAACATGTAGAAACAACTTTTTGGACATAAAAATGTTTAATTTAGGGCCTGAGCTACAAAAATGCAAAATCTCAAGTCTGTAAGTAAATTAAAAATCTCCTTATTGCCCTAAAAACAAAAAAAGTGCAGTGGCTCCATGACTTTCCTGGTCCAGTCCTGGAAACAGCTCCTGTCAGGTCCAGGGCCAGAGCCACAGCACTTCTGCATTTCCAGGGTGGAAATTACATTTGGATTTGTTCATTTGGACTGAAATAAACCTTTAAATAAAAATAGAAAGAGATGCACAATTACACACACCAAGATGTGTCATTTTCCATGTGTGTGAGAATTAACTCCACTTAGAGCGACTTTTTCCCTCGTTATAAACACACACAGTCAGAGGAGTCGACCATCTTGACTCACTTCACTCTTTGGCAAAGTTTGGCTCGATCAAAATGGACGGAGCGCATGAGTTTGGGGAAAACAAAGTTCCTATTGGACACTCGTTTTGCTCCCGTCATCACACAGCGTGAGTGTGACGTAGGATAAAGCCGCAGAAATGTACGGAAACCTCTATGTCTGCACTTTCAGAGGGGAAAAGGACGTTTCTGTCTGTTACACTTACAAAGTTCTGCAGTTATAGAAACATGTTCCTCTGAGTCGTGGACGATGTCGTGGGTGTTCGAGGGTTAATAGTCTGACCTGTGTCCGGGCGGCTCTCGGGCCTCAGCTCCGGCTCCAGCTCGTCCTCGTCCTCGTCCTCGCTCCGGTTCCGCGGGGTCCAGGTCATCTTGTTCTCCTTCTTGAGGCGGCGGCGGGCGTTGGCGAACCACGTGGACACCTGCGTCAGCGTCATCTTGGTGACGATGGCCAGCATGATCTTCTCGCCCTTGGTGGGGTAGGGGTTCTTGCGGTGCTCGTGGAGCCAGGCCTTGAGCGTGGCCGTGGCGTCGCGCGTGGCGTTCTTCCTGTAGGCGGCGTCGGCGTATGGGTGACACGCCCCCAACGCCGCGAAGGGGTGGAAGTCCAGAGGGGAGGACGGCTCGAAGCCCGGACTCTGCAAACAGGAAACAGCAGGTTCAGAACGGGAGGTATTTGGGTCTGTGCAGCGACGCCAAAGTTCACGACCACAACTGAAGCACAAGAAAACAGTTTATAATTAGACATGGAGACGACACAGTGGACTTAAACACATGAGGGAAAAACAGGTCAGAGCGACTTTAGTGTCTGTGAACAAACATCTGTGTGGAGCAGTGACGTCTGAGGGTTTCAACAGGCAAATTCTAAAATATCAAAAATATGAGTTTCTGTTGAACTTTTTCACATATTTCCAGTGTCAGGAGCAAAAATCTGTGTTTAACATTTATATGAAGCATTTTTAGTGTCAAATGTCCTGTGGAGTCACAGAGAATAACCTTAAAATAGTTTTATTTTCTAAAACCTGGTTGTTATATTAATCTAAGTTGTGAGTAATATGAAGTGTAGAGAAACAAACTGTTGTGTTTCTTTAGGTTTTTAAAGCACATTGGGTTCCTCCAGTGTCTTAAAAAGTCTTAAAAG